>CM035416.1:96452651-96967651 GCA_020310875.1 Ceratopteris richardii
CATGGAGGTGTCATGTTTGCCTTTCTATTGTTTGTGAATATGGCTTGTTTCTTTACTTATCCAGCAAGGATGATCTTGGAGGATCTAAGATTCAATCTCTCTCATGTCTTGTCTATTCTCCATCTTGTCTCTAATTTTTCTTTGTCTCTATATTGAATATGGGCCTGAAAACCAAGAAGTAAGACATTAGAAGATCTTCTATAGGATATTGTTCTTTATGGGGAATTCTCTTATTTTTAAGTTTAGCAAAAAGCAAAATATTGTGGTATTTGCTTCTTGTGAAGCAGAATACAAAGTAGTTTATTCAGCAACAACCAAGTGCATAGGATTGGGAAAGCTCCTAGAGGATCTACACTTTTGAACTTCATCATCAATGCCCATCTTTGTAGGTAGTAAAAGCACAATTGTGGTAGTTATGTTTGGGAGGAAATTCAAGCTCAAAACATGGACTTACAATATATCAAGGGACAAATCTGAGCAACATAGGGATGTGTTTAACATAAAGCTCCACATATAGAATTTAGGGGGTAATGTAGGCTCCATAGTGTCTCATACGGCAACCATATGACAAACGCATACGAGTACGTATGGAAAAAGTATGATTAAAAAAACCATACGTGACAAAGAACTAAATGTGGAGAAAAGATTAAAAATAAGTATTGTAGGTTCAATGCAATATGCAAAAAGCATATATTATGTAATGTATTGTATTTTGTTCCACTTTAAAGGACATTATAATGTATTCTACTATATAGTACACTACAATACAAGACAACATAATATATGTTTTACGTAATGGTGTATGTATAATCTATTTATATAATACGTACGCATATTATTACACATGATATGACATGACAGAGTACATTATATACAATGTCCTTTGTCTTCTACATTATTACATAATATATAAAGCACAGTACACTAGATAATATAGTTAGAGATCTAGAGTGTGCAATTTTTATATTGTATAGGCTCTCAATATACAATACATATATAATGCATACAATATGTGTTCCATCAATACCTCTTTTTTCCATACAAAAATGAAACAAAATTTTGGAGTATAAAAAAACAATTTCAAAAATTGATTTTATATAATGGAATACAATTCTAAAGTATAAAAAGTGAATTTGGTGTTGGAGTATGAAAAATGATTTCATACGTATGATAATACCATACGTCCAATGGTGGAAAAAATATACCATACGAGTATGAAAAAAACTATGATTGTAGCAATAAATTCTATTTTTGTGTAAACTTTTTACAAATATGTAAATCTATAGATTTTGGGCTTCATTGGACAATCATTTATATGTTAAAATTCATGTCAAAGTTTGGTCAAAGTGGTTGGTCAATAGTCATGGATAAGACAAAGTCAGCCAAATCAATAGGATTAGCTTCCCAAAGTGATTATACATGGTAAAGATCCTTTTTGCATTTATCTCTACTTGTCAAATTTCTCTAAATTAAACAAACATTCTTGATATTGTGTCTTGACTAAGCTTAATCCAAGAAGATTTATGAGCTGTTCCAAGAACAAATTTTCTTTTTGCGTTGGGAAATTCAAGCCAACTAGTCGAGGAATCATAACAATGATGCTAAACAATGATTTCTTTCTATGCAATTGTCTAACTTGCATATCGAGTTGTTGATTAACTTCCCATCATTCTTCGCTCACCATTCAATTGCAAATGTGTAACTACTTTTCTTTAAGAGCACTAGGACTTTTGGATTTCACTTTGGGGGGAGCATGAGAAATGATCTCAATCGTAAAGTCCATTTTCCAATACCATTTGGATGATCAATAAAATCTTATAAAATCTTGCACCAAATATACTTCCCATCCAAATATTCTTCAAGAGATTAAATTGTCTAGCATGCAATGCCCATTAAGATGCAAAAGGTCAAGTCTCTCTTTATTTCATGGATTACCTAATTCCCAATAACAAGGCACCATAGATCTAGGAGTTTTCTTTGTGCATAAAAATCCTTTAAAATATATATTAAAAGAAAAAAATTATGATGAAGAACTATTCCAGTCAATCAATAACATGTAATACATTATACATTATCTGAGGCATAATAATGCTTTGAAAATAGGATTATAAAATGAAGAGGCCTTTCATTGGACTTCCATTCGCTCACCGTGCTAAGAGCCCTATCCAACACCTAAGAGATTTCTCGCATGTTATTCATATTTTTACTTAAGGGGTAGCCCAAATGTCGAAAGCTATGTTCTTTTTGGGCCCTCAGCCCCTCCTAAGATAAAGGTGGGGAACAAGTCACAATTAACATCAATGAGTTTTGATTTAGTGAGATTTATCTTCAGCTTAGAAGTGAGCAAATTAGTGCATTAGCTCAGGATATACCCTCAGATTTACATTAATACCCAAGGGAAAAATAAGGTGTCATCAACAAAACCTATGCCAAAGATATGTAGGTCAATTTCAAGCTTGGCGAGTGTTGCCTCTATTTTTTACCTCAATAAACCAATATAAGATGTGGGTGCAATAACCAAAATGAGAGGGTCTAATTGGTCTTGCTTGACTCCTATATGCACATCAATGGATTGGATGCGAGCATCATTGGCAAACATGCAAGATACGACATCAGTGCATAAGAAGTATATCACTTTTGCAATCTTCTCTTTGAAACTAATCTTGATTATAATGGCTAACCTAATGAATGGATACCAATCTTCATCACCAAATGCTTTTGCCAAATCAATTGGAGCATGATTGTGTTTGGCTTGGTTCCATGAGCCATAATCACTTGTAAGCATCATATTGAGAGTATATTGTCATTTATCAATCTATCCTTCATGGACACAAATTGAGTAGTGTGAATATAATCAACAAGAAAGCTTTGCATGTGAAATGCAAAGGGCTTGCTCAGTATCTTATATAAGATTTCCATAAATGTGATAGGCCAAGAACCATGGAGTGAAGTGTAGTTTCCACTTTCATAATTAATATAGTAATCCTTTCTTTGAAGTAGGGCATGTTCTCAGCTAACCACACTTCATTACACGCTTCCACAAAAAGATTTTAATGGGCCTCCTAAAAGTGCGTGATGGTTTCTTTTGATAGCTAGTTCTCAAAGGGAGATATAATGTCGATCTACATGAGAGATGCCTAGAAAATAATGTCATTATATAAAACACAAAAATATAGCCATAAAAGCATACATTCAAAGTATCCTTGAAAAATCATTCAACTTCATCATAATTTTCTCCCTCTCGTATATCAACGTATGCATGTGCTTGTCTCTTCCATCCTCTTTTTCCTTGTCATTGTTGGTTTTTAGTCCCAAAATCAATATAGAGACATAGAGAAAATAGAGACAATATGGAGAATAGACAACACATGAGAGGTGTGAAAGGGGCAAAGTTCTAGATTTATTCATTACAAGATAGCATAGAGAATATGCAAAGATTACAACCTATCCATAACTCCACAATCTCCAAAGCTGTAGTGTATACTCCAAGATAGATAAGCTCCTCCAAGCAAGTATATTGGAAATACTCACAACAATGAAGTTGCTAGCTGCTTTACACCTTGGAATTGATGAAGAAAATCACCTCCATCTCCCCCAAGTTGAAAGAGCACCACCCTCCAAAGCTAGCTCATAAGAAGAGCTCTATAAGTGATACAAAGTGCTCCCAGTACATACATGTCTTTATATAGGTGGTACATGACCAAGTAAAGCTCTACCTCAAAGTAACTCAAAAAGCTGGTTATCGTGATTTTTTAGAGAAAAAACTATCATGAGCTTTCATATTTGTGATAGAGGGCTGCCGCCTTGCTTTTTGAATACCACATGGCTTTACTCCATACCTTTTGAGTTATAATATTTAAATTTAATATCCTATTGACATGTGTCATATGTGTTTTTTACATTAAAAGTTGCTTTTCATATTCAAATCTGAAATCGGGGTTTGACTTTTTGATCAAGATATAGAAATGAAGCCACCCATTCTTTCTTCCATTGGCATTTGGACTTTGCATCTGCCCTTTCTCAAATGTGCAGATGTCCACCTTCACTGTGGCCCTCACCCTCATCCTCACCTTCAACTTCACCTTCACCTGAGGCCTCTCTCTGCTGCCACAGCCTCTTGCACACACAGGCTGCACCCACAATCTTTTGCACATATATTGGCATAGGCACCACACCCTCTTGCTAAAAAATAACAATAACATTATGTGCAGTTTTTGGTAAGGTCTTTCTTTTATTTGAAAAACTCAGGCGTATCTTGTGGTCAGTTTGCCATAGTAAACTAGCTCTCAATGCTCTTTTAGAAACTTTTGTGATTTTGTTTCCTTCGTTCTGTGTATTTATGGATTTTCCTTTTAAGTCTTTGTTTAAATCGTATTCATGATTTTTAAGTTGAGGTATTTTTTAGTGATGAATGCACAGATGGTTCAAGATCATTATATGTTGGCTGTAGGCAGAAGTGCATTATCTTGGTTCTCTTTATCATCCAAATTTGGTTAAGCTTGTTGGGTTCTGCAATGAGGATCGCAATCGTTTGCTTGTGTATGAGTTTATGGCCCGTGGAAGCCTAGAGAATCATATATTCCGCAGTAAGTTCTCAATTTTTCTTCTGCATGAGCTCAGGAGATGGCTGATCACACCTACAAGATGCATTAATTCGATTATATTTTTTTTACAGAGGGAAAGCATGCCCCAGCTATGTCATGGGTCACACGGATGAAGATTGCACTTGACGCTGCAAAAGGTGTTGCTTTTTTACATGGACTTGAACCTCAGGTCATCTATAGGGATTTCAAAAGCTCCAATATTCTATTAGATAGTGTAAGTGTCTTTGCGAATGATATAACCCTGTGAATTCAGTCTTTGGCCCTAATCATAGAGATTTACTTCACTGGAAAATATAGTTTCTTATGTTTGTGCTCTCTATTCTCCAGAATTACAATGCAAAACTGTCAGATTTTGGGCTTGCAAAATATGGGCCTGTGGGAGATGATACACATGTTTCCACTCGTGCTATGGGAACACATGGCTATGCTGCTCCTGAGTATCTTGCTACGGGTAGGTTGAATGATTGAATAGAATCCTTCTTCATGCATGTCTCATCAAATAATAATATGTGGATCAGATGTGTTGAAACCATATGACTCTCTCTCCCCCCCCCTCTCTCTCTCTCTCTCTCTCTCTCTCTCTCTCTCTCTCTCTCTCTCTCCCCCTGTGTGTGCCATCCCTCGCCCCTCCGCAAATTGCATGAGTGATGGGCCTCAATGCATGTTATTTACTTGAATTTCTATGTAGGCAAAGGTTTTCTTAAATATGCATGCCCTGGCAAGTATGTGTGGTGCAAACTATTGACAATAAAATTGTGAATTTGAAGTCCTATGCTGCTGATAGAAGGAGATCTACTCTATGCAGGTCACTTAACAGTGAGAAGTGATGTCTACAGTTTTGGGGTTGTATTACTTGAGCTTTTAACAGGTCTCAAAACAATGGACCATAATCGGCCTCCCCGGGAGGTGAAGCTAGTGGACTGGATAAAGCCAATGCTGAAGGACCGAAGGCAGGTTATGCAAGTGATTGACCCGAAACTGGCAGGCCAGTTTTCCAAGAAAGCAGGATATAAAACTGCTCAGTTAGCTCTTACATGCCTGGATGATCTCCCAAAATCAAGGCCCACAATGGCACAGGTTGTGGAATGCCTGCTGCAGATTTCCAACATTTCAGAGCAGGCAGCGTAGTATTTATATTTTGGCGTTATCACATGAATACGAAGTCAATATTCTATGGCTTATGGGTTTTTGGCACCTGTATCTTCATCCAAGGTATGGGTGATGGAAGGAAGTAATAAAGACCTGCCATTTTATGGGATCCACAACTCTCATTTGTAAAGATATTTAAGGGGATATAGGATTTTTTATCCACGTCATGTAGGTAGGGTCTATGGTAGTGTTTGAATAGGTGTTCCATTCAGATCAGGGAGTAGCTCGCTGCTGATGAAGAACTCAAAGTGAAGATAGAACTCGAAGTGAAGATACTCTCGGGATGAGGGCATGAGACGAGTATCATGATTCATCCTAGCATATTACCACATTGAACTGACTAACACCTTTAAGAAATCTGTTGAATGCAAGCAAAGCTTTTGATACTGATGATAGGCCTTAGGTTGGAGGCATGTAGCAAGCTCTAGCAACATGCTCTTGCTTGGGCGGAAGATGAAGACTTTATTTATGTGTCTGAATTGTATCAGTAAAGACATTCAGATCACCAATAATACGGTAAAGGGCCACCTTGATGTATTGAGAATTGTATCTTGGGCTTGCTAGTAATGTGGAAAACTTGGTTGGATCCATCGAAATTTATGCAAGCAAGATGCCTTGTAAATTGTCCAAGCATGGTGCACATTTGTAAGAAGAAGACTTGTAGCAGGTTGCAAAGCAAAATGAATGAAAATGGACGAGTTAAAGATCTGTTTTGGTTCTTGTAACTTCAGCAGCTTGATAGGAGATCAGGAGTTTGATCAAGAGATGACTCATGGATAAATGGCAAATAATTTTTGGAACTTTGACACAGATGTAGCGATTTCTGCAGCCATGCATGGCTAATGACTTTGCTGTACAAATATTGGCAGCAAAATGTTTTCTATATGTTATGTGGGTGCTGGTTCAAGTTATCAGTCTCAATATATTGAGCTTAAGTTCTGGGGCATGGGATTTCGTACTGGATGAATGTGTTTTTTAGTCTCAAGGCAATCTCAAAGGGATTTCTTTAGATATAGTTTATATATTGGCATATCTTTCATTTCTTAATTTACATAAGTGAAGAAAAAGGTCATGGAATTTTGGTTTAGACTCCAGATAGAATCGTGATGCAAATATGAATGGCTCATCAATCCATGGAAGAAAATGATCAAATTCTTCGGAGGACTACTTCGAGGAAAGAAAAGGACTTGGCCAAGAACTTGTAGTGTTCGACATAGGTGCTATAATTGGAATCCACAAACGGTTTTAATGTAAATACAAACAGATAGAGCATTAGAGAGCGTAACATTTTGGAAGAGACACCTGCATATAACTGTTTAACAATCAAGAGCACTGTCACTGTGACAAATCAACCATAAATGTCACACATTTATATAAAATATGCGCACAAACATTTATATAAAATATGGCTTAATTCACAAATGGCCTCCTATATGCGCACAAAGGAACACAAGACAAATGGATAATTCATCTCTTATCATTATAGGATTTGTTGATCATGGTCTATATTGGAAATTTTTAACAAGCTAATTGTCCCAGTCCCCTTCTCATCTCAACCTGTTGCTTTGAGTTTCATCGTATATGGTCGATGATGAATTCGATAGAAAAGGTAAGTCTGCAAGAAACGTGATTATGCAGTGTTGGCTATAAATGATGCTTATTCGTCATATTGAAAACTAACTCCTGCTTTGTGGGATATGGGGGGGTCCTGAGGGTACTATGCCCATTCACCTATACAATTGTTCTTTCAAAGTTAGAGCTTGGGGGAGTAGGCGCTTGCCAAACCTCCACTAAAGAAAACAATAAAAATAATAATAGTAATAATAATAAAAAAAAACATCGCCAAAGCTTTATAAAAATACTTGATATTTCTTTATTCATAGCCACGGCAACGTGGGTAACGTAACAAACGCTTCTTATCGTCCTAGTCGGATGATCAAAGAATTTGTTCAATCTGCCAAACGGAGAGAACAGAAGAAATTAGAAGAAATTGTAAGGCAATTAAGATGCAAACAACTTTACAGTGAAGTGTCAACAAATAAATGTTGGAAAAAATTTATTACATGAAGTTTGACGAAGAAGTTATCTTTTCGTCTGTATTATTTCTTGCTGATTGCATGGCGTGCCAAAAGTCTAATGCCTATATTTATGATGAAGACTACTGTTCTAAAAGTGCCTGCAATAAACTCGTAGTAAGAAAGACAGACAGAACTCTGAGGTAAGCGTGAGCAACACCTTTGAATCCGTTTGCATCTCTCTGGATTCGAGGGAAGATATAACTTATAAAGAAAAAATTTCTGTTGTGACCGGCAACAGAGAATGCAAGAATTGGTTTTTTCTTATTTATTTTCGATATAGTCTAGTAAACCCCAAATTGGATTCTAACTAACTAATATTTCTAATGTACAACAAATCATTATGGCATTGTCAATTTTGTGGAAATGATAAATTTTCATTCCTTCCAATAACTTACACATTGACTCTAAAATCTTCTTCCTGTTTTCTGTCCCTCTGTCCCCCTCTCTCACGCACACAAACACCCACACACCATGTATACAATATGTTAAATTCAGGATCTTCTACACCCTTAGTGAGAAACACAAACACACACACTTCATGTGTATAAATGTATTAAATTCAGGATCTTTGACATCATTGACGAGAATTGCAAGGCACACATACACATATATACTATCACACACACACACACACACACACACACACACACACACACACACACACACACACACACACACACATATATATATATATATATATATATATATATATATATATATATATATATATATATATATATATATATATATATATATATATATATATATATATATATATATATATATATATATATATATATATATATAGAGAGAGAGAGAGAGAGAGAGAGAGAGAGAGAGAGAGAGAGAGAGAGAGAGAGAGAGAGAGAGAGAGAGAGAGAGAGAGAGAGAGAGAGAGAGAGAGAGAGAGAGAGAGAGAGAGAGAGAGAGAGAGAGAGAGGGAGGGAGGGAGGGAGGGAGGGAGGGAGGGAGGGAGGGAGGGAGGGAGGGAGGGAGGGAGGGAGGGAGGGAGAGAGAGAGAGAGAGAGAGAGAGAGAGAGAGAGAGAGAGAGAGAGAGAGAGAGAGAGAGAGAGAGAGAGAGAGAGAGAGAGAGAGAGAGAGAGAGAGAGAGAGAGAGAGAGAGAGAGAGAGAGAGAGAGAGAGAGAGAGGGAGGGGGAGGGAGGGAGAGGGAGAGTGTTGGCAGCAGCCAAAGGCATCGATGCAAAAGAAGTATGTAAAGGAGGACTACAAAGCATTGTGGAGAGCCAGACATTCATTTTTTCAAAGAAATATACTTGATATTACTTTTTCAAAACTCCAAATAGTGATTTTCATCACTTTTGTAAGATATGTATCATAGAACACCCACGGTTGTATTTAGTAACTCCATTTTGTGCAAGTCTAGGAGTCCTCAAGCTTGAGGAGCTTAGGTAGAATAAGCATACCAATTTTGGTAATTTTTAGATCTCGTTTAGACCTTCAAATGACCCTTAGAACCTATTTTTTAACTATGCTGGACACTATATGTGAAACCGGTCAAAACTAGTTTAAAATCTATAAAAAGAGCTAGAGAGCTCATTTTTGAGGAGAGCTAGTGTTGGTTAGTGTGAGCTTAGAGCTAAATTGAGCTTGTAATAGTGTTCTTGAGCAATAGAGTCTACTTTCTATCTTCCATTGTGTCTTGCTTGTCTCTTCCTTGTGTGTGTATATGTGTGTGTGCATGCCCATGCTTCTCACCTTTACTTTAAACACTTCTTGCGTTCACGATCTTCATATCACTCCTATCTCTTTCGGGGATTGACACATAAGGAGGTGGAGCTTCTTATCGTGGTACTTACCATTGTGCTAGAGCAACACCAATTTGACGCGGTTGTCGGGGATCGAGTTCTAGGATGAACGCTTGATGGTAAGAGTATAGAAAGAATCGGCGTTGGAAGGTAATTATTTCAGTTTTTGTTGTGGTCTTTGCATAGTTTTTAGTGTTTTTCATCTCCTTCATACCCCCCCTTCATCACCGCATCATCTTCTTCCACTCCAAAAAATTAGAAAATTCACCATATCCACCTATTCTCCCCATTTTCCTCATTTGCACTTGCGAGAGAGAGAGAGAGAGAGAGAGAGAGAGAGAGAGAGAGAGAGAGAGAGAGAGAGAGAGAGAGAGAGAGAGAGAGAGAGAGAGAGAGAGAGAGAGAGAGAGAGAGAGAGAGAGAGAGGGGGCGAGAGAGAGGGCGAGGGGGAGGGGGAGGGAGAGGGGGAGGGAGAGGGAGAGTTAGAGGGAGAGGGAGAGGGAGAGGGAGAGGGAGAGGGAGAGGGAGGGAGGGAGGGAGGGAGGGAGGGAGGGGGAGAGAGAGAGAGAGAGAGAGAGAGAGAGAGAGAGAGAGAGAGAGAGAGAGAGAGAGAGAGAGAGAGAGAGAGAGAGAGAGAGAGAGAGAGAGAGAGAGAGAGAGAGAGAGAGAGAGAGAGAGAGAGAGAGAGAGAGAGAGAGAGAGAGAGAGAGAGAGAGAGAGAGAGGAGAGAGAGAGAGAGAGAGAGAGAGAGAGAGAGAGAGAGAGAGAGCTATTGAGCTAGCATATATGTGTGTGCTTTTGAGTTTTCTTGTAGGTAAAGCACTCCAATTCAATAGGAAAGCTCCAAAAAGGTAAAAACTCAGACTTTCTGCCATATCTGCCAAAGCTCTCGGACCATCACGATGGTCTGAGAAAGTTTGAATTTTTGGATTGCATCTATAGCACAGTGTAGGCGACACTTGCGCTTGCCACAGACGTATCTTGGAAATTCATACGTTGGTGGACCATCGTGATGGGCTCACGCCATCACGACGGGGTGCCACAATCGCGGTTGGCTCACGCCATCGCGATGGCTCGACCGGACCATCTCGATGGTCTCACACTATCGTGACGGTTCAGGTAGACCATCGCGATGATCACACCGACCCCACGCCATCGTGATTGGCTCAGGCTATAGGACGCTCCACTGCCATGTGTCAATTTGGACCATCGTGATGACATAGGTATGCCATCGTGACACTTCAGTTCCACACCATCACGATTGGCTCAAGCCATTGCGACACCTCGTGACCATCGTGACGAGCTCATGCCATCGCAATGGTTCCATTGACTTTTGACCATTGCGACGAGCTCAGGCCATCGTGATTGTTCGTCGAACAGACCATCTCGAGGACTCAATTTTGGACCATCACGACGCTTCGCACCTTTGGACCATCGTGATTGTGTCACACCATCGCGACGGTTCAGCTGGACAATCGCGACGGTCCCAAACCATCGCAATTGTTGCAGACCATCGTGATTGTTCACCTACAATGCTAAATTAGGGTTTTGATTTTTTGAGCTATTCTAAGGCCAATCCGATTGATTTTTTGAGTAATTAAGCATATTGGAGGCCCCTTAGCTCATATTGGAGAAAAAAAACCTTTCTACTTGTTTTTACCCTAGAGTATGAACGTCCATAACTTTCTCATGCAAAACTCATTTTTTGAGCTTTAGAGATCGTTGATATTTAGATAGTATAAATTGAAGTTGACCCATCTATGGGATTAGGAAAGCAAGGGGGCACTTGAGAATTTTTGCCAAAGGAAAGGGACCCTTAAAGGTGTATACATCAAGGTGTCTGACCATTAACTTAAAGATTGATCTAAACATTGGATTTTTACAGGTCTATAAGTGGTCATCCAAGGGCATTCAAAGCAAGGCAGAGAGCAAACTAAGCGAGGCTTGGGAAGCACGACTTCTTGGGCAACAGAGCGATCAATGAAGTCAACTCGAGATTGGAAGAATACTCAACCCCCTCAATCAATTATTAGCTTGGGCTAAATGTGTGTAGCATTGTCGATATAATTAGGATTGCGATAGGAACGCATCAAGTCCAAGAGACTTAATTTTTCTCAAGTCCAAGTGCAAGCTAAAAGTGTGCGATACGAAAACCCTAAAGGAGAGAACTTAATTTTGACAGAACAAGAACTCAAACATACAACGAAAAGTCGATTCCTGACGTGTACATTGAGACAAGACAAGAATTTAAAAGAGTAAACACTAAACAAGTAACTAAGAACAAAGAAGTATTGACGGGAAGAACATGTATTGAGTGAGCAAGGAAGATATTCTCATGAACCTTAGATCAGGCAAGCACATAGGTAAGTCAGATCAACGAAGCCTTTGATCATTGGAAGCAAGTGTAGGGACTATTGCACATTGTTGGGCACAACAATTGAGTAGCTACCCTTACGATTTGGGCTCGGATACCAATGATTATGAAATGGCTTATAGCATGGAGAGACTGGAAGGAGGGTTAAGTGTAGATTATTTGGAAAGACCCAAAGGACCCTACAGGACCCAATTAGGATACGTCTAAACCAACCACTTAGGTGCTCGCATCTATGAGGATAGTTTGAGAAGATCAATGGTTCATTTGCACAACCCTGACCAACCCTTCGATTGGAATGTCCATTGGTGAAGTTTAAGAGAGATTCTTACTTAGACAAAGAAGGAACAATGTACATCTTAACTAATCAGCCTAATCATACAAATGAGTTCGGTGTAGTAATTACGGAGATGGAAGAAGGAACCCAAGGAAAAGAACCATTAGGAGACAAACCTAGGACACCTAGAGGGAAACCGATATTGACAAGAATGTTAAACCTAGAATGGATCCCTGGTATACACTTCGGAACGAGTGTTCGTAGTATCTAATCATGCAAGACATGCCTATACATTGAGAGGCGAACTAGTGTTTCCCCCATCATGAGCGAATATAAACACTAACCATCAAGGTACTGGGACATCCTCAGCCCATAGTTCCCAAAGAGAGAAGAACAAAGAAAAGCCAGAAGTAAGTTTTACTCATCCTATAGGGAGAGATAGACCAACCTTGGACATTGATAGAGTGGAACGACAAAGGGAACCCAGACTACCATGTTGAGATGACTTTCCCCTACCTAGACCTTGTGAACATCCAAAAATATTGAGACCCATCCAATTAGTAAAGTCGATGAAAAATTACCTTGATGGGACAAGAGATCCCTATGACCATGTTGCTGAATTTAAGCAAGTGTTGCACGCAGAGCAGGTAGAAGACATGTTTACACAATACAATGCCTTTGGACTCACATTAAAGAACACAATTTTAACCTGGTTCCAACCTTTACAACAAAGGCAGTTTAGGGACATTCATCACTTGTTAGAGTAATTCATCACCGAATTCTCTAAAAGTGGAATCAGCCAAAACACTTCCTCATTGATCCAAAGCTTCAAATAAACCCCTTGGGAAACAGTTAGACTTGCAAGATGTAGGCTTAGGCAGTACATTGAGAGATGCCCAATGCCAGAACTTCCCTCACAAGAAAAGCAAGTGTCTTTATTTTTGGACGGCCTCTTGAGCTCTAAACTACGATCCTATGTATATTTGAAGGAACCAAGAACCCTAGAGAAATGTGTAACAATTTGTATAGACATTGAGGATAATTTAGGAAACGAATTGGAACTTTCAAAGGTCTAAAAAAATTCAGACAACTCCTCTCAATCATTCTCAAAACATTCCAGCTCAATCGAAGACCTAGCTGAGAAAGTGGCCCAAAAACTAGGAGTTTCTAGTAAACAGATGCCTAGGTTAACAAAAAAAAAATGTTGTTACACGTGGTGGTGACCACATTGCAAATGTGTGTCCCAAATATGACCCAACCTCAAGCCAATCCGAATAGCCAGAACTGCACAATTGAAAGGCGATACACGAATCACATGGCATAAGATTGCCCATACAACAAAAAAATAGTCCGACAGAACTACCCCCAAGCATGCCTCAACCAAGTAGATATCAAGGTCAGTACAATGCTCAACCTCATTACTATAGACCCCCATAGAATTACCCTTATTAGACTCAACAGGGACCTCAACCAGTTTTAACTCAACAAGCCACCCCCACGAGCCAATGTAATTTCAGTCAAATATGCTGCTACAGAAGAGTAGGGCTTTAGTGCCTTGTTCACTCCTGATCAGAGAAAGTGATCGTAATTCAAACCGTTTTGACTCCATCCATGTAGATAGTCCACTAGAATACTACACGGAGTCTCCAAAACACATGGAAGCATATCAATATGATAGTCCACTAATGGAACCCCATTGGGAGCTCGACTATGCCAATTTAATGTATGCTAACCCTAACCCACAGAGATCAAGACCACAGGGCCCTAAAGGACCATGCTTTAGGTGCCAAGGAGATCATTTCATAAAGTATTTCCCACATCCTCCAATAGGAGGACAATCACAATATTACAACATTCAAGGTTTTTGTGCTGAATGTGGTAAAGAGCATATCATAAGAGATTGTTCGAAGAACCCTGATAATGCCCCGAAAGTGATGCCCATTAACATGATAGATATTGTGCACACCTTGGATGGATCCATACCTACGTATGTACCTATCCAAGCTATGACGATAGCCGAGGTGCTGTTGCAAAATCAATAGCCTAATCCTGGAAAAGTAGCCAAGACTAGTGAAGTTGGAGAATCTAGTGGGAGAAAGATGAAATCTTGGAAGGACTCACAAGAGAGAATCAAAAGGAAATGGAATAAAAAGATAAACGAATTGGAAGGAAGCCTGAAAGAAACTAGAGCTAAAATCCTAGAATTAACTTCATAGGAGTCAGATTAGGAAACTTTGAATCAGAGACCACGATCAGTTCTAACTGAACCCATACCCAAAAATCTAGACATGATATTTTGAGCATACTAGACAAGATTAAGAGAAGGACCCCAGGTAGCTCAATTGAGTAAGAACTATCGAAGAGCGGACTTAGAAATTGAGAGAACTAAACTTTGCATGAAGATGGTAGAATTAGCACAAACCATGTTTGAAGCTTCTCGATACATTTATTGGAGAAAAATACCAAAGTTACATTCTCAAGGAATATTGGAGAGGCTAGAATATTTGATCGCTAGCAATGAGAAGAAGAAGCTGCAAAAAGACCCTACTGTCCGAGAGACATAGGAAGGTAATGTACCATCTTTGTCTCAAGTACCGAACATGGTGTGTGAAGAAGACAATCTTTCTTCCATACATAAGTATTCACAAGGGTTTCTAAGAGAAAGCCAAGAAGAGAAGTGGAGACGAGAGCTAGAAACCCATCCATCTATTCAAGAGATAGATGACTTGCAAGAACAATTTCCCCAAGACATACCTTGTATCTATGACAAGGTAGAGGAAGAGCAACTTAGTGAACAAATGGATTTTGAATCAAATTCCTTACAAGAATTACCCCAATTCACAGGACCTCGGGAAGCTAAGTCAATCAGTATGAGAGCACTCACCATAATAATGAGAAATGAAGAATCAGTAATCCCTAGAAACACGAAAGTGATCAAGAACACTAAACTACAGTGTCATCTCACTTTAGAAGAGTTGTTGAAAATTAAGCCAGAGTTGTGGAAGCATGTAGCAAATCAATTCCCAGCAGCCGCTTCCACTCACTCTCAAGAAGGTTCACACAAGAAGGTACCAAAAATACCCTTGGAAAGATTTGGAGACATGAGCGAAGGAGAGGAAGGTAATACCTATCTTCCAATAACCCACCAAGGCTACACCACCAAAGCCATCCTAGATTCAGGAGCGATAGTAGCCATAGCTACCACTGCTTTATGGAAACATTGGGGTAAGCAAACACTAAGACCCACAAGAATGAAGCTACAGATGGCTGACAGACACATTGAGAAGCCATTAGGCTTACTAGAAGGGATGTCTCTCACCACTTGTGCTATAGAATTTGAGCACACTTTCGCCATTTGTGATTTTGGGAAAAATCATGCATACGTGATGATTTTAGGACGATGATTCATGCGCGAGTTGCAAATTATACAAGCTTAGGGAACTAATTCCTTGTATTTGCAACATTTAGGAATAACCACCAAAGTTCAATCTCAAAGATTATTCCCATCGAGATGTACCCCCAGTTCAGTGGAATACAATCCATAAGACACTAGAAGAAACAAAGTCTATGCATTCATTAGGATCAAAACCATCATGGTTGCACGAGGACACTCATTTATGGATGTGTAAAGTAGTCAAACAAGAAGAAGAACGACTAGAATCCAGAACTCTAGGTTCAGAATGACATCCATGAAATCTTCAGGATACCGCTTATGCACCTATAGTGTTTCTAGATGAGGAACTTGAGCCTCATGATTGGGTGGAGATTTTAGCCACGATGGATATGGCGGTCAACAAAGAACAGTGGAATCCTCATTGTGATGAGGATGGATATGATATTTCAATCTTTAGGATAGAACCCCTAGAGGAAGAGCCCATCCTAGAATGCATGGAAGTGACCCAAGAATCAGACGAGACAAGTGATGAGGACTTAGAGTCCATTATCATGGAACCCTTCTGCTTGATGAAAGAGGAATATCTTTACTTTGTAGAAGCCAATAGCCTTGAGATGGACAAGGAAAATCAAAATGAACAACCCGAGTCACTCACAAAGGATACATAAAATAAGAAAAAGAAGAGAAAGAAATCACCCCAGATAGAAGAAGAAGAAGAACCACTCATAGAAGTACCGGAGAACTTCAAAACGTATGAAATAGAAGATAAAAGAATCATGGTACGAATGCCTAAGAGAGAAGCAGGCATTGGAGAAGTATATGATAACCGAGAGAAAACCAAGAAAATAATCATCGCTGTAGAAGAAGGAAAAGAAAAATGCACATTCATAGGGCATGACTTAACAAATGAAGAAGAAGAAGAGTTAACGGCCCTACTGCGCAAATATAGAAATGTTTTTACTTGGAATTACAAGGACTTGAAAGGTGTAGACCTGGATATATGCTCCCATAGCATCCCTATGACTCCATAGGCCAAACCTACTAAGCAAAAACCATACATGTATAATGATAACTATGCTACCAAGATTAAAGAGGAGATAGACCGCTTGATAGAAGCATGATTCATTTATGAAATTGAGCATACCGAATGGGTATCCCCCATTGTGGTCGTGCCCAAGAAAAATGAGAAATTGCATGTGTGTATTAACCTTAAAAAAGTTAATGCCACCACGATTAGAGACAATTATCCTCGTCTTATCATGGAACACTTATTGGAACGAGTTGCAAGCAAGGAAGTTTATAGCTTTCTTGAAAGGATTCTTAGTCTCTAATCAAGTAGCCATTGCTCTTGAAGTCCAATACAAAACAACCTTTTCCATAGAGTGGGGCATATTTGCATTTTGTGTGATGCCATTTGGGCTCACAAATGCACCTGCCACTTTCCAAAAACTAATGTGTCATGCTTTTAAGGAATTCTTAAGGAAGAATTTGGAGGTTTATGTGGACGACATATGTGCTCATTCTAACATGAGGCAAACCCACATCCCTGAATTAATACAAATATTTGACAAATGTCGAGAATACCAAGTTTGATTGAACTCAAAAAAGTGCATTTTCATGGTCAAGCAAGGCAAAATTCTAGGACACATTGTGTCAAAGAACGAGATATTTACGGACAAAGAAAAGATGAAAGTAATTATGGATTTACCTAGGCCTAGAAATGTAAAGGAGGTACAAGATTTCATGGGTCATTGTGGTTATTATCGATGATTTATACACATGTACACTATCATAGCAAAGGCTTTGTACTCTGTTTTGACCAAGTTTGAATGGATGGATGAATGTGAGAATTCATTCAATGAAGTCAAAAAACTCTTGTGTTCACCACCCATATTAATGACACCAGATTGGAGTAAGCCATTCCATGTACATGTGGATGCATCCAACTATGCCATAGGATGTGTGTTGGCACAACCTATGAATGAAGGTAATATGGATCTTCCCATAGCTTACACAATTAGATAGTTAAACGTAGCAAAAAGAAATTACACCACGACTGAGCGCAAAGGATTATGAATGATTTATGCGATAAAGAAATTCAGGCATTATTTATTGGCAAACAAGTTCAAGTTCTTCACAGATCATCAGGCATTGTTGTACTTTACCAAGCCTTGTAGCATCAGATGATTGATATGTTCGTTTCTATTACTAATGGAATACGACTTTGAAGTAGTATTCAGGAAGAGAAGAACCCATCTTAGAGTCGATCACCTTTCACGATTAACTATTGGAGAAGCTCCTCAAGGATTAGTGGATGAACTACTAGATGCATACTTGTTTAATCTTGAGATAGTACATGAATGGGCCAAGACTATTGTCCCTATTCTCACATTTGGACCCAAGAATCCTAGGATTGGGATCAGAGAAGGAAAGATTACCAAATCTCAAAGATACCAGATACTTGCAGGAAGCATATATAAAGAAGAAAATAAAAAAATTCTTGCTTGTTGTGTAGACAAATCAGAATACAAGAACTAGTTGCAACTAGCACATGAAGGTGCATTGAAGCAACATCATTTGAAACATCATTGTACATTGCAGACTCTGCATAGACTAGGAGTATATTGGCCTTCTATGGAAGCAAATGTCTGTAATCTATGTAAATAATGCCAAGTTTGTTTTGAAATACCACTAGTGGAACATGCCACTTTGTATCATGTGTCTCTCACACCAGAATAGAGTGAACGAATGGTGACATACTTGAGGACAAAAACATTCCCTCAAGGAATGAATTTAGCAAGACAAAGATGTCTAGAGAAATAAGCTCAAGACCACTCACTTATTGGTGATAACCTGTACAAACGAGGAAGAGACAGATACCTAAGACAATGTGTTCATGAGAGTGATTATTTGAGAGTATTAGAGACTACACACCAAGGTGTTGCAGAAGGTCATTTTGGCCCCAACAGGATAATCAAAGCCATATTATTCGTAGGATTATGGTGGCCCACTCTTCACATGGATGCACATACCTATGTTAAGAGATGTGATGTGTACCAAAGAACTCAGTTTCCTACTCGCAGAGATGAAATTCCACTGAAACCCATGATGGGAGGACGTGCATTCTCTAAGTGGGGTATAGACTTTGTAGGACCCATTAAGCCCTTGCTAAAGGCACTCACACTGAATACATCATAATAGCGACAGACTATCTTACCAAATGGGTAGAGGCTAAGACTACCAACAAGAATGATGCACACATGATTGCAAAATTCTTATTTGAAAATGTCTTTATGAGATATGGATTGCCTATAGAGTTGGTGAGCAATTGAGGAACTCACTTTCTAATTCATGTCTTGAATATTTTTTACAAGATTTTATGGTGATTCATAAGAAATCCACACCATATCATCCTCAGGCCAACGGTCAAGTAGAAAGTACTAACAAGATCCTATGTACTATATTGATGAAACTTGTGAACCACAAACATTCTGATTGGGACAAATAGTTACATCATGATGTTTGGGCATATCGAGTGGCCTACAAGACCATACTCAATGCAACTCTCTTTCAGATGGTTTTTGGTCAAAACATTGTGCTCCCTTTGGAATTTTTGATACCTACCTTAAGGTTACACAAGAACATCAGTGGACTGGCCATGAATTATCATCAAAGATAATGGACTTGGAACGATTAGGAGAAACCAGGCTGAAAGGAGCAGCAAGGATATATGCAACAAAGAAGTGACAAAAAGCCTACTTCGATGCACATGTGAAAGATAAAGGCTTAAAAGAAGGTGACTTAGTCCTAGTGTATACATTGAAAAAGCATGCACAAAAGCTAGAGAAACGTGGTTATGGACCTATGATTATTAACAGAGTGTCGACAAGTGGAGCAGTTCAATTAGCCATGCTAGAAGGAGAAATAATGCCTAATTACATTAGTGGCTATAGAATCAAGCTTTATCAGGAACCTCTTACTGAGGATATGCTTAAACGACTCACATTGGCAAAGAAGCATAAGGAGGAAGAAAAGAGAAAACATGAGGAACTCAGGCAGAAGCTCTAGAATGCATTAAATAAGTGAAACTAAGAAGACAAGGACTAGCGAGAGAACATTATAACAAATTCGAGGAAGCATCGAGATGCCCCATGGCCATGTGTCAAACAAAGTCAAGTGCTCATCCTAGCATAGTGGATAGGAGACCATTCATTACAGTCATGTTAGACCAAGGCAACATCCACCATGAACTTAAGGCTTTAATTGATTCAAGTGGAGCGACTAGTGTGATTGGGTGGTCTCACTATAAGGACTTAAGAATAGAAATGCGGCCAATTGAGGCATACCTCATAGGGCTAGGAGGCATGGAAACCTCTTGCATGAGGTGAGGTGGAACTTCCTATCCTCATACATGAAGCGACCATGACTGTGAAACTCCTAGTGTGCCATGACAACGACATGATAGAATCGTTAATCCTTGGCCAAGATTGGTTATATGATCACTTGGTGGACCTAAATCTTAGACAAGGCTCCCTGTAGCTCAAGACCTTAGACCAACAACGAGTGATACCGCTTGACTTCCCTAACAATACCCCGCCCGAGGAATGTAACCCTAGACCATATGAAATGATTGCGAAGGAGGATCTAAAGATTTTTGGACAAATCCACGAGATAAGCATGCTCCATCCAAAGTCAACCCATGAGAGCTTGGTGATGGATGGTTGCCAGTCAAGAGGATGTCAGGAGATCTTCTCCTGGTCTTCCTTTGCATAGGAAGGGGTTTACATCAACAGTCAGGTGGGTTGCATCAGCAGCCAAATGGGCACTATTGCCTCTTGTGGCCCATCCTCCACACTTCTCGCAGACTAGCCTAGATCTGTTGTACATAATGCCTCACTTCCTGATGGGTAGGTCATGTAAGTGTTGGACCTCCCTTCTTTTCCAAAGCAGAGCGTCACCTAGATCTCTCAACCACGACCTATAAGAAGTCAACCATGACTTAAGAATCCAAAGTCATGACCATACCAGACAACCCAAAAGTGGAAGCAACATCAGAAAATGAAGGCAAACCTCCACAACGAAAGGAATTTCCAGGAACTTTTATTTTGCCATCGCTAGTGAATGACCCCCCTTACAAGAAATTCTACCTCTCGAAGGATGTCATTTGAGCCACCCTAAAGATCCATGGTACTCACATGCCAAGAAAACAAGAAAGGCTTATTCGTGAGCCTATTAAAAGAGGTGAAGTTTTGAAGTGGGTAGACATTTCTGCCATTACACCAGAGTTATCCAAGCCATTGTGCATCTGCATGCAGCATTTTGCTTTCCCTGCTATTGAGCCCATAAAAGTCATATTGGTCAAAGTCAACGATAGTCAAAGTCAAAGGGTCAAAGTCAAAGAGGTCAAATTCAACATTTTCAAGGTCAATGTCAACATGGTAAAAGTCAACGCATTCAAAGTTCAGGTGTCAAGGTGCACAGGTAGTGCACAATCAATTGTTCACAAAGGTTATATTTTGCAAAAGGTTGGATGCAGGTTGTAGAGTGTCTTTCTCTAATTTCTCTAAGGTTCAAAGTGTTTGGAAGGTTCAGCTAAAACCTCTCTTAGGTGCACATTTGAAGAATTAAAAGGCAAAAAGTGAAGGTATGTGAAGTAGAAGCGTACGCAAAAGTGAAAGTATGGCCCCCCAATTATTTTTTTTTTAGTATAAAGTCACTACAGGACAAAACAGGGATTCGTTGGCTACCCACATTTGGATACAATCTTGGGACATCAAAGTGAGCACCAAGATACTCTAGCAGTTAGGAGCATATGTGAACCGACACTCAACTCAAGGCAAGACATTATTCTTTGTTAGACTAAGCAAGGTGCGCATAGTCTACACTAAGAAAGGGAAGAGCAAGAGACGTACAGTGAGTGTGCAACGCAGAGAAGTGAAGTGCAAAGTGTGCAAGAATTGTGACTTAGGTGTGTGTAGAGGAGTGCTAAGCAAGACAATCAAAGGTCACAAGGTCCCATTGAAGCTGTGTGTGCATCTACAGAAGGTGTCCATCCCTCCCCCTATTGGGAGCTGGAGCGCAAGGTGTGCACAAGTGCAAGCTCTTGGAGAAGGTGGAGGTCTAGTGCAGAGAAGGTCGGCGACAGAAGAACCTTGGGTATTTTGTAACTTTTTTGATTGTGCACTCTTTGGGATTTTGCACAGAGAGTACTTGGATTGTGCTGTACATCATTATTGTACTTCTCTCTTTATAATCAATCTACAAAAGCTTCTGGTGTCTGTATCTTTCTTCTTTCTCCTATAAACACTCAAGTCCCTTTTTGCACAAGAATCTCCCAAAACAATTTGGCACACCCGGTGGGACCACAAGGAGACTTGAGCATAGGAGAAGCAAATTGAGTGTAGAAGAGTTCAAGAGTGCCGACAATACTATACTGACTTAAGAGGTAATTTTTCTTCCATTGGAATTCTCTTAAACTAAGAGGAGTATGAACAGCTCATGACCGCAACCGAGTCTCAAAGCTTAAGGATCACTTGCAAAGCAACAAGAAGGAAGGTTATTCGAAGATCAACCAGTCCATTGTCATCTACATCATCAGTAAAGAATATGGCAGCCCAGGTAGATTTGGAAACTCTACTTTCTAGATTGAATATCAAATTTCCATCCTTCAGAGGGCTAGCACAAGAAGACCCACATGAGCACATTAGGAGATTCTTAGCCTTATGTAAAACAAGGGGTCTAATGGGAAGAGAAGACACATTTTTGATTCTTTTCCCTGCAACATTAGAAGGACTAGCAGACAAATGGTTTAATCAGTTCACCGACAACCATTTCACCACATGGGACTTGATGAAGGAAGCATTTAGAACAGAGTTCCAACACAACTGAAAACATTATTGAAGAATTAGAAAATTTAAGACTAGGTCCTGGGGAGACCTTCCTAGAATTTGTTATAGAGCTAAGGCATTAATGGCCAAACTGCCAGACCCTCCCCATGATTTTTTTATCAAGAAGTGGCTGGCTAAACAACTTCCCATATCAACATACTATAAATTAAAGGACTTAGTTTTACCAACAATAACAATAGAAGAATTTATCAATACATCTACAAGATTGGAACAAATTAAACAGCTGTATGGGGCAAGCTCTTCCAATTTATCATATCCTACAAAACCTGAAGACCCAGTAATTCAACTAAGGAAAGAGCTTAAGATCTTGAAAATGAATAAGCCACACAAAGAGGAGGAGAGTGCAATAACTCAGTTGAGGCATGAAACTAAAGCACTGAAGTTACAAAAAGAAGAGGAAGCCCAAGCAGAAGAGCTGGCTCAACTATGACAGGAGTTGTAGGAACTCAAGGGAGGTGGCATCAAAAGTTTACTATGGTGTACCATGTACAACAAGCAATGACATGTGGTAAGTGAGTGTCCATTGTTAAGTGTAACTTGCCAACTATGCAGGAAAGCTGGCCATGAGGCCTGCACAACCTTATTGGGCACAAGGAGGTGCTCAATTCTCAACCAATGTAATGGGAGCAGCCCCCAGCCAAGGTAACAACTATAACCAAAGACCTAGAGGTAATTATGGAAATGGGCCTAGAAGGCCAATTATCTATTTGAGGTGTGGAGAGTGTGGACATTAGTAGAGTAAATGCACCGTGTCAGAAAAAGCCAGGGATCATTATACAAATTGTTGCTTACAAAACAAAGCATCTTCATCTCGGCCCCATCTCCAAATGATCTTGATAGATAATCATGGAGCAGCAAAAGGAGCCAATGTTGTACAATCACCATCCACAAGAGTGGTATAGCTAGAAGAAATCGGCCCATGGTCATGTACACAAGAAATAAAGGGAAAATTCTAGAAGAACGAAGCCAGGTATCAAGTACTTTTGGAAGTTACAAGGACCAGAGGGTACATCAGAACAAATCAGATATATGTGAAGACGTAAAACCAAGTGACAAGAGGTTCAACAAAATGTGAAGAGGTAATAGAAAAAGAAGATTTTTTAGAGACTAACGACATCATTGGGAATGCATATAGCTAGGCCCACAAGGAATTTGAGAAGTCAAGTAACAAAATTGATCTTAGGGAATCTGGAGCTTCAAGATTATTCAAGTCAATCAAAACAGAGGTTAGTATTCTTGAGTTGATAAAAATGGATGCAAAATTCAGGTCCAAAGTACTGCAGATTATTGATGAGGCTTCTTCATCCACCTTAGTGGCCAAGACTATTGCCTTGGGTCAAGGGAAGGGTGTGGAAGAAGCACCTCTTACAGACTGTAAGAGTCCAAGACTGACACTAACAATTAAAGGATTAAAGTTGCAAGGAGTCATTGTGGATGGTGGGTCTGGCATAAATTTGATGCCTGAGCATACAATGGAGAAGCTTGGCCTACGCCCATCTAGACAAGCCCACTTCACCATCACTTTGGCAGATCAAAGCAAAGTAAGGCCTACGGGGGTGATCCCAAAAGTTTCACTGGAAGTACAAGGTAATCTCTTCATTTTGGATTTTATGGTATTAAGACTACCCCAGGTAGAAGGAAGATTTCCCCTCTTGATTGGAAGACCATGGCTGAGGTATGCAAGTGTCATCCATGACTGGGGTGAAGACATTATGTGGGTACAACAGAAGGGACATGAACTTAAACAGATATATTTAGAAGAGGGTCTAGATCATCAAGGGAACACCAGCATGATGCAATCAGTTGATATTTGCATGGAATAAGAAATGGAGGACCAACCACAATTAGAGTTCACAGAGGAAGAAGACATTCTGAATTGGCTGCAAGCAAGCAACTCTTCCTCTTGTTTTGGAGTTTTTCTAAATAATTCTTGCCCAGATGAATGTTATGATGAGAAGGAGGATAAAGTTTAGGTGGATGGATTGGGAGAACCCATCACATTCCACAAAAGGGGGAGGAAGACACCCCTCAAGTACAACTTGGAGGAGGATGCGACAACAACAGGGAAGGAAGTCACTGAAGTTAAAGAGAAGGTAAGACATACTAGTGATGAATGTTCTTTGCCAATTCAAAAAATCCCTATAGGATGGATGCAAGACAAAGAGGAATATATTGAGATCTAGAACAGTCCTACTTATGCAACAATGCAGGAAAAGCTATTGGAGGAAAACAGGGTTGGAGATGACCATGTAAATACCATGGTAGATAGAAACCCAATCAAAGAAGTTCAATTAGTCATTGGGGCCACTTGCTTGTGGAGCCACCCTGAGCTTCTTGAAAAGGTAAAATCTTTCTTGACACACTATGCAAATGTTTTTGCATGACATTATAAAGACTTAGAAGGAGTGCTTACCACTTATGGAGAGCACATAATTCCTTTTGTTGATGGAGCTAAACCAGTAAGAGGAAAGAGTTATAGACTGAACCCAAAATATGCTAAACCTGTTTACTTGGAAATATAGAAGATGGAGGATGCAAGAATCATCATTCTTGTGGAACACTCAGAATGGCTTTCACCAATGGTTATAGTACCAAAGAAGAATACCAACAAAATCTGGATTTGTGTTGACTTTGGAGCACTCAACAAGGTAATCATTCCATATGGATTCCCCATGCCTTTTGTAGAGCAGGTCATTGAAGAAGTGGTTGGACACACATTATATAGCTTTATGGACGGCTTTAGTGGATATAACCAAATATCCATCCACCTAGAGGATCGTGAAAAGACTGCTTTTATCACAGGCGCACATATGTGTATGTAAAAATGCCATTATTTTCTTTGGTTTTTTCTTTAGTTATTTTCTTTATTTATTTTCTTTTACTTTTAATATTTGCCCAACCCCCATGGATGGGTTTTCATTATTTATTAAAAAAAGAAAAAAATTCACACACACACACACACACACACACACACACACACATATATATATATATATATATATATATATATATATATATATATATATATATATATATATATATATATATGTATGTATGTATGTATGTATGTATGTATGTATGTATGTATGTATGTATGTATGTATGTATGTATGTATGTATGTATGTATGTATGTATGTATGTATGTATGTATGTATGTATGTATGTATATATATATATATATATATATATATATATATATATATATATATATATATATATATATACGTGTGTGTGTATGTATATATGTATATATATATATATATATATATATATATATATATATATATATATATATATATATATATATATATATATACATATATATATATATATATATATATTATTGACAGCATACGGGAAGAAGCAAGTACGGACACACATGCAGATCTAGCACTGAGGCAACCCTTCATTTTTTTTCAAAACCCTCACATCATTTTAAAGTGATTCTCATCACTACAAACCCTTGTAAATATCATTTCACCTTTTTGTAGCTCCATTTTGTACAAGCCGAGGAGTCCTCGAGCTTGGGGAGCCTTAGAAGTAGTTGCCTGTCAATTTTCATAATTTTTAGATCTCGTTTGGGCCCTCAAATAAGCCCTGGAACCTAATTTTTAACTAGGCCGGGCACTAGGTCTGGACAGGGCCAAAGCTAGTCAAAAACTATAAATAGAGCTAGAGAGCTCATTTTTGGGGGTAGCCTCTTGTAGTTTGAGCTTGTATGAGAACTTTCTTGCAATAGAAGTGATTCCATTGTCTACTCTCCTTGTTCTTACTGTGTGTGCGCGTGTATGTGTATGTGTGTGCATGCTTGTGTGCTTCTCACTCACGCACTTGCGCTTCCACTTGCTCGTGGTCTTCATACCATCCTCATGTCTTCCCGGATTGACATTAAAGGAGGTGCTACTCATCACTGAGCTACACCAAATTTTGGCGCCGTTGCCGGGGATCGAGCTTTGAGGACGAGCGTGTGATGGTAAGACGTAGAGAGGACGCGTTGGAATGGTAAGTAGTAGGTAAATTTCTGATTTTTCTCCATCTCCATCTTCATCTTCACCTCCTTCTCCATCTCCACCTCCACCTCCTTCTCCACTACATATTCCCTCTTCCCTATCATTCCCTCATTTGTTGTGTGCAAGTTTGAGAGAGAGCGATTGTGCGTGCTTGTATTTGTGTGTTTTTTGCATGTTTCTTGCAGGTGGCAGCTCCATCATCATCTCCAGCAAGCTCAGCAGGTACAGAAATTGTCTGCACAGTCCCCGAGGCGTTGAGCTCGAGCTATCGCGACACTCCAAAAATTTCACCCGATCACGATTCTGAGTGCACCACGACACTGCGCAGGCCTAGAGCTCCCAGGATCACTAGATAGAACAGAAAAATTCACCATATCCCGAGGTATCGCGACACCTCGAGGTATCGCGACACCTCACGAGCTATCGCGACACCCCGACCTATCGCGACACTTCACGAGCTATCGCGACACTTCGACCTATCGCGACACCCCGACCTATCGCGACACCTCACGACCTATCGCAACACCTCACGACCTATCGCGACACCTCACGACCTATCGCGACACCCCGACCTATCGCGACACCTCACGATTTATCGCGACACTTCGACCTATCGCGACACCTCGACCTATCGCGACACCTCGACCTATCGCGACACCTCGACCTATCGCGACACCTCACGACCTATCGCGACACTTCGACCTATCGCGACACTTCGACCTATCGCGACACCCCGACCTATCGCGACACCTCACCACCTATCGCGACACCTCACGACCTATCGCGACACTTCACGAGCTATCGCGACACTTCGACCTATCGCGACACCTCGACCCGACCTATCGCGATACACGGCCTTTAGCGCATGAAAATTGAGAGTTAATTTTTTGAGTGATTGGAAGGGTAGTTGAGCTTAATTTTAGGCACCTTGGTATAACTTTAGAACCTTGGAAGTGGGTAAAAGGCCTAGAAAGCAGAGAGGGATCTTCTGAACCCTGAGTGCCTGTTTTGACCCTTTAGTGCCTGAATGGTCATAACTTGACCATACGAACTCCGATTGATGAGATTTTGGTCTCGTTGGAAAGCTCGTTGAGAATCCTACGTGGACCTTGACTGGTTTTTGTAAGAATCATACGCGGAGTTTTAGAACATGCATTTTTAAGTTGACCTTTAGGTGGAACTAAGTGGTTCTCAGATTCAGGGGGTGCAGTGAGCTACTCCAAGGGGACTAAAATTATTGAAGTGTGTCTTTCAAATACTTGTGGCAATAAAGCTATACTAACTGGTGAGTTTTTGCAGGAACTTTGTGTGCACTCAAGGCAATCCAAAGCAAGCTAGCAAGGGTGAGTACCGAGCTTGGGAGAAGGCTTCCTGGGCTTGTGTAGCAGTCTGGTCAACCAGCTAATTGAGGTTGGAAGATCTCTCAACCCTCCTTTGTCAATTCCTAGCCTAGGCTAAGTACGACTTAGGTGTGGTAATTAACTAGGGCAACGTTAGGCATGAATCAAGTCCAAGAGAATTAATCAACCAAGTGCAAGAAAATAAATAGGTCTTAAGTGCGAAAACCCTAAGGGACAAAAGATAAACGGGAATCGATCACTTATCAAGTGCGGAAATTCACTTAAGTACTCCTGACGACGCAATTTCAGACAAGACCATAAACATAATATTCAACTAAAAAGAACAAAGTGATTGGTGCAAAATCAACCTGCGACGAGAGTGTGCTTGGGTTCCAGGGGGTAAATAAATCAGGCATATGAACCTTAGATCAGGCAGACACTTAGGCCGAGACAGACAAAGCCTCAGATCTTCTGAAGCTAGTGTCAATCACACTGCTAGGTCTTGGGCCCTGCAGTTGAGTGATTACCCATACGCTTCCAGATCAGAAACAAGTGATTCCGAGATGTCCTATCACATGGAGAGATCAGTAGGTAGTTCAGGGTTGGCTTATCTAGAAAAGCCAGAAGGGCCTTATAAGACTCAATTGGAATATATCAGGACGAATCGTCTAGGTGCTCGCATCTACGAAGACGGACTGAGAAGATCGGTGGTCCAGATTAAGAACCCCGATCAACCCCATGGATTAGACCATCCGGTAGTCAAGTTTGAGAATGGAGCCTACCTGGATAAAGAAGGGACTATATATGTAGTCACCACTCTTCCTGATAGAACTGATGAGTTTGGAAATGTGATTGCGGAGACCGACATGGGTGATATAGAGCAAGGGAACTTAGAGAGAGAGCCAAGAACTCCCCGTGGTAAATCTGTCTTGACCAGAATCATGACCCCAGAATGGATTCCACAGGATAATAAAAGCATAGATCTGCTTTTAAACCGAGAAACCGATGAGGCTTTTTGGAGATATAAATCTTCTCAATCTCAGGAAGTGAGTGCCCTCACAATCTATGAGTTTAAAGACCCTGATAGCCCAGGCCAAGTAACCTACCTAGACAATGCATCAGAGAGAATCTTCGTGGTCACTGAGCATGGCAGGCATGCTTACACATGGAAGGGTGAATTTGTTTTTCCCCAACCAAGGTCTAATGTGTCCTTTGGTCACCAAGGAGCTGGGACCTCCCAAGCTCATGGAGCTCAAAGAGATAGAAGTAGAGACAAACCTGAGGTAAGTTTTGCCAACTCCCTGGGAAGAGAAAGAACGGGAACAGAAAGGAATAGAGTGGAACCTGAGAGACATAGAACCCCATGGAATCAAAGGAATATTGATGATTTTCCTTTGCCAAGGCCGAGAGAACACACTAGGACCCTGCGACCAACTCAACTGGTGAAGTCCATGAAGAATTATTTCGATGGCACGGGAGACCCTTATGACCATGTGGCAGAATTTCGACAAGTATTGAAAGCTGAACAGGTAGAGGACCTATTCACACAATATAATGCTTTCGGTCTAACTCTTAGGAACACTGCCCTTACGTGGTTTCAACCACTAAATGAGAGGCATTTCAGAAACATAGACCAGCTCTTAGAGGCCTTTATTGTTGAGTTTTCTAAGAGTGGAATCAGACATAACACCTCCTCTCTAATTCACAGCTTCAAACAAACACCTCAAGAGACGGTCAGACTAGCTGGAAGAAGATTTAGACAATACCTGGAGAGATGCCCGATGCCGGAGTTACCCACACCAGCCAAACAAGTGGCCTTGTTCCTAGATGGATTGTTGAGCACTAAGCTCAGGTCATATGTGTACCTGAAGGATCCCAGAACGATAGAAGAGTGCGTGCGCATGTGCATAGACATTGAGGACAATCTAGGTGAGGAATTAGAACTATCAAAAATCTATAAGGATTCTAATAGCTCTAGTAACATGGCATCTGGTCAATCCACATCCATCGAGGAACTTGCAGAGAAGGTAGCCCAAAAACTAGGTGTCTCTAGCAAGCAAATTCCAAGATTTGCCCCAGTTAAGCGGTGTTACAATTGTGGCGGTGAACATATGGCAAGTGTATGCCCCATTATGGCCCAACCTCAGGTGAATCCTAGTAGCCAGTACTGCACCATAGAGCGCAGATACACCAATTACACGGCACAAGACTGCCCATATAACAAACAAATTGTTAGGCAAAATTATCCTCAGCCATATCCACAACATGGTAGGTACCAGAATCAGTACCCATCACCACAATACAACAGACCACAACAAACTTATCAGCCACCTTATCAAGGGCAGCAGAGACCTCAACCAGTCCTAGTGCAGCAACCCCCTGCTCCATCCAATGTGATCCCAGTGAAATATGCATCTACTGAAGAAAATCCGAATAGAGCCATAGTTCCAGTCACCCCATTGCTATCAGACAGTGATCCAAGTGACCATAGTTTTGACGCCGCACATATTGATAGCCCACAGGCTTACTACATGCAGTCACCCGAGCATAACGAGTCCTACTACTATGAGGACCCAAGTGAAAATAGTGGGGAACCGGAGTATTCTAATGTCATGTACACAAACCCCAACTCTAGACCTCAACCTAGGCAGGTACGACCCCCATTTCCTAGAGGACCATGCTTCAGATGTCAGGGAGATCACCTTATACGTGATTGCCCACTGCCTGTCCCTACACAACCTCAACTAGTAACCATTCAGGGTTTTTGTCAAGACTGCGGGAAAGAGCATCTCCTACGAGATTGCCCAAAGAACCCTAATAACATGCCTAAAATCACTCCTATCAATGTTGTTGGGTTAGTTGTAGACTCCATAGGGAGTGTGACTTCCACTGCACCTGTGCAGGTGATCACAAGAGCCCAGGCACTTCAACAACACCAAGGTGTTGGTCCCGAAAAGAGCCCCGAGGTGAGTGAAACAGAGAGCATACCCAAAAAGAGAACTAGCGCCTGGAAGGATAGTCGTGAAAGAATGAAGAGGCAATGGGCAAAAAAGATAAACGAACTTGAAGAAAGCGTGAGAGAAACCAAGGCAAAAATCACAGAGATCACATCTCAACCGCACTCCCACACACTTCCACCACTACCATCCCCATCACCCTCCATTTCTCCACCCTCTAATACACCTCACGTAACCCACCCACCACCCCGAGTAGGATCAGTATTAGCTGACCCCACTCCTGAAGGCTTGGACATGATGTTCAAAGCCTACCAGGCTCGACTTCAAGAAGGGCCAACAGCTGCAAACCTAGACAAGAGTTACCCCAGAGCAGATTTAGAGATTGAACGGATGAAAATGTGCATGAAAATGGTAGAACAAGCTCAAGCTATACTTGAGACTAGTCAAAAGTTCAATCAGACAAACTATGTCAAGCCGGATTTGCATTTCCAAGGCTTACTAGAAAGATTAGAGCAGTTGGTAAATAAATCACAGGTTTCTTTACCTCCACAGGCTCAACCAGTTGTTGAAAGAGGAAGCTCACCACCTAAGGGAGCTCATGTTCCTAATTCCACGGATGCTGGAATACCTCCTTCAATTCAACAGTACTCTCAAGAGTTCTTGCGGGAAATACAAGAAGAGAAATGGGCCAAGGAGAAGGGTGATTCCCCTCCCATTCCTGAGATTGATGATCTTCGTGATCAATTTCCCCAAGACATTCCCTCTATCTATGGGGATCAAGCAGAGCAACAAGAGGATGAGAGATTAGATTTTGAATCTAATTCCTTACAAGAGTTGCCTCATTTCACAGGCCCATGGGAATCTGAATCTCTCCAGATCAGAGCTCCCACGATATTGGTAAGAAATGAAGACTCAGTGATTCCCAGGAACACTGATGTTGTGAAGAACACTAAGGTTCAATGTCATCTCACTGTAGAGGAGCTGCTCAAGGCAAAACCGGAGCTCTGGAATCATGTGAAGGATCAGGTCCCAGAACTTGAATCCAATACACCAAAAGTAGGCTCTAAACAAAAAGTACCAAGGATACCTCTCGACAAGATAGGAGACATGAGCGAAGGTGAAGAAGGTAACACTTATCTTCTGATCACCTATCAAGGTTACACAACCAAAGCAATTGTGGATTCGGGTGCCGGTGTTGCTATTGCGACCACCTCCCTGTGGAAGCGATGGGGCAAACCCACCTTAAGACCAACGAGAATGAAACTTCAAATGGCAGATGGCCATTTTGAAAGACCTCTCGGATTGCTTGAAGGGATAACTCTAACCACTTGTGGTGTAGAGTTTGAACATACGTTTGCCATATGTGACTTTGAGAAGAATAATGTTTACGAGATGATCCTAGGAAGACCCTTCCTACGACAATTGCAAATAGTACAGGATTGGGGAACCAACTCCTTGTACTTACAGCACTTAGGGGTCACCACCAAGGTCAATCTGAAGGAACACACCTTCAGAGATGTACCACCCCTACAGTGGAATCCTATCCACAAAGCGAAAGAAGACTCTATCTCCGTGCATTCTGGAAGTTCACCTGAACCATCCTGGTTGCATGAAGATACTCACTTGTGGATGTGCAAGGTCGCAGAGGAAGAGGAAAAGCGCCTAAAAGCGAGAGAAGAAGGAACTCCCCCAGGAGATAGACCAATAAAAGACCCAGCCTATACACCAATGATATTTCCAGATGAGGAATTTGAGCCTCATGGTTGGGCAGAAATCTAAGCTACCATGGACATTGCAGTCAATGAGGAACAATGGACACCCCATTGTGATGAGGAGGGTTATGATATTTCAGTGTTCATGTGTCAGCCCTTGTTGGAAGAGTGTGATCCTAGTGAGTTCATAGAAGAAGAAGAGAATGACGATGATCTAGAATCCATTGTGATGGATACATACTTTGACTCAGAGGAACACTACTTAGAAGACCTAGGGGTGTTAACCCAAAAGGAAGAAGAACCCCTTGTGAGTATTAAAACGATAAGTTCCAAGAAAGGAAGTGAAGGAGGTCAAAAGAAAAAGAAAAGGAAAGCAGTGAGACAAGAAGAGGAAGAATCATTGTTTGAAGTACCAGAAAATTTCAAGAAATATGAAGTGGAAGACCGGAAAATTTTGGTACGAATGCCTAAGAGAGAGGCCATTATAGGAGAAGCATATGACAATAAAGAAAAGACCAAAAAAATTTTAGTGACCATTGAAGGGCACGAAGAGCGATGTACGTACATAGGAGACGACCTAAGTGCAGAAGAAGAAGCAGAGCTTGTAGCGCTATTAAGGGAATATAGGGATGTGTTCGCATGGCACTATAGAGACTTGAAAGGAGTAGATCCAGAGATTTGCTCTCATACGATTCCAATGACCGCTGAGGCCAAGCCCACCAAACAAAAACCCTACACATATAATGACAATTATGCAGCCAAAATAAAAGAGGAAATTGACAGGCTGATTGAAGCCGGATTCATCTATGAGATTGAGCACACTGAATGGGTGTCTCCCATTGTAGTGGTGCCCAAGAAGAATGGGAAATTGCGAGTGTGCATTAACCTTAAAAAAGTCAATGCCGCTACGATCCGAGATAGTTATCCTCTTCCAATCACCGAACATCTATTGGAGCGTGTTGCAGGCAAGGAAGTTTACAGCTTCCTTGATGGATTTTCAGGTTACAACCAAGTAGCCATTGCCCCCGAAGATCAGCACAAAACGGCCTTTGCCACAGAATGGGGAATCTTTGCATTTCGTGTGATGCCATTCGGGCTCACCAATGCACCTGCAACATTCCAAAGACTCATGTGTCATGTCTTCAAAGAGTTCTTGCGAAAGAGCTTAGAAGTATATGTGGATGATCTGTGCGCTCATTCCCAAGAGAGAAGTTACCACATCCCTGAGCTCAGGCAAATCTTCAACAAGTGTAGAGATTATCGAGTGTGTCTGAATCTAGAGAAGTGTGTGTTTATGGTACGACAAGGTAAGATCTTAGGCCACATTGTTTCTAAGAATGGAATTTCAACAGATGAAGACAAAGTAAGAGCAATAGCAGAGTTGCCCAGACCACGGAATGTTAAAGAGGTACAAGCCTTTATGGGTCATTGTGGATATTACCGTAGGTTTATCCACATGTATGCCATCATAGCTAAACCTCTTTATGGGTTGTTAACAAATTTTGAATGGAGCGAGGAATGCGAGACTTCCTTCAACGAGCTGAAGAGACGTTTGTGCACAGCACCAATATTGACTACTCCGGATTGGAGCAAACCCTTTCATGTCCATGTAGATGCCTCCAATCATGCAATAGGATGTGTGCTAGCACAACCCACAGGTGAAGGAAACCTAGATTTGCCGATAGCATATGCTAGTAGGCAACTAAATGCAGCTGAACGAAATTATACCACAACGAAAAGAGAAGGCCTAGGTATGGTATACGCTGTGAAGAAGTTTAGACACTATCTATTGGCCAATAAGTTCAAGTTTTTCACTGATCATCAAGCTTTACTATATTTGGTCAATAAACCTTGCAATACAGGCCGCTTAGTAAGATGGTTCCTCTTACTAATGGAATACGACTTTGAAGTTGTTGTCAAGAAAGGTAGAACCCATCTTAGGGCAGACCATCTTTCTCGCATCACTTCGGGAGAGCCACCGCAAGGAGGGTCTGATGAATTGCCCGATGCTTATCTGTTCAATTTAGAAGTTGTTCCTAAATGGGCAAATAAGTTGGTACCAGTCCTAACCTTCGGGCCTGCAAATAAGAATGTGAAAACAAGCAAAGAGGAAATTGTAAAATCACTAAAGTATCAAATACTGGCCGGAAGTATGTACAAGCAAGATGCCGAGGGCGTATTAGCTTGTTGTGTCGAGGACGATGAACATACTAGTTGGTTGCAACAAGCCCATGAGGGATTGCTAGGAAATCACTACTCTAAACAACGAACATTGCAGAATCTAAAACGTTTAGGAGTGTATTGGCCTAGCATGGACAAAGAAATACAAGAGTGGATTCACAATTGTTCATTGTGCCAGGAGAGACCCCCAGTGGAACATGCCACTCTTTATCACGTGTCATTAATCCCAGATTGGAGTGCTCCATTGGTCGAGTTCATGAGATCGGGAACATTACCCAATCAGGCTAGTCTTGCAAGAAAACGGAGCATGGAGCAAGAGGCTCAAGACTATGCCTTAGTAGGAGACAACCTATATCGAAGAGGCAAGGATGGTTACCTAAGACTGCGCGTTCATGAATCAGACTACTTGAAAGTCTTAGAAACGGCACACAGCAGTGTTGCAGGCGGACACTTTGGGCCTGACAGAGTAATTAAGACCATTCTATTCTCGGGACTTTGGTGGCCCACTCTTCATATGGATGCACATACCTATGTGAAGAGTTGCGACACATGCCAACGTGCCCAATATCCGATAAGAAAAGATGAAATGCCCTTAAGGCCAATGATGGGAGGACGTGCATTTTCAAAGTGGGGTATAGACTTTGTAGGTCCCATCAACCCCCCAGCTAGAAACTCCCATGCGGAATACATTATTGTAGCCACAGATTACCTTACAAAATGGGTGGAAGTAAAAGCCACGACGAAGAATGATGCTCAAACGACGGCTAGGTTCTTATTCGAAAATGTGTTCACTAGATATGGGTTACCAATAGAGTTGGTTAGTGATAGAGGTACGCACTTCTTGAATGAGGTCATTGAAAATCTACTTCAAGAATTCATGGTGATACATAAGAAGTCTGCACCCTACCACCCACAAGCTAATGGACAAGCCGAGAGCACGAATAAGATCCTATGTAACGTATTGACGAAGCTTGTAAATAATAAACGCTCGGATTGGGACAAACAACTTCATCATGCTGTTTGGGCATACCGAGTTGCTTACAAAACGGTACTCAATGCCACCCCATTTCAGATGGTCTTCGGACAGAATGCAGTGCTACCACTAGATTTCCTAATCCCAGCTTTAAGAGTAGCACAAGAGCATGAGTGGAATGGACATGAGTTGTCCTCTAGGATCTTGGATCTAGAGCGTTTAGGTGAGACGAGGCTACGAGCTGCAGCAGGCATCTATGCTGCAAAGAAACGGCAAAAGGCATACTTTGATGCCCATGTGAAGGATAAGGGCTTGAAAGCAGGAGATCTAGTTTTAGCCTACACATTGAAACAACACGCAAGAAAGCTAGAAAAGAGGGGCTACGGACCTATGATCATTAATAGGATCTCCACGAGTGGAGCAGTACAACTAGCCACTTTAGAGGGGGATGTCCTCCCAAACTATATTAGCGGATGCAGAGTCAAGCTGTATCAGGAACCCCTCACGGAGGAAATGCTAAGCCGACTCTATACTGCTAAGCAACGTAAAGAGGAGGAAAAACGAATTCGAGAAGAAGCACAGGCAGAGGCCATAGAGCGCATTAAGCGCATGAAGCTAAAAAGACAAGGACTAGGGAGAGAACATTATAACCATCAGGAAACTTCACCCAGATATTCCATGGCCATGTGTCAAGTAAAGTCAACCACTCATCCTAGCATAGTGGACAGGAGACCATTCATTACAGTTAAGCTAGAACACGGCAACTCTTGCCAAGAACTCAGGGCTTTAATTGACTCAGGTGCTGCGACTAGTGCGATTAGATGGTCCCACTATAAGGATTCAGGAATAGAAATGCGGCCAATTGAGGCATACCTCATAGGGCTAGGAGGCATGGAAACCCCTTGCATGGGTGAGGTGGATCTTCCTATCCTCATTAAGAATATGACCATGACGGCGAAGCTACTAGTGTGCCATGATGACGACCTGATAGAACCCCTAATCCTTGGCCAAGATTGGCTATACGATCACTCCGTGGACCTAAATCTTAGACAAGGCTCCTTATAGATTGGAACCTTAGAGCAGAAGCGAGTGATACCGCTTGACTTCCCTAACGGCATTCCGCCTGACGGTTGTGACCCTAGACCCTATGAAACACATGCGACGGAAGACCGGAAGATCTTTGATCAGCTCAATCACGCTACGTCTACACCAACCCGCTTGGGCTTGGCTATAGACAGTTGTCAATCAGAAAGACGACAGGAGACCTTCCCTAGAACTTCCTGCAAACTAGAAGGGGCAACTACCCATCCGCGAGGGCAGATGGACACAATCAGAGGGCAGATGGACACAATCAGCGGGCAGATGGACACAATCAGCGGTCAGGTGGGATGCATCAGCAGCCAAATGAGCACGACACCCTGCGGTGCTCATCCTTCCAAACTTGTTGCGGACAGGCCTAGATTAAAGTTAAAGAACGAATCATTTCCTAGTGGGCAGGTCACGCAAGTGTTGGAACTCCCTTCTTTTCCAAAGCAGAGCGTCCACCCGACCTCTCAACCTCAACCACAGCAGAGTCAACCACGAAGAAGGAACCCAGACCGACGGCAGTATCATAAGACGCAGCAAGGAAAGCAGTTTAGGCCAACCAAGGGAAGCGGCACCAGACAAATATGGGTGCCAAAAGGACAAAAAACACCGAAGAACTCCAACAAAGCCGAGATCGACAAGCAAAAGGCAGGGCAGAAACAGAATCAATATCCACCATCCCCTCGACCTTCTTCTACAAGTCCGAGCATTCGACAAATTTGGATCGCCAAGAAATACCTTACCCATAGACCCACACCCACGCAGATTTGGGTACCCAAAAGGTCTCAAATACATCACACACCCATCCAGAAACCTTTACCCATCTTTAGCTCTAAGAGCTATGACCCCTCTATCCAAGCATGGAGAATTAAACTGTGTACTAAACCCCCTGACCCAATTCTGTAAATCCACCTACACTAACAACAAGAGCATTCCGAGCCCATGGCATACCCAAAACATGCATCTAGGATGACACTGACCTCTAACCGCCACTCACACTATCACAAACACTTCACCACTAACCACTGACCTTCGGGATTGTCATGTTAGTATTGTGAAGGGAACACCACTACATCTTGTTTCCTATACAACACTAATGTGCCTTTCGTCTTCCAGCAGATAAGCAACCTACTCTCATGGCAACAGCAGCAGGCACAAGCTCTCAGGCAGGATCTGGTGCTCCTATCAATTGGGATGCCATGCCAGTGGAAGCTCCACCAACAGCTCGGCCTGAAGAATTCTTGAATGTGCGAAGGATTCCCATTCCAGATCCCCCCAGTGGATTAACCGAAAGAGTAAAAGGGCACTCCCATTGGTTCAATGAAATGCCAGGGGATTTGGGAGACGCAGATCACATCTGGGAGTCAAAGATGGAGTGTGGAGGGGTTTGGTGGACCTTCCAATTCTTTTCCAGAGAATTTGAGACCTTACAGAATGCAGCTCCACTTCAGGATATCTGGCAAAAGGCAGGACTACAAGCTTACTTCAGTGCAGCTCTACCTAAACCCGACTTCCTCAGGTGCTACTACTTGATTGCTACGCTAAAACCTACCGGGGATAAAGATCATTCCGGCACATTCTGGGTGCCCTCCTTATCCAATCCGGAGGAGATGAGGAAGTTTGAATTAAATGTAACGTTAATCAGGGAAGCCCTTCAAATGTATGGCACTCATGTGCCTTCAGATCGCGACCCCTTGATACCGGAATCAATGAAAAGCAATAGAGTCAAGAAGCTCAAAGAAATGTGCGCCCTCACCCCCAACATCGCCATACCCCTGCGGATGTGCCTCCAGCACTTCGCATTTTCCGCTCAGGACCGTTTCACTCAGCCTCACAAGAAGATATGGTACGGGTTGTATTTAGCAGAGACCGGAAGCTTGCCCATTAAGATGCCGGTATGGATCTTAGATCAGGTATATGAGGCAGGCAAGCGGGGGGTGAGGAAGCCCACTCTACATGGTTGTTGTGCGCTGACAAGAATCATCTACAGATGTCTTGCATATGACGTGCCAGTTGCCCGAGCCCTAAAGTATGCACACCTGGAGCTGTTCAAAGGGCGAAAGTCAGGGAGTCAGCCTGCAAAAAGAATGCGTGGATCCCTTTCACAGGTCCTGATCCCTCCAGAAGCCACCGCCGAAGTCTCCACTAGAGAGGAAGCCCAGGTGGCACCTATCACAATCCATCTCCAAGAGTCTCAACCAAGAGAGATGGTACAGCCCACTCCTTCTTCCCCTCCACTACCTACCGATGCAGAATTTGCAGCGATGGCCACCTTCACTGAGGACCCAAACTTTGATTTTGAAAGATTTCTGCAGACGGTCCCCCTATCCGACAGTGAAGATTCCCTTGACAATGTGGGTCCGGGCGCATCTGCCCAAAGAGAACAGCCACGGGGTGAGACGAGCAGAGTACATGGGGAAGGAGTGGCACAACATCCTCATGACCAAAACACACAAGTGCAGGAAGGCGCACACAGAAATGACCCGCAAGACAGTGAAGAGGAGGCCCCTGCCTACACAGCACAACTCAGACGGCTGTACAAGACAATCAAGCAGGTACAGAGAAGACATAAGATGACAGAAGCGGCGAATAGAGCTCTAGTGAACCAGATGCTTCAAGCCGAGAATGTGGACTCCAACTTTGTGGAATCATTGAATTTATTGGCAGAGACATGTGGGATCGGGGAGGCATTGAGGACAATGGTATATCAGGAAAACCCTGTCTACGATCAACGAAGGATTGATACACGACCACGATGCGGGAAAATGATTCAAATGGAAACCTCTACCGCCTTGCCTACTATAATTTCAGAAGATGTTCACATGACGAGCCCGAGTCCCACCGGCGAACATGAGGTAATTACACACGTACCATCTCCACAGCCACCTTCCCTCCACCTTTCAGAACCCCTCTCCACTATTCCTCCTGAACAACCGACATCCACCCATCACGAAACCATTGTACACACCTCCGTTTTGACATCCTTCCCTTTACCCACGTCCCACACTTCCACCCAAATTTTGGAACCTCACACCGGTCATCCGGCCAACGATCAAACCATAATAGGTCACCCTTCCTATCTCCCCGCCCTTGGAAAACCACTTGCCAATAGCCAGACCTCATCCCATCCTTTTCCATTCACTCACACCCAAACCCTATCCGCCACTCCCCTAGCAACTGACTCACACTCAACCCAAGTCACACAACCCTCATTCTGGACGAACCTTGTAAATATACTCCAACAGGTGGATACTTATAATAAAAAGTCCCTTTCCCAACCCCACTCCCCCACATTCACTGCCACCACTATCACACCACCCACCATTCCTGTATTCACAGTGCACGAATCACACACACTCACGTCCGATCCCATGGACATCTCACCATCCACAGGATCACCCACCACCACTGTTATCCCAACATTACCACATATCATTTCACTCACGTCGCCATTCCCAAGCACTGTAGGCACAACATCCACTTTTCCCATTCCCACTTCCCAACCCCCTGCATCTTCCATCCTTACCCCTGCATCCACCTCATTTAGTCTTGCACTCGACACCATGCTCGAAGCTGCCACTCAGCTTAAGCAGGAATATACATTATTGGAAGAAAATAACAAAGAGCTTTGCACCCTCTCAGCAACACTCCAAGAGCGTGTCAATGCTTTGGAGTCCAGTCATACGGAGTCACAAAGCAAAATATCCGCCCTCGAACATGCAAATGCGCAACTCGAAGCGAGGCATATGGAAGAGAGCAAAGCCATAGAGGAACAACTGCGAGATCAAATGGGCCGCAATGCAAGGCTTCAACGAAACATGGCCTTGCTACGACGACATCTGGCGGCAGCTCAAGAAGAGAACAGACGGCTTCAACAACAAAACCAAGAGAACCTCGAGGCTGCCATGGAGAACACCCCGGGAGCACCCATAGACCCGGCTAAATTTCAAGCTGTTCCCTCAGAAAGCATACAACAGATCTTGGAAACTTATGCCAATCTTTTAGAAGCACATGATCAGCTTGCCGACCAACTGAAGGACCTACAGAGATCCCAAGAGTCTACACCACACCAACGGGAACCTAAAGAGATGACCGACGCTGCTACTTCACCTGAACCTGAACATTCAACGACCAATGACGTACTGGAGTTACGGCAACAGGTTGCAGAATTAAAATTGAAGTTGATGCAGTACGAGCGACCTCCTTCCCCACCTGAGCAACCCATGGAAGAGGAAGAAGTTATTATTCCAGTGGAGGAAGCATATGAAGAGAACTATGAGCCTCAACCTTTTCCAGGAGGCACAACCATTGAGGAGGGACAGGACACTTATGAGGAACCCCCATCGGCATGGATGAAACAGGTAGAAGAAATGGGGCAGACTCACGAAGAACGTATCACCTACCAGATGTTGGCCTTGAAGACCATTGAAGAAACCATACTTCAATCAGAATACTTCAGACAGCTGGCCCCTAGAAGACTAATCACCAGCTCAGAATTACAATATAAGCCATACTTTGTACTGTTGGCAGACTACAACGCTGAGATCAAACGTAAGACCAACAAGTACCCAACGTTCGCAACGCAATTTGAACCGGAGGACATTCCAGAGGAGGCGCGCAAAGGGAGAATACATCAACCCATCTGGAGGCAAAAGCTATTGGAGACCTATCCCGAGATGCTACGAACATGGGACCACGCACCCATGCATTTAAAGTATAACAATTGCTATGGACCAGTACAATGGAGAAGGACATGGAAGTCATTTGCAATCAAAGTCAAGAACAATGCCAATTGCAAAGAATGGCTCAATTACCCCGCCATCGCTCCCCCAACCGGTACTCCCACGGTGTCATACATGAGGGCAACCATCAGACATTGGATACCACGGCTCCACCCCATGCCAGATGTCGCTGCCCAGATGATGCTCAAGATCTTTGATATGATGCAGGTCGTACTCAAAACCTTTCGCAATGTATGCCGTATTCAACCTCCTATTCCCGGGTTTATTAATGGTAACTACGACCTGCTATATGATATGAGCACAACCCCGAGCATACGAGTGGCTTACGCATGGCACGCACGCATCAGATATCTCCCTGCCTGCTACAAGCAAACGTTCGATGAAATGTTCACCACGGGGTTCTGGGAAGCACACTCGGAGGTGTTCGCGCCACGGCCCACCCATTTGTTACACCTCTTTGCATGCGAACAAACGATGCACTCAGAACTCTACACAACGCCACAGACGGACATACCGGGCCCAGTCAATTGGGATACCCTGCAGAGAGACCTGATCCGAGGGCTGCGAATCAAAGAACATGAGGTGGGAGCTGACATTCTCCAGAACTATATTGATCAACCCGCAGAGCAAAGGTCTGTCAGAGGCGACAGACCCTAGGGGGGGGAGAGTGTTGACAGCATACGGGAAGAAGCAAGTACGGACACACATGCAGATCTAGCACTGAGGCAACCCTTCATTTTTTTTCAAAACCCTCACATCATTTTAAAGTGATTCTCATCAGTACAAACCCTTGTAAATATCATTTCACCTTTTTGTAGCTCCATTTTGTACAAGCCGAGGAGTCCTCGAGCTTGGGGACCCTTAGAAGTAGTTGCCTGTCAAATTTCATAATTTTTAGATCTCGTTTGGGCCCTCAAATAAGCCCTGGAACCTAATTTTTAACTAGGCCGGACACTAGGTCTGGACAGGGCCAAAGCTAGTCAAAAACTATAAATAGAGCTAGAGAGCTCATTTTTGGGGGTAGCCTCTTGTAGTTTGAGCTTGTATGAGAACTTTCTTGCAATAGAAGTGATTCCATTGTCTACTCTCCTTGTTCTTACTGTGTGTGCGCGTGTGTGTGTATGTGTGTGCATGCTTGTGTGCTTCTCACTCACGCACTTGTGCTTCCACTTGCTCGTGGTCTTCATACCATCCTCATGTCTTCCCGGATTGACATTAAAGGAGGTGCTACTCATCACTGAGCTACATATATATATATATATATATATATATATATATATATATATATATATATATATATATATATGTGTGTGTGTGTGTGTGTGTGTGTATATATAATTTTTTTTTCTTGGTCTAATGCTTTTGGCTCTACATTGCACCTTAGATGGCATTTTTGTCAAACTTGGGGTCATTTTCATGTGTTTTGGCACCTCTGAACTCATTTAGTTTATACCTGGCTAATATTCTCTCCATGAAAAATGACTTAACACGTTGAGTATTGGAGGAGCTATACCTAGCAAACCATCGTTGGGCTAGGGAACACGTTATTCATGGTTGTTTTGCAACTATGAGAGTTGTGTATATGTGCCTTGTTTATGATATTCCTATTGAGTGTGCTCTTACTAGCACTGAGTTACAAAACTATAAGAGCACCCATTCAACAACCTCCCATCCTACCAAGCACATGAGAGGATCCACCCCATTCTTACAAGAGGTGGATCATGATCATCACAACCATCTCCCAAACCATCACCTCTAGGACCACAATCAGTGACTCCCTCTATGAGTATTCATCTCTCAAGCATACCTACACCATAAGGAAAGAGTGATCTTAGGGTAGAGAAATCAACAAGAGTAATACCATTAACAATCATGGTTACAAAACCAATCACAATAGAGCATGTGGTCACTAGACCCGAAGTCACGGCTTCAACTGAAGGATTTGTGTTTCCTATTTTTGACATGGGCACAAATGAGTTCACCAAAACTTTTGATTTCAAGATGACTGTCCCATCAATATGGAGTTCAGTTTTTAGACACTCGTTTTTTTCACAAGAATATGAATGACCTAGTTACCCAGACTCCCAAATAGATAGAGAAGAAGGCCACACTTAAATAGACCATGAAGATGATGAGCGCATAATGACAAAATATGATGAAGAAGAACACACACTTCAACACGATCAAGGATAGCTTTGAGACACACATGACCAACAAGAAGAACATCAACAGGTTGAAGAGGAGCGGAAACTTGATAGATTCGCTTATACTGTCACCTTACAAAGACTCTACACCAGTATGTAAATAGTGTAGGCACATCATCAACTCATAGAGGACTAGAGCCAAGATACATTACAGAAAGAACTAGACAATAGTGGATTTGATGCTGCATTCATTGAAGATATCAATATGCTCATAGAATTAGTAGGTGCAATCAAGGCCCTTAATTACCTATCCCAAAATCCCCTACAAAGATTCGATCCTCATCATATACACATAGTCCCCCGACTAGGTCAAAATATCCAAGTGCCTATACCACCCAACCTCTCCCTCAAATCCACCCTTCAAGGACACAGACTACCACTGATCCCACCATTCGATGAAACCTCCCTCACTTAGCCTACCATTCCCCCCATCACCACTAGCTCCTCCCTCTCCCAAGATGTTGAAGGTGCCTTTGAGACACCACCACATACACCATTCATTCATGTGTACCAATCATGTGCCTACCTCAATCCCGTCCACACACATCTAGCCCCTCATTGGAGAGTATTCGTATAACTTCGCCACCTAGAATCACCCTCTCCACTCCCATCTTGAGTATGCCACTGATCCAACCCACCACCAGATCATTCCTAACCCTTGTTCACCCTCCATTCCCACATCTACCATCCATTTACATACCCACCTGTCAGAGAAACAAAAAACTCATACGTGTCATCCTCGATCATCACATGTTAAGCTTGATATCTCAACACTCCCCCTCAAGTTCAACGTCATGTCCTCTAATCCAAGCATCTTTTGAAACTTCTTCACCTTCTCTACTCCAAGCGATTTAGTGAAAATATCAGCAACCTGATCATCTAGTCTCACATAAACAAGATCAATATCACCTGCCAATACCTTCTCTCATGAAGTGATAATGCACCTTGATATGCTTTCTTTTAGCATGGAAAACATGACTCCATGCTAACTGTATGCTGCTAACATTATCACAATAAATAGTGATAGGCTTTTGCACTTCCACACCTAAATATGCAAGTAGCATCTCGAGCCATGATGCCTCACATGCTGCCATTGCAACACCTCTATACTCAGCATTTGTACTCGACAAAGCAACCATGGGTTGCTTCTTGCTGCTCCATGTAATAGTTGCACTCCCAAGTGAGAATAGAAAGCCACTAGTAGATCTTTTATCTGGAAAGCTACCAGCCCAATCCACATCGGTGTATCCATGAACCTGCAAATCTACACCAGCTTCATAAAACAATGCATAACCCAAAGTAGCACTCACATAACGTAGAGTGCACCTTAGAGCATCCAAATGTGGTTACCTAGGAACCTGCATAAATTGACTTTCAATTCCAACAGTGTAGCTAAGATCAGGCCTTGTAATTATGAGATATATCAAGCTTCCCACAATTTTCCTATACATAGCAGCATTTTCCAATGCTTCACCTGACGTAGTATCTAACTTCAAATTCTGATCTAATGGCATAGAAATTGGCTTACAATCAGCCATACCATATTTTTGCAGCATATTCAAGGCATATTGCCTTTGTGACATCCATATACCTGTTTCTGTATGAATAAACTCAATGCCCAAGAAATAGTGCAACACACCAAGATCTTTCATGTCGAATTCTTGCATAAGAAGTTGCTTTACCTCTTTGATGCTTTCTTCATTATCACCACCTACAATCAGGTCATCAACATAAATAGCCACAATCGTGATGCCATCATCAACCTTCCTTGCATATAGTGAATGATCTGTATGACACATAGAAAACCCAATGCTGGTTAAGTAATAAAAAATCCTTGCATGCCATGCACAAGGAGCTTGCCTCAGCCCATGCAAATCCTTTTGCAACCTGCAAACATATTCTGGATGCTTTGAATCTTCATATCCTTGTGGCTAGTCCATATATACTTCTTCCTGTAACTCAACATGTAGGAAAACATTCTTCACATCCATCTGATGCAAAGTCCATCCGTTTGCTGTAGCTAATGCAACAAGTGTTCTGATAGTAGACATTTTAGCTATAGGGTGGAATGTGAGTGGGTTATAACATTTGTACCCCTTTTGCTCAAGAGAGTATCCAAAGAAAACACATTTTTGTGCTTTTGGATCAAGCTTCGTCCTCAACTCATCTGGAACATGTAAATATGCAATACAACAAAAAACTTTCATATGTGATAAGTTTGGCTTTTTACCTGTCAACTTCTCTTCAGGTGTAACTTGATGTACAAAACAAGTTGGAGTTCTGTTCATGATGTATATAGCCATATGCATAGCTTCTGCCCAATAGCAATGAGGCATATTCTTCTCAGCCATCAAGGGTCTTGCTATTTTTGCAATATGTCTATTTTTGCATTCAACAACGCCATTATGTTGTGGTGTATACCTGCATGAAAATTGACGTCAAATTCCATGACTTTTTAGGAAATTGTTGAACTTATTTGACATGTATTCACCTCCTCCATTAGATCTTAATGTCTGAATATACTTCCCTGTCTGCTTTTCTACCATAACTTTAAAATTTTGAAAGTGAGTAACCTCACTCTTCTCTTTCATGAAATAGACCCACACTTTTCATGTATGGTCATCAATGAAGGTAACATAGAACCTATAACCACCCATAGATGTGGTCTTTGCAGGATCCCAAACATCTATATGTACTATTTCTAGCACATTGTCACTAAGATGCTTGTCATGCGGAAACGATGATCTTGACTGTTTACCAAATTGACATGCTGCACATACCTTTTGCATCTCTGCAACCTTGAAATTATATGAGTAATGACTCCTGCACCTTTTGCAAACATGGCTGCATTCATTTAAGGAATTTTCACATTTAAGGTGAACATCCTACCCACTTTGTTTCCTTTGGCAATCAATCTTCCATCCCGTTTGTATTCTTCTACACATAACCCATCAGCATTGAACTTGACTTGTAATCCTTGGTCAACCATTTGTCCAATAGAAATGAGATTCTTTGTTATGTTTTGAACATGCAACACATCAGCAAGATGTTTTACCTTCCCGTCCTCCATAGACAATGCTATGTTTCCTATATGCTCGATAGGATGCGATGTATCATCACCTGTTTCAACAGATCCAGGAACTTGCAATTTTTGCAAACTACTAAACCATTCTGCATGACTGGTCATGTGATTTGAAGCACCTAAATCAACATACCAAACATTATCATTCGATTTTAAAACACCAGCAGACATCATATTCATCATGTGATGTTGAACCATGAACAACTTCTCAGAATCATCTGCACTTGTGGATGCATAGTTATTCTGTTGCCTTCTGTTATTTTGATTCTTCAACCTGCAATCACGTTCAAAGTCTCCAGGTTTACCACAATTCCAGGATCCTTTATTGTCATTACCTGATTCATTTCTTTGGAAATTTTTGTGGCCTCTTTGGCTCCCCCTGCCTTGAAACTGTCCTCTTCCTCTTGCATGATTCTGTTGTTGATTTTGGTCTTGGTTACTATTTCCTCTCCCACTTCTGAAACCTGTACCTCTCCCTCTTCCTCTATGAGAGTAGAATACCTGCTCAGAAATGGGCTTTCCTTGGGAGTTTGAATCCTCACCAAGATTCTTCTCTTCAATAATCAGCATAGATACCAGATCAGTAAAATTCGAAATAGTTTCCTTGGTCTGTATAGAAGTTCTGAACTACTTATATGCAGTTCCTAAACCACGAAGGCACACTTCCACCTTATCATCATCATCATCTACATTCACGCCAATAGATGCAAGTGACTCACATATGCTTTTCATTTTCAGAGTGTAGTCACTTATTGACATGCTCTTTTTCTCCAATGTATGCAGCTCGTTCTTGAGTTGCAATTTCTGTGCCATTGTATTGGTCTCATACAACATGATCAAACTATTCCAAACCTCTTTTCGAGTTTTGGCATCCTGTATGTGCCCGATCATGCTATCCTGCATGCTAATAGATGGCCAATGCATTACCTTTTGTGCTCCTTGATTCCATTCCTCTTATACTCTTAACTATTCTGCAGTCGATTCCTCTTTGGTAACTGCGGAGCATTTTCGTTCTCCCCTTCAATGTACTTCCAGTAGCCTTTTGCCATCAAGAAATTCATTCTGAATCTCCAAGCATGGAATTTGTTCTTGTCTAGCTTATCACTCATAAGCTGAATCATTCCATCTGTGTTTGCCATTTCTGCATCAATTCATAACACTGCAAAACACTACAAGCAACACTTCTGCTTGAACACTATCGCACTATGACGTGAAAGTTCGATCTCAGAAAAACACAGTTTTCGTGTACCAATAGTACACACACTCACTTGAAATTCTGGATCTGGAATATATGAGTGTTGCCAAACATGACGCAAGTTACAATTTCTAAAAATGACCTAGTTTTTTTGTGGCCCCCACCTTGCGGGCTCGAAATGGAGGTCGAGATGGCTCCAAAGCTTCGATTTGACAAAAACAAGTGACCCTAAAGGGATAACTCTCAAAAATATTTTGGGGTCTTCTACCTTCATGTCGATTTTCGTAGCAAATGAAGGTCGTTCGTGAATCGCATTTTCTCCAGGCCTAGCTGCATACTCTTCACTGTTGCCTTCTCCAGGAGCTCTCTACAGCCACACTGGCTCTGATACCATGTCACGAGGAAGGAGATAAGGAAGAGAGCTCACACACACACTCTCACTCTTAAGGAGAAGCACACACACAGATTGAGGCAAGGAAGAATGATCTTCTTCTTCTTCTATTACATAAAAAGGAATGTACAAGAATGACCTAAAAACAAGAATACAACAAGTGCAATATATAAAGATCAGTACATGAGGAAAAAATCTGATGTCCGCGAATGAGTGAGCTGGCAAGTAACAAATGTGCCATCACTCTCGGTAGATAAATATAATAAATCTCAATGAAGTATCCCTGACATATACCAGCGTGACCACTATACATGTTAGAGAAAAGAAAAGCTGATACATGTCATCCTGGATCATCACATGTTGATCTTGATATCTCAAAAACCTGATCTTGTCACAAATAACATTACTTTCCTCCACCCCATCATCTCAACCATCGTTACTAGTTAGTTTTGTTTTCACACCTGCATTTTCACCTACATCTATATCACTTTTCATAGTTGATACCACAAACACCACGTTCAATGCCATGGACATCTCACCACCTACAACACCTCCACCTACACTTTACACAACACTTATTGTTCCCCCTCCACCAACCTCACAATCAATCATGAGCATATTCACACTAGCATCCAAAATTTCCCTACCCTCCCCCTTTCTTGGGACATCATATACCAATACATATGATTCTACATCCACATTCCACTTACTCCTCATCCACCATTGACACTGCACTTCATCAAATATTCAGTAGTATATCAAGTACGTGAATATTTTACTTTAATAAGTCAATGCTATCAAGAGTTTCAGAGCATCATGACTCAATTGCAAGCTGAGCCCGATTCATTGAGCATATAGAACGGCTCACGTGATGCATGATACATGGAGATCAATTTCTATGGAAGTGCAATTGGAACAACATAACAAAGATGCCATCATGGAAGTAGAAGAATAGCTTAGAGTATAGATCAAATGGAATGCAAGAATCACATGCAATATGGGACTTCTTGGTAGACACTTAGTAGTAGCCCATGAAGAGAACGTGAGGTGACAAGAAAAAAAATAAAGATAATTTGGAAGCTACTATGGACAATCTGTGAGCCCCTCCATTAGGGGAAAAATGAACCGTGCATGGGCCTTGTAAGGATCCCTAATTTTTAGGGATTAAGCTTAATTCTGTTCTTATTTAAGGGGACAAAGTGCATTTAATAAGGCACTTTTTAGTAGGTTGGAGTAGGCTTTTTTTAAGGCTTTACTAGGCCCCTCTTTTTCTTCTTCTAGAGAGAGAGAGAGCAAGAGAATCTACTTTCCACATCATCAAACTTGTGCATGTATTTCAATAAAAAAATGATTTTTTTAAAGTCTCATTTTGAGTGTATATTTACTCAAAAGGGCCCATTTTTTAATATATATGTCAATAGTCACTTTTTTGGACTCATTTTTTAAAGTTTCATTTAGAAAAAGTATGATTTTCAAGCTCCCTCCAAAAGTAAGTGCCACATCATCAAATCCATGAGTATGTTTTCCTCCAAAAATGACTTTTTTCAAATTTCATCATTTTCAGCCATACACAGTGGAAGAATACACTTTAACCCATACACATACAAGAAAACACATTTTCTAAGCAAGACCTTCCAACTAGTTTTCCATTTTGTTTTTGATATTGTTGGTCATTAGCAAAGATGGTGTTGACATGTATTACAAACTTCACACTCGAACGTCCTCATGCTTCTACATCAACAAGTATCCATGTTCATGTGCCTAGAGAGTTTTCTCCAAATACACAATGCAACAATGATGTCGATTCTCAAAATGAATGTCGTGCAGTCGGAGAAAAGAGTATTGATCTCTGGACTCATGGTTCACTATATCCTCTTGATCCAATATCTTGTTCCCATCCAACATTCCATAACCCGTCAACTTTACTTCAGTTCATTCATGTAGGTGAAGCTGGACTATTAGGTTACTACAAGTGATTAGCTACACATTCACATGCTACTGCTAATACTGGTTCCAACAATATCAACCCCATCATATGAGGGTGGTCCCTTTAGAAATCACAATCATATCTTTACAAAAACAACTTGCAAATTTTGAATAGGATATGGAAGCAAAGGAGAGCATTGCAAAGCTAAATTCCAATCTCCAATAGTTGAAAGAGACTCCACTTGGTGTCAGATATAGGAAAATAGCATTGTCATCCTTTGAAGCTCTTTCAATAGGTGGTGGAGCACGCAAAAGGCGTATATATGCAACAAAGTGAGTGTTTGTTTTACTTTTATATGTTTTAATGAAGGTTTGTAATGGAATATTGCGTTGTGTAGGTCATTTATTCAAGACATAAGTGCTTCATCAACAACACAAGACCGGTTCAAATTGATGAATAGTTGTATAAACAACAAAGAAATCACTTCTACTATAGACACACCCATAGGAAAGTGCATTAGAGTTGTTGAAGCTGAGTTTTCAAAGAAGTTAAAAAACCTTATTGAAGTGTAAGATGTGCAGGCAATATGTGATGAAGCAGACATTAGTAGAGATGGGTATAATGCAATGTACACCCTTCTGAGGCAAGCCTTACAAGCACAAGGTATTTCTCAAAGTATATTTCCATGCCACATATAAAGTGTCTATCAAGAAAAAAGCTTCTAATGAGGATGTGACTCATACTAATGGATAATATTTATTCATAGAAGACACTATGCCTACCTTTGTTTATCATCCAAATATTCCCAAGAAGCAATCAACGATCCTATCAGGTTGATTTCTCATAGCACAGATCCCATATTGCTAAATGCTTTTAGCCATAGCTTCCTTACCTTCTAATTTAGATTTTGAATGCTCATTCATCAACAAATTTACACTGTGCACTGAGATCTGAGCAAAACATTGACACGAAAAAGTGTGCGACTCTGAGAGTTCTTCCTGCAGACTTTACATACACATGTTCCTATTGATCATACTCACAACATGAAAGGAATTAAGCCATCAAAATTTTAACATAGCTTCATTAGCTTCTAGATTAGATGTGTGCAAAAGATTTCCTGATCCACGTGATCAGGCTGAGAGAAATCAGAGAAAAAACTCGACGCTAAACTCATGAAGATGACTCTCTACACATCTATCCCAATGACACTTGGCTTCTAATGACTCTCTTTCTTATTTCTTTACATCATTGACTTATATACATATGTTTCTAGACTTATCTTGCATCTATTACATTACTCCTTATCATCCTAAGGATTACCTATACTCATAGTACAAGAATTTCCACCTGTAATGTACATATGTATACAAGTTATCATTTTGAAATCTCTTCACTTTCTTAAATGACTTCTTTCACTTCAATCTGATCATTGACTTGCTTTAAACTCTTTGTAATCATCAATTTGGGATTTCTTTGTTCCAACAGCTCCCCCTCAATCACTAATTGTGATTATTCCATTCTTCTTTACTCCTGCCATCTCTTTGAACCTCTGTAGCTTGGGTCCATCCAAGCTTTTTGTTAACATATCTGCAACTTGCTCTTTGTTGGAGTATACAATACTTCAATCTCTTTATCAAGTACCTTTTCCCTCAAGAAATGATACTGAATCTCTATGTGCTTAGTCCTGGCATGAAAAATAGGGTTAGCTACCAAATACAATGAACTCATATTGTCTCCAAAAATAATTGGAGTACTCTGATCAGTTCCAAAACTCTTCAACAAGGTCTTTAGCCATATCACTTCTTTTGTAGCCTCTACCATTCCTTTATACTCAGCTTCTATGGATGACAAAGCAACTGTATGTTGCTTCTTTGAGCACCAATAAACTAATTTATCTCCAATATAAGAGAGATACCCATGAGTAGATCATCTATTATCTGAATCACTTGCCCAATCTGCATCACTAAACACTTTGATTCTTGTATCAGAAGTAAATCCATAATACAAACCTTCACTTAGGGTTCCTTTGATATATCTGACTACCCTTTGAGCTGCAATCCAATGAGTCTTCTTTGGACAATGCATAAATTGTGATAACACACCTACTGCATATGATAGGTCTGGCCTTGTCAAGGTAGCATAAATTAGACTACCTACCAAACTCTGATATTTCTTCATATCATTGAATTCTTCACCTCCATATCTGCTCAACTTATGATTTACCTCCAATGGTGTGGTTGAAGGCTTGCAATCCTCCATGTTGAACTTGACCAGAAAATTCTTCAAGTATCTCTCTTGTGTAACATATACTCCATGTTGAGTATACACAATCTGCATTCCTAAGAAATAAGATAAGTTTCCCAAATCACTTATCTTAAACTCCTTCTCTATTTGTTTCTTAAGCTCCTTGATTCCTTGAGCATCCGTCCCTGTAACAATAATATCATCAACATAAATACACATGTATATATATCCATTTTCACTTGCCTTCACTAGCAAGCTACTATCTGCCTTTGATGCTTGATATCCACATTCATTCAAGAACTTAACAAGCCTGTAATTCCATGTTCTTGGGGCCTGCTTCAACCCATACAAATCTCTCTTGATCTTACACACATAATCTGATCCAATTGAATCCATGAAGCCTTCTGGTTGCTCCATGTACACTTCATCTGCAATGTACCCATTCAGGAATGCATTCTTCACATCTAATTGTGATAACTTCCATCCTTTACAAGCAGCAATAGCAATCAATGATCTAATTGGAGACATCTTAGCAACATGACTAAATGTTTCATCATAGTCTACCCCATAAGTTTGAGCATAACCTTTTACCACAAGTCTAGCTTTGTATCTAGACACTTTTCCATCTGCAAACCTTTTTGTTTTATACACCTATTTACATCCAATGACCTTCTGATTCTTTGGTCTTGGCACCAACTCCCATGTTTCATTTTCAAGTAGAGCATCATACTCTTCTTGCATTGCCTTCTCCCAATTCTATTTACCTTTAGCTTCTTCATATGTGATTGGATCCTCTTCTGTCTTCACAATGTAAGCATAATCTTTTGTTGTTAGGAAAGATGTATCATAGCTATACCTGATAGGCTCTTTCCTTTCTCTCAAAGACCTTCTAACCTCTGCACTTCTTGAAGTCTCAGCCACATTTGATTCTGGATCAAATCTTGGCCCATCTTCACCATTACCTGAAAATTACCTTTACAATCAACATCATCAATATCTTCTTCATATACCTTTACTTTGGTCTTCCCTTTCCTTTGTATTTCTTCAACATATGCATATTCATTTGTTATCCCTGTATACCATGTACTTTGCTCATCAAATGTAACATCTTTTGTAACAAGAAATTGCTTTGTGGATGGAATCCACAATCTGTAACCCATCTATCTATCATCATACCCAATAAACACATACTTCTCCGCTTTGGGTTCTAACTTATGTCTCAACTGTGGAGGAACATAAGCATATGCTAAACATCCAAATACCTTACAACGATCAAGAGTAGGTCTCTTACCCCACCATGCTTCATAAGGTGTTCTTCCATCCAAAGCTTTACAAGGTAACCTATTCACAAGATATGTTGCAGTGTTGATAGCTTCTGCCCATAAGTAGTTAGGAAAATTCTTTTCCTTCATCATTTGTTGGAACTCAAGGTCAAGCACAAGCATGGAAGCACATCAGAAAGGTGGACACACACAAGAAGAAGGAGCAAGTAGGGAGCTCCAAGAAGTACATGTCAAATTTTTAGAAGAATCCCCTACAAAAATAGTGATTTCCATCACTAAAAACCATAGTCAAGCACAAGCATGGAAGCACATCAGAAAGGTGGACACACATAAGAAGAAGGAGGAAGTAGGGAGCTCCAAGAAGTACATGTCAAATTTTTAGAAGAATCCCCTACAAAAATAGTGATTTCCATCACTAAAAACCATTGTAAATACCATTTTCTATTTTTGTAACTCCATTTTGTTCAAGCCGAGGAGTCCTCGAGCTTGAGGAGTATTAGAAGTATCATCCTACCAATTTTCATAAATTTTAGACTTCGTTTGATCCCTCAAATAAGCCCTAGAACCTACCTTTTAACTAGGCCGGACACTAGGTATGGACAAGGCCAAAACTAGTCCAAAAACTATTAAAAGAGCTAGAGAGCTCATTTTTGAGGGTAGCTTGTTAGAGAATAGAGCTTTTGTAAGAGAACGCTTTTGCAATCAAAGCTTTCCATTGTTCCTCTCTTTGATCTTGCCTTGTGTGTGTGTGTGTGTATGTGTGTGCATGTTGGTGTGCTTTCACTCACACACTTGTGCCTTCACTTGCTCGTGGTCTTCATACCGGTCCTCACGTCTCCGCGGATTGACAAGTAAAGGAGGTGGTGCTTACGCTTGAGCTACACCAAATTTTGGCGCCGTTGCCGAGGAGAGAGCTTCGAGGAGGAGCGTTGTGATGGTAAGATCGTAGATTTGCGATGTTGGAAGGTAAAAAAACTATCATTTTTGTTCATTTTCTGTTTTTTCTTCTTCATCTTCATCATCATCACCATCTCCATCTTCTTCCATCTTCTTCTTCATAGAAATTTCTTGTTTTTTAGTGCATTTTCACCATTTTCATACCATCTTTCATGCATTATTGTGTGGGAGGGAGTTAGGAAGTGCAAGAGAGAGCAAGCGCTTGTGTTTTTTCATGATTTTTTGCACATACGGAGCTCGTCATTGCTCGGCGCTCAGAAATTTGAATTTCCCGCCAAAAAACACGATTCTATGATGAAAATCGCGATTCTATGAAAAATTCAAAATTTTTTGAAAATCACGATTCTCTGTTTCCCGCCTAAAAGCCTTTTGAAAAGAACACGATTCTGGGATCATTCTCAAAATCGCGATTCTGTGGTTGTGCTCAAAATTGCGATTCTCTAAATTTCTGAAAACCACGATTCTGAGACAAAATCGCGATTTTCAAAACATGATTTTGTGAAAACATGATTCTGTGAAAACACGATTCTGTGAAAACACGATTTTGTGAAAACACGATTTTGTGAAAACATGATTCTGTGAAAACACGATTTTCATCCAAGGTACAAAATCGCAATTCTCTAAAAAACACGATTCTCTGCTGACAATCGCGATTCTCTAAAAAACACGATTCTCTGTTGGCAATCGCGATTCTCTAAAAACACGATTCTCTGCTCAGAATCGAGATTCTCAAAAAACACGATTCTCTGCTCAGAATCGCGATTCTCTTGGGATTCATAGTATCGCAATTCTCTTGGGATTCATATTATCGCGATTCTCTTGGGATTCACAGTATCGCGATTTTTGGGATTCATAGTATCGCGATTCTCTTGAGATTCACAGTATCGCGATTCTCTGATTTCACATAATCACGATTCTTTGATTTCACACAATCACGATTCTCTGATTTCACACAATCGCGATTCTCTGATTTCACACAATCGTGATTCTCTGACTTCATACAATTGCGATTCTCTGACTTCATACAATCCCGATTCTCTTGATTTCACAAAATCATGATTTTTTCCAAAAGGTCCTGTTTCCCTGTTTTGACCCCTAGGAGCCTGATTTGACATAACTTTTTCATCCAAAGTCCATTTTTTGAGCTCTATAGCTCATTGCAAAGCTCGTTGACCCTCAGCTGGGACCAGAAACCCAAGGGGACTCCAAAGGATTTTGAACCATACCAAGGGGAAATTTTGGACTCTTAACCAAAGCTTATGAACTTGAGATCTGGTAGACACCTAGGCAAGGATAGAAAAAGCATTAGATCTTCTCAGTCCAGTGTCAACCATACAGCTAAGTCTTGGGCACAACAACTAAGTAGTTGTCCTTACGTACTAAACTCTGACACAAGTGACTCAGAAATGTCTTTTAGCATGGGGAAACCTGCAGGTGGCTCAGGAATTGCCCATCTACAAACACCAGAAGGTCCCTATAAGACACAATTGGAATATATTCAGACCAACCGATTAGGTGCTCGCATCTATGAGGATGGCCTAAGGCGATGGGTGGTCCAACTCAAAAATCCTGATCAACCCTTTGGACTTGAACACCCGGTGGTCAAGTTCGAAGAAGGTTCATACATTGATAAGGAAGGAACCATGTATGTGGTCACCAACCTAATAGATAGGACCGATGAGTTTGGAAATATCATTCATGAGAATGAGATAGGAGACCTAGAACAAGGAAATGTAGGACAAGGACCCCACACGCCTAGAGGTAAGTCAATTTTGACCGGAGTGATCACTCCAGATTGGATCCCTCAAGACAACAAAAGCATAGAACTATTCTTGAATAGAGAAACAGACGAAGCCTTTTGGAGATTCAAACCAGATCAACCTAGCCAACTGGGCATAGTCATCATCTATGAATTCAAAGATCTTGAGATACTAGCAAAGTTGTCTACCTGGATAACACATCAGAGAAGATATTCTTGGTAACAGAACATGATAGACATGCATATACTTGGAAGAGTGAATTGATTTTCCCTCCACCAATATCCAATGTGTCCCATGGTCTCCAAGGAGTAGGATCATCCCAAGCTCATGAAGCCCAGAGAGAAAGAAATAGAGAGAGACCTGAGGTAAGTTTTGCACACACTATGGGCAGAAATAGATCAGGATTTGAAAATGAAAGACCTGAAAGTGAGAGACATCAAGCACATAGGCAACCAAGAGATGAACATGATTTTCCATTGCCTAGACCCTGAGAGCACACAAGAACCCTTAGACCCACTCAAGTGATCAAGGCAATGAAGAATTATTTTGACGGGACAGGAGATCCTTATGATCATGTGGCCGAGTTCAAACAAGTGTTAAGAGTTGAACAGGTTGAGGATTTGTTCACCCAGTACGAGGCATTTGGTTTGACTCTTAAGGGCACTGCCTTAGCTTGGTTTCAACCATTGAGTAGTCGCAACTATCGCGATATAGGTCAGTTGCTAGAAGAATTCATTGTAGAATTTTCCAAGAGTGGTATCAGGCATAACACATCATCTTTGATCCACAGTTTCAAGAAGACACCCCAAGAAATAGTGCGACTAGCAGGTAGAATGTTTAGACAATACCTAGAAAGATGCCCTGCTCTAGAGTTACCCACACGAGCCAAACAAGTAGCTTTGTTCTTAGATGGCTTACTGAGCACAAAGTTGAGATCATATGTGTACTTGAAAGAGCCCAGATACATAGAAGAGTGTGTGTGGACGTGCATTGACATAGAAGATAACTTGGGTGAGGAGTTAGGATTGTCCAAACTCTATAAGGATTCTGATAGTTCTACTAGTCACACTTCGAAAATCTCCATGGAAATAGACGAGATAGCTGAGCAAGTTGCCAAGAAGCTGGGAGTCCAAAATAGACAAACACAGAGAGTCACCTCATTGAACCGATGTTATACTTGTGGAGGTGACCACATGGCTAATGTATGCCCATTGCACAACCAGAACATGAGAGAAAGGAATGCTCCGTATTGCACTATTGAGAGAAAATACACGAACCATACGGCTCAAGATTGTCCATACAATAGACAGGCTGTTAGACAGAATTATCAGCAACCTTACCGACAAGGTAGGTATCAGAACCAATACCAACAACCATATTATCGACCACAACCACAGTATCATACACCATATAGGCCACAACCAGTCCTAGGAAACCAACCACCAGCGCCTGCCAATGTAATTCCTGTTAAGTATGCAGTGGTAGAAGAAAACCTTAATAGAGCACTAGTGCCACTAACCCCACTGATCTCAGAGAATGACTCTCATGCTCATAGTTCAGACTACTCCCATGAAGGTAGTCCACATGCTTATTACACAGAGTCACCTGAACATAGTGAGAGTTACCCATATCAATATGGGGCACCACCTATGGAACAAAATTGGGAGCCCGAATATTCCAATGTCATGTACACAAATGCTAACCCTAGGCCCCAATTGAGACAAGTAAGACCACAAGCCCCTAGAGGATCTTGTTTCAGATGTCAAGGTGACCATTTCATTCGTGATTGTCCCCACCCACCATCTCTGAGTCAAGGTCAGGTTATCACAATACAAGCTTTTTGTCCTGAATGTGGCAAAGACCATCTTCCCAAAGATTGCCCAAGAAACCCCTCTACTGCACCCAAGATTACACCCATTAATGTGGTAGGCTTAGTGGCGGATTCAAGTTCAAGTAGCAGTAATGTGGCTCCTATACAAGCTGTCACTAGAGCACAAGCCTTAAAACAGGATAAACCAATAGAGCAATCGGAGTTGAGAGAATCGGGAGAACCTAGTAAGAGGAAAACAAGAACATGGAAGGATACTAGAGAGAAGGCCAATCGTAAGTGGAATAAAAAGTTATCAGAACTAGAAGAAAGCTTGAAAGATGCAAAAAGAAAAATAGATGACATTGCATCTCAAAGCCCCTCGCATGCTGAAACTCCATCTACTCCACCTCATCCCACCCCACCACCCATTGTAAATAGGCCGCAACCAGGGTCTGTTCTTGCGGATCCAACCCCAGAAGGCTTGGACATGATGTTCAAGGCCTACCAGGCTCGACTTCAAGAAGGGCCTACAACTGCAAACCTAGACAAGAGTTACCCTAGAGCGGACTTAGAGATTGAACGGATGAAAATGTGCATGAAAATGGTAGAACAAGCTCAAGCTATACTTGAGACTAGACAAATGTTCAATCAGACAAACTCTGTCAAATCGGATTTGCATTTCTAGGGCTTACTAGAAAGATTAGAGCAGTTGGTAAACAAACCACAAGATTCTTTACCTCCACAGGCTCAACCAGTTATTGAGAGAAGAAGCTCACCACCAATGGGAGCGTATGTTCCTAATTCCACGGATGTTGGGATACCTCCTTCAATTCAGAAGCACTCTCAAGAGTTCTTGCGGGAAATACAAGAGGAGAAATGGGCCAAGGAGAAGGCTAATTTCCCATGAGATTGATGACCTTCATGATCAATTTCCCCAAGACATTCCATCTATTTACGAAGATGAAGCGGAACAACAAGAAGATGAAAGGTTAGATTTTGAATCTAATACCTTAGAAGAACTGCCTCAATTTCCAGGCCCATGGGAATCTGAATCTCTTCAGATCCGAGCTCCCACAATATTGGTAAGAAATGAAGACTCGGTGGTTCGAAGGAACACTGATGTCTTGAAGAACACTAAGGTTCAATGTCATCTCACTGTAGAAGAGCTGCTCAAAGCAAAACTTGAGCTATGGAATCATGTGAAGGATCAGGTTCCAAGAACTTGATTCCAATTAGCCAAAAACAGGCTCTAAGCAAAAAATTCCAAAGATACCTCTAGAAAAAATAGGGGACATGTGTGAGGGTGAAGAAGGTAATACTTATCTTCCAATCACCTACCAAGGTTACACAACCAAAGCAATCATAGATTTAGGTGCTGGTGTTGCTATTGCAACCACGTCCTTGTGGAAGCAATGGGGCAAACCCACATTAAGACCAACTAGAATGAAGCTTCAAATGGCAGACGGCCATTTTGAAAGACCTCTAGGATTGCTAGAAGGGATAACTTTAACCACTTGCGGTGTAGATTTTGAGCACATTTGCTATCTGTGAATTTGAGAAAAATAATGTTTATGAGATGATCCTAGGAAGACCCTTCCTATGACAATTGCAAATAGTACAGGATTGGGGAACCAACTCCTTGTACTTACAACACTTAGGGGTCACCACCAAGGTCAATTTGAAGGATTACTCCTTCAGAGATGTACCACCCCTACAGTGGAACCCTATTCACAAAGAAAAAGAAGATTCAATCTCTGGGCATTCTGGAAGTTCTCCTGACCCATCCTGGTTGCATGAAGATACTCATTTGTGGATGTGCAAGGTCGTAGAGTAAGAGGAAAAACGCTTGAAGGTGAGAGAAGAAGGAACTTCACCAGGAGATAGACCAGTTAGAGACCCAACCTACACACCCATGATCTTTCCGGATGAGGAATTTGAGCCTCATGGCTGGCCAGAAATCTTAGCCACCATGGGCATTGCTATCAATGAAGAACAATGGACACCTCATTGTGATGAGGAGGGTTATGATATTTCAGTGTTCATGTGTCAGCCCTTGCTAGAAGAATGTTACTCTAGTGATGTCATAGAAGAAGAAGAGAATGACGATGATATATAGTCCATTGTGATGGATAGTTGCTTTAAATCAGAGAAGCACTATTTAGAAGATGTAGGCGTGTTTAACCAGAAAGAAGAAGAACCTCTCACAAGCATTAAAACGGTAAATTCAAAGGATGGAAGTGAGAGCAATCAAAAGAAAAAGAAAAGAAAAGCAGTGAAACACAAAGAGGAGGAATCATTGTTTGAAGTACCAGAAAACTTCAAGAAATATGAAGTTGACAACCGCAAAATTTTGGTACGAATGCCTAAGAGAGAGGCCATCATAGGAGAATCATATGATAATAAAGAAAAGACCAAGAAAATTGTAGTGACCATTGAAGAGAACGAAGAGAGATGCACATATATAGGAGATGACCTAAGTGCAAGAGAAGAAATGGAGCTCGTAGCTCTATTAAGGGAATATAGGGATGTGTTTGCGTGGCACTATAGAGACTTGAAAGGGATAGATCCAAGAATTTGCTCTCATACTATCCCCATGAGTGCTGATGCCAAGCCCACCAAATAGAAGCCCTACACATATAATGATACATATGCAGCCAAAATAAAAGAAGAAATTGATAGGCTGATTGAAGCTGGATTCATCTATGAGATTGAGCATACTGAATGGGTGTCCCCCATTGTAGTGGTGCCCAAGAAGAACGGGAAGTTGCGAGTGTGTATTAACCTTAAAAAAGTTAATGCCGCTACGATTAGAGATAGTTATCCACTTCCAATCACGTAACACCTATTGGAGCGTGTTGTAGGCAAGGAAGTTTATAGCTTCCTTGATGGATTTTCTAGTTACAATCAAATAGCCATTGCCCCAGAAGATCAACACAAAACAACTTTTGCCACAGAGTGGGGAATCTTTGCATTTTTTGTGATGCCATTTGGGCTCACCAATGCACCTGCAACATTCCAACGGCTCATGTGTCAGGTCTTCAAAGAGTTCTTGCGGAAGAGCTTAGAAGTGTATGTGGATGATTTATGTGCTCATTCCCAAGAAAGAGGATTTCACATCCCTGATCTCAGACAAATCTTCAACAAGTGTAGAGAATATCGAGTGTGTCTGAACCCAGAAAAGTGTGTGTTCATGGTGCGTCAAGGTAAAATCTTAGGTCACATTGTTTCTAAGAATGGAATCTCAACAGATGAAGATAAGGTACGAGCCATAGCGGAGCTGCCAAGGCCAAGGAATGTTAAGGAGGTACAAGCCTTTATGGGCCATTGTGGATATTATCGTAGGTTTATCCACATGTACGCGATCATAGCTAGACCCCTTTATGCCTTGTTGTCGAATTTTGAGTGGAATGACGAATGCGAAAATTCTTTCAATGACCTGAAGAAACGTTTGTGCACAGCACCAATACTGACCACTCCTGATTGGAATAAACCATTCCATGTCCATGTGGATGCATCCAATCACGCCATACGATGTGTGCTAGCACAACCCACAGGTGAAGGAAATTTAGATTTGCCCATAGCATATGCTAGTAGACAGCTCACCGCAGCTGAAAGAAATTATACCACAACCGAGCGAGAAGGCTTAGTAGGAGACAACCTATACTGAAGAGGCAAAGATGGTTACTTAAGACTGTGCATTCATGAATCAGACTATTTAAAGGTCTTAGAGACTGCACATAGTGGTGTTGCAGGTGGACATTTTGGTCCTAACCAGTGATCAAGACCATTCTATTCTCAGGACTTTGGTGGCCCACTCTCCATATGGATGCTCATACCTATGTGAAGAAATGTGACACTTGCCAACGTGCACAATATCCTATCAGAAAAGACGAGATGCCTTTGAGGCCCATGATGGGAGGACGTGCATTCTCAAAGTGGGGAATAGACTTTGTAGGTCCTATTAACACCCCAGCTAGAAACTCCCATGCAGAGTACATCATTGTAGCCACAGATTACCTTACCAAGTGGGTGGAAGTAAAAGCCACAACAAAGAATGATGCTCTAACAACAACTAAGTTCTTATTTGAGAATGTGTTCACAAGATATGGACTACCAATAGAGTTAGTGAGTGATAGAGGCACACACTTCCTGAATGAAGTCATTGAAAATCTTCTCCAGGAATTCTTGGTGATACATAAGAAGTCTGCCCCCTATCATCCACAAGCTAACGGACAAGCTGAGAGCACAAACAAGATCCTATGTAATGTATTAACAAAACTGGTAAATAATAAACGCTCTCATTGGGACAAACAGCTTCATCATGCTGTGTGGGCTTATCGAGTTGCCTATAAAATAGTACTCAATGCCACCCCATTTCAGATGGTCTTTGGACAGAATGCTGTGCTACCATTAGATTTCCTAATCCTAGCATTAAAGGTAGCACAAGAGCATGAGTGGAATGGACATGAGTTGTCCTCTAGGATCTTTGATTTAGAACGCTTAGGCGAGACGAGGCTACGAGCGGCGGCAGGCATCTATGCTGCAAAGAAAAGACAAAAGGCATACTTTGATGCACACATCAAAGATAAAGGATTTAAAGAGGGAGACCTAGTGCTGGTTTATACGCTAAAGCAACATGCCCGTAAGTTGGAAAAAAGAGGATACGGACCCATGATCATTAATAGAATTTCCACTAGCGGTGCAGTTCAGTTGGCCACTCTAGAAGGAGATATCTTGCCAAACTATTTTAGTGGATGTAGAGTCAAGTTATACCAAGAACCTCTTACAGAGGATATGCTTACGAGACTGAACACTGCTAAGAAGCGAAAAGAAGAGGAGCTAAGGGTGAGGGAAGAAGCACAGGTAGAGGCTAGAGAGCGTATTAGGCGAAATAAGTTAAGACGACTGGGCCTAGATGTCAACTCAAAAGCCGCAAAATATCACATGGATATGTGCCAAAAATCGGGCATAACTACTTCTCAGGTCATTGACCGACGTCCCTTTGTGACCATAGAGATAGGACAAGGAAAGGGTGCCAAGACTGTGAAAGCATTGATTGACTCAGGTGCAGCAAGTAGTGCAGTTAGACTATCCTACTGCCAAGACTTGCAGTTGAACATCAATCCCATAGAAGCTTATCTCATAGGATTGGGAGGTGTGGAAACCCCTTGTTTGAGTGAGGTGGAACTTCCCATCTACCTTCAAGATGTTCCAATGAAAGTCAAAGTGCTAGTGTGTCAAGATGAGAACCTTACAGACCACTTGTCTTGGGTCAAGATTGGATCTATGACCATGCAGTTAACTTAAACCTAAGAAGTCAAATTCTTCAAGTTTGGGTACATGAACAATGCATGACATTAGAATTAGAGAACTGTTGGCTCACAAGTCATGGCACCACACACTCCCTTAGTTCCTCTAAGACTAATCTTCACGAGCAAGATGTTGTTTGTGTCAAAAGCTCTATGATCCAGACGGACTCAATCATGGAAGGACAATCGCAAAGGCAAGCAAAACCTCCTTCTTTTTTGAAGAGTAAAGCATCCCCAGTAGTTCAACCTAAGAAGCAAGCACAACAATTCAAGACAACTGCTATAGCAAGTAGAAAGACACCATTCAACAAGAAAGCAGTTCCACGCATGACGCAGATCTGGGTACGCAAAGGAGAGCAACCTCCAACCTTGCCCTCACAAACCCCATCCAGACAATCCAACCAGGCCAGACGACGAAGGAAGAAACTTGGACAAGCTCAACCACAAGATTTTCAACAACTTTGGGTGCCTAAGAAATTAGTTGCAGCTCAACAAGGGCGATTACACATGTGGGTACCCAGGAAGCTCTTACGTCCGCAACAACCTATGCTCTCCCATATGCGAAAAGTCTCAACAAAGAAGCCAAGGTGAGGCAAAGGTCAGAACCAAACACCAAGAACAAAAGTGAACCAACTAACCTCTCCAACGCGAGTCAGGCGACTAGCCACAAAGCTATGGGTTCGGAAACCAAAAGCATCAGCGGACCCTACAAAACCAAAGCACCAACCACAAGGGACACCATAGTCAAGAAACCAGCCAAGGATGAATAGGCCAAAGGTGCTCACTACACAGTCGCAGATCGTTCTCAAATGGATCCCCATAAGGAGGATGGATCAGTTGTCATCTCGAGATCCAATGGATACCTCCACGACAGATGGCATCAACATCCGCAAATAACATCGAAAGCCTCGACGAGCGACAACCATGTGCTCCTTGCACAACCTAGCCTTTTGCACAATGCAGGTCATGCATTTCCAAAGTATGCATTACTATAGGGCCACATTACATGGCCGTGCATAGACACATTTGAGAGTCCCATGCACAAGAGCACATTGACATATGTCAACTATTTTTTCTGATACTAACATCTGTCTTCTTGTTTGGTGACATTGTTCCTCAAAAAAAAAAAAAAAGAGAAAAAAAAAAGGGGAGAGGAAGCACTTGTTCCCAGGTTTGGCTCATGAAACATGAATGAGTCATGCTTAGTTGAAGGTGGAACATCATCTTGGATAGAAGTGTGTCTCGGCTAGCAGATGATATAATTGCTGCCTTATCTGGTAGATGTCAAGAACTTGGCATGAACATGGCATCCACAACTATGGTTTCCTCTTACCATGGTATGAGTGAAGAGCTGGAATGTCCGCAACTTTAGTGATGCCTAACTACTGCATGTACGAGAGCATCCAGGGAGATATCTGCAAGGGGTAGTTCTGGTACCCTGCAAATCTTTGTATGTATATTGGATGAGAAGACTCCTGCTTATGAGGAGACAGGATAAACCATTCAAAAGATCTCATCAATGGACCATCAACACGGACATTCATCGACAATGTTCCATCCCAAAGGCCAAGTGTACAACACGAAGAGATGAACATCGATCAACCTTCTCCATGGTACGTTTACGTTGGAAACATCATAACCATGATAGCTTAGGAAACCTCTTCGTCGATATACCCTTGAGCACTTAGCTCAAGAACCCCAAATTTTGCACCATACTTTTTCTGATGCATTTTCCAAGTAAGCACGCATAGGGCTACATTACAAGGCCATGCACAAGGCACATATTTTCCTCAACCCATGCACAAACACACTTACCCATCATCCACTATGGGTTATGAGTACTTAGCATGACTACTATGAACATCAACTTTGGAAGCTCTAGAGGACATCAACAGAGACTCACAACGACACAGTCATGCTGGAATCCAACAAAGAAGTACATACCAAGGCACTACAACTTGCAAAGGCTCGCACTGATAGATGAAGAACCGGACAACCAACCCTGCCACAGCTGGAAGCTAGACGACTTTTGTGAAGGGACACTCCCTCTCAAAGCACTACTTGGAACAACCACTACAACAAGGGTCTGTCAGGGACGACAGACTCGAGAGGGGGGGGGAGTGTTGGAACTCAAGGTCAAGCACAAGCATGGAAGCACATCAGAAAGGTGGACACACACAAGAAGAAGGAGCAAGTAGGGAGCTCCAAGAAGTACATGTCAAATTTTTAGAAGAATCCCCTACAAAAATAGTGATTTCCATCACTAAAAACCATAATCAAGCACAAGCATGGAAGCACATCAGAAAGGTGGACACACACAAGAAGAAGGAGCAAGTAGGGAGCTCCAAGAAGTACATGTCAAATTTTTAGAAGAATCCCCTACAAAAATAGTGATTTCCATCACTAAAAACCATTGTAAATACCATTTTCTATTTTTGTAACTCCATTTTGTTCAAGCCGAGGAGTCCTCAAGCTTGAGGAGTATTAGAAGTATCATCCTAGCAATTTTCATAATTTTTTAGACTTCGTTTGAGCCCTCAAATAAGCCCTGGAACCTACTTTTTAACTAGGCCGGACACTAGGTCTGGACAGGGCCAAAACTAGTCCAAAAACTATAAAAAGAGCTAGAGAGCTCATTTTTGAGGGTAGCTTGTTAGAGAATAGAGCTTTTGTAAGAGAACGCTTTTGCAATCAAAGCTTTCCATTGTTCCTCTCTTTGATCTTGCCTTGTGTGCATGTGTGTGTATGTGTGTGCATGTTGGTGTGCTTTCACTCACACACTTGTGCCTTCACTTGCTCGTGGTCTTCATACCGGTCCTCATGTCTCCGCGGATTGACAAGTAAAGGAGGTGGTGCTTACGCTTGAGCTACATCATTGCTCTTGCAAACTCTACAAGAGTTCTATTTCTTCTTTCTGCAACTCCATTTTGTTGAGGAGAGTACCTACAAGTTACTTCTCTTTTTATACCTGCATTCCACAAATAATCATCAAACTCTTTAGAGAAATACTCTCCCCCTCCATCTGATCTCAACCTCTTGAGCTTTTGTCCTGTAATCCTTTCTGCATAAGCATGATAATGCTTGAATGCCTTGAACACTTCTGATTTGTCCTTGATTACATATAAAGTAATCCATCTGATTGCATCATCAACAAACAACACATAATATACCATTTATGCTATAGTCCCTTGAAGGACCCCACACATCTGTATGAACCAATTCAAGCATATTTGAATACTTGTACCCTGATTTATTGTATGAACTTTTGTGTGCTTTACCTAATTGACAAGCTTCACACTTGTACTACACCATGTGTTGACCTTCAACATTTGGCAATCCAAGCACCACATCATTCTTTGACATTTCCTTTATGGCTCTCTCATTGAAATGACCTAGCCTTTTATGCCATAGATCTAACTTAGACATCTTTTGACTTCCATAAGTAAATAAAGCATGTCCCACATTACCTTGGACCTTGAGAGTAAATAACCTTCCTTCCTTTTTACCTACAATGATATTTCTATATCCCTGATTTGGATCTTGCACATAAACACCATCATTTGTGAATCTGACTTCATATCCCTTCTCCACAATTTTTCCTACACTTATCAAGTTTTTAGGAATAGTAGGAACATAAAGTACCTTGCTCAAGAGTGTACTTCCTTTCTTTGTCTTCACTGATCCAATGCTCTCCACTTTATGCTTGGTGTTATCTCTTGTTTGAACTGTATGTCCATTCACCTTTGCTTCCATATCAGGCATCAATGATATATTGCCACTCAGATGATTGCTACATCTTGAGTCAATAGAGAACACCCTTTGGTCTTCTCCTAGTGCTTCATGTGTTGCATTCAAGATGAGAGTCATGTCACCTTTTTGATCTAATGCATAATTATAGTAATTGTTGTTGTAGGACTGAGATTGAAAACTTCTTCCACCTCCTCTAGCATATAATGTCCTACCACCTCTTCCTCTGAAGTTGCCTCTTTGGTTTCTCCCTCCTCTACCTCTTTGATTGAAGCTCTGATTATTATTTCCACCATTTTGATTGTTATACCAACAATCATTTGCCAAATGATTGGTTTACCTCGGAAATTCATCTTTCCTTTTGTAAAGTTAGCTTGATTTGAAGTTCCTTCATCATCAGTTGACTGCTTCCCTTTGCCATTCTTTTTCTTGTCCTTGGAGTACATAGCCTGACTTGCACTCCTATCATTGTCTCCCTTAATGTCCTCCTCAAAAGTTAGCATGTGTCCTAGCAATTGATTAAGATCAGGAGTAAAGTGATCTAATGACAATTCTATGGACAATATGAAAGGCTTCCACTTCTCATCTCCTCTCAGACCTGTAAGTATTTGCCTTACCAACTTATCTTCTTCAATGTCTTCATCTACTGCTCCCAAGCTATCTGCAATATCCTTCATCCTTGCCACATAATCAGAAATTGATTGTGAACTCTTCTTCTTGAAAGTTGTGAACTCTGCCCATAATGAGGACTTCCTTGACTTGGTTGTGTTTTGGAAATGCTCTTCCAAAGCATTCCACACATCTGTTGCACTTTCTAATCCTCTAATGTGAGGTAGAAGATAATCATTTACAGCCATGTAAATGATGCTTCTAGCTTGAGCATCCTTTCTCATCCAATTCTTCAAACCTGCAAGTTCTTCCCTAGTTGGAACACTAGGATCTTCAAACTCAAGCTTTTCTTCTTCTCTTGTAATGAATGCCATCAAATCTTTGCTCATGAGGTGTGCCTCCATCCTCAATGGACCAAGCTGGATAGTTCTCCCTATCTAGCTTATCAATCTGCAAGCTTTCTCCCATCTTTGATCTTCTGTGTATGCAATTACTATGATTCATGATAATAGAGTGTACCTTTGATATGAAGCTTTAATCCTTCTTGATCCTTTGAACTTGTGCTTTGTACTTTTGCAGGTTATCTTCATGAATTTTGCTTTGTCCACCTTCACTTAGAAGGAACTTCAATATCTGCCACAATCGGGACTTCCAATGCCTTTACTTCACTTGTATTGCACCTTCTACTCTGATACCACTGTTGGAGACCTCTAAATCTCCAAATTCTTGATCTATACTGATCTAAGAGCACCTCTATGTCACTTATGGACCAAACTTTACACAAATATTACCTTCATTTACCAAATCTTCAGTTATCACTTATCTGAGTGAAAATCTTCCTCCTTCAAGAAGTCTGCTTCAAAGATTGACTTCAATACCTGCATATAGATTTCTTCAAACTAGTGATACACATATCTCCATGCTACCTTAGTGCAATCATATCAACCATTAGTCCTTCAAAAGAATCATTAAAACTTTAATTTGATCCTTAAGATCAAAAGTATGTCAAAAACTATCTTCCTGAATAAGCGACTTTGACATAGGTAACTTCTAAGGTTGATTTCTCATAGCACAGATCCTGTTTTGCTAAATGCTTTTAGCCATAGCTTCCTTACCTTCTAATTTAGATTTTGAATGCTCACTCATCAAAAAATTTACATTGTGCACTGACATCTGAGCAAAACATTGACACGAAAAAGTGTGCGACTCTGAGAGTTCTTCCTACAGACTTTACATACACATGTTCCTATTGATCATACTCACAGCATGAAAGGAATTAAGCCATGAAAATTTGAACATAGCTTCATTAGCTTCTAGATTAGATGTGTACAAAAGATTTCCTGATCCACATGATCATGCTGAGAGAAATCAGAGAAAAAACTCGACGCTAAACTCGTGAAGATGACTCTCTACACATCTATCCCAATGACACTTGGCTTCTAATGACTCTCTTTCTTATTTCTTTACATCATTGACTTATATACATTTGTTTCTAGACTTATCCCACGTCTATTACATTACTCCTTATCATCCTAAGGATTATCTATACTCATAGTACAAGAATTTCCACCTGTAATGTACATATGTATACAAGCTATCATTATGAAATCTCTTCACTTTCTCAAATGACTTCTTTCACTTCAATCTAATCATTGACTTGCTTTAAACTCTTTGTAATCATCAATTTGGGATTGCTTTGTTCCAACACAAACAACAAGGATGGAGACAAGTTGTAATGGAGTCAACATCAAATTTAGAGAGTTCCTTAGATGAAGGAAGTGTTAATGAGCCATCATGGAACCATGATCATATCCCTGTGAACCATCGACTAACACAAGGAGGCAAGGCACTCCCTATAGGACAAGGAAAAAGACCAACCGATGAAGAAAGAGAGCAAAGTCTGGCAAAGCAGGTAAATGATGAGGCACGGCCATCTAGGCATGCTCCAAAAAGATAGAAGAACTATCAACTGCATCCTAGACCACAACGACAGCAACCCAACATCCCTCCATATGCAAGAGCACCACAAAGGTGCAAAAAGAAAACTAGAGCCTTTGCAGAGATTCGACATTATCAGAAGTCTGTGGAGCTTCTTATTCCACGAAGGCCATTTGCAAGAGTTGTGAAGGAAGAGCCCCAAAGCTTTTGTGTTGGACTTCGTATTCAAAGGATAGCCATTGAGGCCCTCCAAGAAGCTGTAGAGGCATATCTAATCTCAATGTTGGAGGACTCTAACCTGTGTGCTATCCATGCAAAGAGAGTGACAATACAACATAAAGATATGCAACTAACTAGAATGATTAGGGGGAATAACCCTTAACATTTGTAAACTCTCTTGTTTAGAGAACTTTTGGTATAGCCAAATGATTAATATAATCTTCTTTTTCTCTCCAAAGTGTTTGTCTCTAAGTCTACATGTTTTGAAGTCTACTTCTCATAAGTATCTAAAAGTGTCTTTGAAGTAATTGCACATGAGTATCTTAGTCTTCCACACATTTTATCATGTTAAGAAAATATTTCATGTACATGGGGTGTGTATTTTGTGATTAGAGTTCTTGTAATGGCCTTAGATAGCCTAAAAAAGGCATGCCATGATGTTGGAGGAGATTGTGAACACTTTCGGGAAATGAGATGATGCCACAAACTCCTGCTTCACACCAGCCAAAAGTGAGTTGAGGAGTGCACGATAGACTTGTTGAGCCTTTCAAGAAGCGCACAAATAATCATCCAAGTACTTTGGAGTATGATCCTCAGATCATTGGATCAAAATAGATGAATAAGACTTTGAACTATGAACCAAAATTTGCTATTTTGGTCACCACACTTGCTCAAGGAAATGAATATTACTCTCTCTCTGCTAGCAATTGAGGAAAATGTTTTTGGGTATATCTAAGTAACTAGGATACCTAACTTTTGCAAGTAATCTCACTTAAAAGGATAGAGTATACTCAGAGAATGATGCTTAACAAGTTAAAGGTGTATCTCAACATTTTTGGGCTTCAATAGTATGTAGACCAGTGAGTAGAGTTTTGAAGATATCTCAAGATTGGCTAAGGAAATGATAATGAAACCTTACAGAAAAAAATTAGATAGTATGATGAATATATACCAACTTAAATCACATCAAATTATCAAGTATACACTGAGAACCAAGTCACAAAAATTCACTATTCTGAGTGATACATGACAGAGAAGAGAGAGTGAGATATGATCAACATGTATATATTAATGCACATAGATTACAATGTCATTGGCAATGAAACATTTCACAATGTGACGACAATGTTGGAGCTATGGTATGAGCTCAACATAAAAAAAAAGATCCCTCTAAAAAACGCTTCCAATCAGGCTTCCCATCATGTGACTTTTTAAGCCTCCTTTTATAGCTGAAGTTGGAGCCTTTTTTGAATTTGAAATTTAAATCCTCTACCAAAAAGTGCCTCTAGTTTTAGCAACTCAATCTTTAGCTAATTCACCAATTTATTCGTGAAAATATTCTTCCTAACAACTCGTGATTAGAAGTGATTCCTTCAATGCACTTTTTACAATGAGTAAAAATTAAACATTTACAAGTGGTTGTTCATGTGTTGACACATGAATATTCATATGAGCCATAGGATAAATGATCAAGCATTTAGGCTTGGAGTAAATTGCACCAAGAGCTCCCCCTCAAGCCTAATATGCTTGGTCTTCAATCCTCTTTAATCTCTTGCAATCCAATCATCATCTTGAACCTGTTTATCTTAGTTCCATCCAAAGATTTGGTTAGCATATCTGCACATTGCAAATTGATTGATACATATGACAATTGTATGTCCTTGCTAAGTAGCTTCTCTCTCACATAATGATAACGCACTTCAATGTGCTTAGTCCTTGCATGATATATATGATTAGCAGCCAAATGAAGTGAGCTAGTGTTATCTCCAAAGATCATTGGAGTATATGTATGTATCCCTAATTCTAAGTAGGGTAGCTTTAACCACATTGCTTCTTGTGTTGCATTTGCTAGGGCTCTGTATTCAAATTCAGTTGATGATAACCCCACAGTTGGTTGTTTCTTGGATGACCATGAAATCAACTTTGAACCTACAAAAGATAAGTAGTCAGAAGTGCTCCTCCTATCATCTTTTGAGCTAGCCCAATCTGCATTAGAATATAGCTTGATATTGAAGTCAAATATGAATGGATAAAATAGCCCTTCAATTATGGTACCCTTTAGATAATTTAAGATCCTCTTGGCAGCTTCCATGTGAGGTTTTCTTGGTCTATGCATAAATTTACTTAATGTACTTACTCCATAGCATATGTCCACTCTTGTTAGGGTTGCATAATTGAGACTCCCAACAAGCCTTTGATAACCTATAATGTCTTCAAGTAGTTCTCCCTCATGAGAACTAAGTTTGTGATTCAATTCCATGGGTGTAACTGCAATTTTTGCATTCTCCATCTTGAACTTAACGAGCATATAATGAATGTACTTCCTTTGGGTAATGAGCACATGAGTTTCTGAATACACAATCTCTAAGCGAAGAAAATATTTAAGTAATCCAAGATCATTGATCTTGAATTCTTCCTTCATCTGAGCTTTTATCTTCTTGATGCCATTGGCATCATCTCTTGTAATGATAATGTCATCCACATAAACACATAGGTAGATAATCTATGAATTAATCTTCTTAATAAATAATGAAGAAATTGCTTTGCCTTCAACAAATCCTTGGTCCTATAAATATGTGACTAACCTATGGTTCCAAGCTCTAGGAGCTTGCTTTAATCCATACAATGCCTTTCCTAATTTACATACAAAATTTGTTTTGTCCTTGTCTTCATATCTTGGTGGTTGAGCCATGTAGACCTCTTCAGATATCCATCCATTAAGGAATGCATTTTGTATATCTAATAGATATAAGTTCCAATTCTTTGAAGCAACAATACTCAATAAAACTTTGATTGTTGGCATCTTAGCCACAGGTGAGAAGGTCTCCTCATAATCCACTCCATGGGTTTGAGCAAACCCCTTTGCTACTAGCCTTACTTTATACCTATTGATTGAACCATCTGAATTCTTCTTTACTTTGTAAATCCATCTGGATCCTATTACCTTCATGCATGGTTTCTTGGGAACCAAATCCCAAGTGTTGTTCTCTTGAAGTGCTTCAATTTCTTCTTGGATAGCTTCTCTCCATTCTTCCTTCTTATTGGCTTCTTCAAATGAAGAAGGCTCCTCTTATATAGAATCTTTAGCAATGTATATACAATGCTTGTTGACTAGTGATGTTTCATAGCCATACCTTATGGGTTTCTTTCTCTCCCTTTGAGATCTTCTAAGTGCTTGATTGGATGACTCTAGCATGTCTTCCAATTGTTTGAATTTTGTCTTGCCCTTGGACTTCCAAGCTTTGAAATCAATATGTTCTTCATCTTCTAAGTTGACATCTTTTGATATTTGTGGTTCTTCTTGAGTTAGAGTTGGAAAATAATTTTCCAAATCATAGGGTAGCTTTATTTTCCTACAACCATCTTCAAAGCAAGAGTTATTTTCATCAAATACCACATCCCTACTAACTTGAAATCCTTTATTAGTGGGATTATACAACCTATATCCTTTCTTATTTTGGTCATAGCCAATGAATATACATCTCTCAACATTTCGATCAAGCTTTCCTCTAATATGTGAGGGTATATGTGCATAAGCAATGCACCCAAGAATTTTACAATGGTCTAGGAAAGGGCTCCTGCCATTCCATGCCTCATAAGGTGTCATTCTATCTAGGTACTTGGATGGAAGCCTAATAATTAAGTATGTGGCTATGGAAACAACCTCTGCCCATAAGTAATTTGGAAGTTTCTTTTCATTCACCATTGATCTTGTAGCCTCTACTATTAATCTATTTCTTCTCTCTACCACTCCATTCTATTCAGGAGTATACCTTGTTGTAAGCTCTCTCTTTATGCCTCTGTCCTCTAAGAATGAGTCAAAATCATGTGAGAAATACTCACCATCTCCGTCAAATCCGAGCCTCTTCAAGCTTCTACGTGTTTGATTCTCAACCAATGCAAAATACTTCTTGAAACAAGTGAAGACTTCATCTTTATGATTCATAAAGTAAAGTATTGCCCATCTACTATAGTCATCTATGAATGAAACATAGTACCTTGATCATGAGATCGATGGCTCTCTGCTAGGACCCCACACATCTATGTGCACAAGCTCCAAGTAGTCTTCATACATGTATCCTCTTTTGTTGAATGGTTGCCTGTGTGATTTGCCAAATTGGCATGCTCCACATTTGTAAATCATGTGTTGCTTGGAAACATTTGGAATGCCAAGCACACTTTGATCCCTGCATATTTTCTTTAGAGTCCTTTCACCTACATGACCTAATCTCCTATGCCATATCTCTAATTCACATAGGGTTTGATCTTTGTAATTGAAGAGAGCAATATTTTAGGTATCTTCAACTTCAAATGTAAAACTTCTACCAAATTTCTCACCTTTTTCTATCCTCTTGAAGCCTTGTTGAGGGTTCTCCACATATGCTCCACGCCTTGTGAATCTAACCTGTAAGCCCTTCTTAGTAGTTTACCTAACACTGATTAGGTTTTTTGTTATGGTTGGAACATACAATACCTTGCTTAGGAGGTTAATGTTACCATTAGATGCTTTAATATTTCCTATCTTCTTTACAGAGTGCCTAGTGTCATCACCTATCTACACTTCATGCTTTCCTTTAGGTTCTTCAAGATCAGATAACAATGCTACATTTCCAGACACATGATTTGAACAACCACAATCAATATAGAATAGGTACTCATCATCTTTACCTTGCTTGGTTGTCATATTCATGAGTAGTAAGGAATCCTCTTGATCATCTGTATAGTTGTTGTAGTCTCTTCTACCTTTGAAGCCTCCTTGATAGTTGTTGTTGTAGCCTTGGTTGTAATTGTGATGGTAGTTGTTTCCTCCATTATTGAACCTGCCTCTTGATTGTACATAGCCTCCTCTATGGAAGCCTCTTATCGCGATTTGCATTTTCAAAGAGTGAGTGAGTTAGAGAGGTAGTTGCAACAAGTCACATTCATTGTCGCATTGATACTTCACTTACCATCATGTGTGCACAAGTCTTCATACACTTGGTACATCTAATTCTTTGGATTTATAATTAAACGTGTATTAATCCACCAATGTATGCACTTGTGGGGCAATTGAGGTACAATCTCATCGACACAAGTCCCTAAGACTTCATGACTTAGGTACACACGTTTTTGGCACTGTTTCCTGGGATAGCCCAAACAAGGTGCCTTCATGATTATTATAGCTATGGAGTGAATGAATCATACTTGCAAAGGTGAATTCAGTCATTGGAAAGTCATTAAGTATTTCAACGCTTGTTACTTCACACTCTAGGAGTGTGTGTACGTGTTTTTAGGTCTAGGGTTAGGAGTGAGGAAGTGAGGAAAGATTTAGGGTTTAAAGAAGAGAGAGGAGTAAGGATAGGAGAAGAAGGACACCTTGAGAAAATCCCAAAAAAATTTCTAGTTTAGCTCAGTTCAGGAACTTGGTTAACCAAGACCTTGAAATCCAAAAGAATAGTCAGTTCGCAGTCACGTGTCTTGAGCAAGTATCGTGGAGAGTAGCGACTGGTATCATGGGAGTCATCTTGTGGTGAGTGAGCACATAGTTGACATTGTGAGCACAAGGCTTAGGCAAGACACTCTTGAAGGTGAGTTCTTCAACTCTAGAACTTGAAAAAATCAAAAGAGCACTCATAGACGTGACTGAACACACATGCAATATCGTAGGGTAGGGCACAAGGTTTTGGGGGAGTTTTTGAGTGGCACAATGAGGTAGAAAGGAAGGAGAGAAAAGTTTGAATTTTTGCTTATTGCTATAAATGGTATGGCGATGTGAATTTTCAGAGAGTGAGTGAGTTAGAGAGGTAGTTGAGACAAGTCACATTCATTGTCGCATTGATACTTCACTTACCATCATGTGTGCACAAGTCTTCATACAGATTGGTATCATGGGAGTCTTCTTGTGGTGAGTGAGCACATAGTTGACATTGTGAGCACAAGGCTTAGGCAAGAAACTCTTGAAGGTGAGTTCTTCAACTCTAGAACCTGAAAGAATCAAAAGAGCACTCACAAACATGACTGAACACACTTGCGGTATCGTGGGGTAGGACAGAAGGTTTTGAGGCATTTTTTGAGTGGCGCAATGAGGTAGAAGGGAAGAGGAGAGAAGGACACACACTTTGCATAGAATTTTTTCTAGTTTTGGTTACTTTTGGTTGTAGTATCATGATCGGTTGAGTTTTGGTTTTGCGATACCAAAATTCCCTAGTATCATGATACTTGCCTGGTATCGTATTGTGTATACCACCTTGAGGTATCGCAATACCATCAAGTATTGTATCATCAAGTGGTGGTATCACATCATGATCCTTAGGTGGTATTGTATCACAGTCAACCCGATATTGTATCATGCTTTTCTTAATATCATGTCACCATAATTTTGGTGTCGTATCAGACCCACATATTGTATCCTCTATGTCGAGGTATCGTATCGTCAATCAGACCAGTAGCGTATCTCATAGTTGTATCGTATTGTCCCGATTACTGATATCGTATCATCTTGATTACCGATATCCTATCGTGAGTGTATCTCGTATCATATCGTGTCGAGAATTCCAGGGTATCGTATCATTTGACTACTAGTATCGTATCGTGAGGTTAGTATCATATCGTGACCTGATAGAGGTAGCGTATTGAGAGAAAATGTAGTATCATATCATCTTGCTCAAAAGTATCGTATCGTGTCAATAATTGGTATCATATCGGGGTGAGCTACTAGTATCGTTTTGCCTCAAGTGCAGTATCATATCATCAATGAGGTATTGCTTGGAGCGGTATCGTATCGTGTCTACCAATATCGTATCGCACATCAATGGTATTGTCCAGAGCAACCCAGATAGATTGAAAGTAAAATTTGAGTGATTTAGGATATGATTAAGGGAAAGAAGGGAGAAGATATAGACCTAAGAGGTGAATGAACTTAAGATCAAGACAGGTGCTAGATGAAGTGTCATCTCATCAGTAGGAAGTGCAGCCCAATCAAGCCATCACTCAATTTACTCAGAGACATCAAGTGACTCGGAGGAGGAACTACCCATGGCCTTAGAGGACATGCATGGTTTTAGTTTCGAGAGAAAACTTTATGTCTACAATAGAGGGAGAATACCGGACCTCTCTGCAGTATGTATCCACTAATCGGCAGGGAATCCCTATTTACCTTGATGGCATAAATAGGTGAGTAGCAAGAATGTTAAACTCTATGGATTCAGCAATAGTTCCAAGACCCGCAGTCAAGTACAAAGGAGGGGTTTGCATGGACAAGTTAGTTCAAATCTATGGAGTGACTGAAAACCCTGACCAGATCAATGAGAGAGGGGAGCTAGAAGGAAAAGGAACTTTAGGGAGACTTAATCATGAAGACACTATAACCACCCCAAGAGGCAAGTCCATAGTGACTCAAGTCTTGAGAGGGGATCTGATACCTCAAGATGACTATCTGTTGGATGTATATCTAATCCATGGGTCCGACCTACTTTTACAAACCTATTCACCCACACGAGGAGAAGAAGTAGGCCTAGTGACTATCTATGAGCTGAAGGACCTCGAGGATGAGTCTAGAGTCACATACCTAGACCAAAACCGAAGAAGGTATTGGCGAGTGGATGAAGTTGATAGGTCTCAATTGAAAAACATGGGGTTGCCTGTATTCCCTCCTTGAGAGTAGGCAACTACCTCGCACAACCCTTTTGGATCCCGCCAAGGGACGGAGAATACAATGTGAGGACAAGCGAGTCAACGAAGCATCCCCACCTGAACACATGTGCAATTCATTATTCCTGGAACGCATTCGCACAACCAAAACAACCCAAGGATAGGAAACATGAATAGACCACCCATTAGACCAAGGCCACAACCAGGTGTGCAGCCAGGAATGCATCCAAATAGACCTGCAATTCCTGTAATGCTCAGACCCCTAGAGCCAGTAAGAAGGCTGAGACCAATACAAGTTGTTAAATGTATGAGAAATCACCATGATGGCATGGGAGAGCCTTATGAACATATAGCAGAATTCTAGCAAGTGTTGCGAGAAGAACAAGTGGATGACTTGTTTGAGCAATATGAGTCTTTTGGACTAACCCTCATGGGAACAACCTTGACTTGGTTCCAACCTTTGGATCCAAACCATTTTTGGAAATATTGAATAGTTTTTCCAAGATTTTATTGGGGAATTTACCAAGCAAGGGATTAAATACAACGCGTCATCCTTAATTCATAGTTTCAAACAAAACCCAAATTGAACTATAGAAACAACTACTTGAAGATTTAACCAATATATTGACAGATGCCCTGTAATAGAAAGACCCTCACAATAGAAGATTATATCTCTGTTCTTGGATGGATTGACTAATGGAATACCGAGAACCTTAGTCTATGTGAAGTGACTACAGATATTGAGTGAGTGCCTCCAATAATGCATTGACATAGAAGACAACCTAGTTGATGACCTCAAAAATACACAAAGTTCTACTAAATAAGTAGATACTAGGAGTACTGTGATGACTAGTTGTAGTAATGTGGAGGAATTAGTAGAATTGGTAGCTAAGAAATTAGGAGTGCATGGATAGAGAAATTACCAGAACCCACCAATGCGAATGCCTATGCTGAGGAGATACAACCTGTGTAGTGGAGATCATCCATCCCATACTTGTACAAGGGGAGGTTTATGTATACAACAACCTTACCAATACAAGAGACAACCACCTCAAGGACCCAAAATATATTGTCATATTGAGCAGAAATATACCAACCACATTACCAAAAATTGCCCATTTGATAGGCAACCAAGGCCAATGACTCAACCCCAGTACAGACCTTATGGATACCCTCCTAGAGAGCAAGGTAGAGAGATTCCTAGATACAACCCTTATTCAGGGCCACAAGGGGCACCCAAACCTTATGAGCAAGGAGGATATGGACAACCACAACCAATGTTAGGACAACAACCACCCCATCCACAAAATGTAGTGCCAATCAAATACACTCAATGAGAGGAAAACATGGAAAGAGCCATAGTACCAGGTACGCCTATAGCTAGTGCAAAAATGACAAATCAGGGATATGAGCAGACCCAAGGAGATTACTACCCTTATGACGCCAGTCTAGTCGATTATGACCAAACATACAAACAACAATATTATGGTTATGAAGGATACAAAAATTGTTATGGACTTGAATATGTGAACATGATGTACACTGCACCTAAAGCATCTGCATTGATGAGGCCACCTATTAGACCACCTACGCCAAGAGAACCATGCTATAGATACGGTGGAGATCATTTCATAAGGGAATGGACATTGCCATACAACCCACCATCCCCTAGAACATGGGAAGGGTATTGCAATGAGTGTGGAAAGGAACATCTATTTAGAGACTACCCAAAAAATCCCAATAAGACTCATAACACCGCTCAGATCAATGTGATAGAAGTGATTGAATCATCGGAAAGTCATAAAGAATACACTTTACCATTAAAAGCCATTAGTCGAGCCCAAGCCAAAGGGCAAGTGATGAAAGAATTAGATTCTGAACATGAAATGGATAATAGCATAGAGACACAGATACAGATAGTAGAAGATTCAAAAGACCCACGAGAAAGTAACCAAACAAAGAAGACACAAAGATGGAAGACCAGAAGAGAAAAACTCAAGAATAAATGGCTAAAAAAGAAAAATAAAGAGATTGAGAAAGACGTGAAAGAAAGTAAGAAACCTCAGGAGCAAGAAGTGCAAGATAACACACCATCTAAGTCCCAAACCCAGAAGCTAGGCAAACCAGGATCAATTCTAGCAAATCTAGTGCTAGAAGACCTGGATATGTGGTTGAAAGCTTACCAATCCAGAATCAGGACCGGACCAAACATAGAACAACATGAAAAGCTTTACCCACAAGGAGAGATAGAAAAGGAGAGATTGGCAATATGCAAGAAGCTCATAGAGATAGCTCATACCACACTAGAAAAGACTATCACATCCCTTTCAGATACAAGAATATCAGAGAGCCAATTTAATGGGTGTATAGAAAATGACAATCGAAAACAAAAAAAAGCCTAAGGGGAAACATTGCGAAGAAGAACAAGAGAGTAACCAGACTGAACGAATTTCTGTAATTCCAGAGCTAGAAGCTAATTGGCCACAAGACTTGTGGACCAAGATCTAGGAAGAACGATGGAAAAAGAATGAGAGTTCAACATCACCCTTTGAAGAATTGGATATTGGGAAAACCCAATCGATATCAAATTTAGAAGACATATATGAAGAAGTTTGCATGTTAGACCCAAATACAAAAGAAGTGCACAACTTTTCCACACTACCTACTTATATGGGAGAATTTGAAAAAGGATCTGTAGTGTTTCATGCGCCTACAATACGAGGCAAGGAAGATGGGTCTCTAGATAAGACATCACACAATCTAGCAGAGCTTAAGAAGACTAAGGTACAATGCCTCTTGACAATAGAAGAATTACTATGAGCCAAACCACAATTGTGGAAGGAGTTAGCTGGACAATTGAGAATAGAAACTGGAGAGCCTATGAAGGAAAGGAGAGAAACAAAAGTTCCATCTACAATTCAAATCCCTATTGATAAAGTTGGAGAATTTAGTGAAGGAGATGAAGGAAATACATGCTTACCTATCAAATTTAATGGATATATGACTAAAGCCATCTTAGACACTAGGGCAGGGGTAGGCATAGCCACCAAAGAGATTTGAAAAAAATGGGGAAAACTAGCCCTATGACAAACACGTATGAAGCTTCAACTAGCAGATGGCCATCTGGAAAGACCCCTAGGAATATTGGAGAAGACTAAGCTGACTACCTATGGAGTAGAATTCGAACATACTTTAGCTATATGCGAGTTTGGAAAAGCCAACAATTATGAGATGATTTTAGGACAACCCTTTATGAGGCAACTCAGGGTAGTATACGACTGGGGAAGAGACACATTATACCTACAACATCAGGGGACCACTACAAAGATAAATTTACATAAATTTTCATATATGGATGTGCCCCCACTACAATGGAATCCCATACATAAGGAGGAAGATGACCTGTCCATTCATAGTGCAGGATCTAGTGATCAATCATGGATGCACGAAGATGCTCAATTATGGATGTGCAAGGAAGCAAAGCGAGAGGAGAACAAAACTCAGTTATGGCCTATTGGACATCGAAATTATTGACCCATAGATGATCCCATGTATATGCCTGAAATTTTCCCAGATGAAGCATTTGAACCACATGGATGGATGGAGATTTTAGCCACCTTAGATGTGTGCGTAAATGAGGAAGTATTAGCCATGAATGGGTGTGTGGATGAAGAAGGTTATGCTGTAAGTCTCTACATGGTAATCCTTCAAGAAATGGAAGCAGGAGAATTGTTAGAAAAGGAATGGAGGGAGGAGTACGGAAGCATAGAAATGGAGCTAGAATTCAATTCAGAGGAATGGTATTTAGAAGCTATCCATGCTGGGAATGAGGAAGAAACACCCAAGGTATTAGCGATAGAAGTAGCTCAGGCAAGACCGAACGACAAGGAAACATTAGATAAGGTAGAACAACCCCCACACCTTTTGAAGTCCCAAAGCACTTCAAAGATAGGAAGTAGAAGAGAGGAAGATAGCTATTCAAATGCCAAAAAGGGAAAACAAAGAAGGAGAAGCTTATGATAATAAGAAACAGACTAAGAAAGTGATAGTGACCATGGAAGAAGGAGAAGAGAGATGTATGCATATTGGAAAAGACGTGTCTCCTGAAGAGGAAGAAGAATTGATAGCTCTAATCACAAAATACCGGGATGTATTTGCATGGGCCTAAAAGGACCTCAAGGGAGTAGATCCATCCATTTGTTCCCATAGAATCCCAATGACACCTGATGCAAAACCTTCTAAGCAACACCCTTACACATACAATCATGTCTATATGGCAAGAATTAAGGATGAGATAGACAAACTATTAGTAGCCGAATTCACTTATGAGATAGAGCACACATAATGGGTGTCACCATTAATGGTAGTACCAAAGAAGAATGGAAAATTAAGAGTGTGTATTAACCTAAAGAAAGTGAATGCAGATACTATCCGTGATAGCTACCCATTACCAATCACTGACCATCTCTTGGAAAGAGTTGCAGGAAAGGAAGTATATAGCTTCCTAGATGGATTCTATGGATATAACCAAGTAGCCATCGCAACTGAGGATCAACATAAAACGGCTTTCACAACTAAATGGGGAGTCTATGCTTTTAGAGCGATGACATTAAGACTCACCAATGCCCCCTCTACCTTCCAAAGGTTGATGTGACATGTGTTTAAGGAATTCCTAAGGAAGAGTATGGAAGTATACCTAGATGATTTATGCACTTATTCAGGTCAAAGAAGTGAACGCATTCTAGAATTACGAAGGATATTTGAAAAATGTCGGCAATATCGAGTGTGCCTGAATCCTAAACAATGCATCGTTATGGTGAGACAAGGAAGGATCCTAGGACACATCGTATCTAAGAATGGGATTTCCACGGATGAGGATAAGATTAAGGTAATCCTAGAGCTAGCTAGATCTAAAAATGCAAAGGAAGTACAAGCCTTTATGGGTCATTGTGGGTACTATAGAAGATTTATCCACATGTATGCTATAATCGCTAATCCATTATATGGATTATTAAATCAATTCGCTTGGACAGATGAATGCGAACAAGCATTTAATGAATTGAAATGAGGATTAAGTACAACATCTATATTGAAGATACCCAATTGAAGATACCCATATCCATGTAGACGCGTCTAATTATGCCATAGGATGCATCTTAGCTCAACCCATGGATGAAGGAAAATTGCATCATCCTATTGCATACGTGAGTAGACAACTCAACCAGGCAGAAAGAAATTACACCACCACGAAACGAGAAGGTCTAGGAATGGTGTATGTAGTCAAGAAATTTAGACATTACCTCCTAGCTAACAAATTCAAGTTCTTTATTGATCATTAGGCCTTATTCCATCTAGTCAACAAGCCCTGTAATACGGGAAGGCTAGTGAGATGGTTTCTATTGCTGATAGAGTTTGATTTTGAAGTAGTGGTCAAAAAATGAAATAATCATGTGAGCGCAGATCACCTGTCTAGGTTAACACATGGAGAACCACTCGGAGTGGCTGATGACCTCCCTGACACATACTTATTCAACCTAAAAGTATGGCCGAGGTGGTAAGAAGATTTGATTCCAATACTCACACACAAACCACATCATAGAATCAACAAAGATGACAAGAAAGGATTTCTACAATCATGTAATTTGCACATAGTGGCACAAAGTGTGTACTATAAAGGACCAAACGATGTATTGTTGAGATTTGTAGAAGAGGCTAAACAGAAGAACTTAATCGAGCAAGCTCATGTAAATCGATGGAAAATTCATAAAGGAGACCATGGAACACTAAGAGAAATAAAAAGATTGGGAGTATACTGGCCAAACATGCCAAAAGAGATACATGAACATATCCACAATTGCCAAGACTGTCAAGATAATGCTCCAGAGGACCATACAACATTAAAATTCTCTACAATAGCACCAGACTGGAGTAGGGCATTGGTTAAGTTCTTGAAAACATGCAAACACAAATAACATAACACCACAAAAAAATATAGTACATCTACTATCTCATGCCACCAAACAAATTGCCAACCAAGTGAATTTGACACCCTATGTCCAAGAACACTTATTCAAAGCCAATAAGCAATGGGGTTAGCAAAAGTTCTTGAATGGAAGTGTGGCTTTGACAATATTGATCTACCATGCATTAGGTATTAGGGAGTACCTTAAGGAAAAGCTTTCATCAGTGGAAATGGAAAAATACGCAAAGCCAGCCAGCATTCCAAGAAAGAAGAAAGGAGTGAAGGTGACCAAGGAAGCTGGAACAAGCTCTCAACAAGAATGAGAGGTGCAAAGAGATTAAGAGAAGTATTGAAGGAAGAAGAAGCACTTCCTTCATAAAAAAGAATATATGTACTTTCGAGAACAAAACTCGAAGAAGAGCTAAAGGAAGCTATGGAAGATACTCAAATATTCATGGAAGGACAAGTAAACTTGCTAGTACAAGGCCACCACTATCATCAAGATCATGCAAAGACCATGCAGGGAAATAGACTAACATTTTTCCATAGATATAGAGAACTGGGATTGGTGAGTTCTAGTTAATCGGAAGTCCAAGAAGAACGTGAACCATCCCCCATGAACGTGGATATTATAAGTGAATCAAACGACGATGGAAAATGGGATGAAATTAACCAATTGAAGGACTCCATTGAAGCATCAAGCAACAAGCAGGATCAGAGTCTTGATACTACCTTGGGAGATAGGCACAAAGGCAAAACAAAAGAACAAGTGAATGTACATACATTGGAGATGAATGAAGCAACAAAGATTCAATTCATGGAGACCCACTTGGACGGTGAAGCCACAGTAAAGATTCCAATTGAAGAAAAAGATCATGATGATGTGGAAGAACCAGAACTATTTACACCACTAAGGATTGTAGGAGAGCCTTCCCCATTGGATGTAACATTCCAAGGAAGTGTGACCAAACCTACTACACACGAAGAAAAAGACACTCACATCCAATTGCAAATTAGATAGCCACATAATGAAACGATACATGTCGAAAAAGGAAAAGATGTACACACAGGTGAGGCACCAAGCATCTCGCAAACATGGCTGAATGTAGATGTGGCACAACTTAAACCTGTGGTGAAGCAAATGATACAAACAACCATGGACATGCGACAACAACTAATGAAAGCAGATAGTGATTATGACAATGCATTGGCAGAATGAAATCAATTCAAAGCACTAAGTGAAGAGCTATCTGCATAGGTACTACAAGTGCAACAAGAAATCACAACTAAAGACCAAGAGACAAAAGAAGCTAGGGAAAAGTGCAACCTTCTCACTCCGGACAATCAAAAGATGCTAGATCAGCTTACAGAACTTCAGAGAAGGTACTATGCCAATGAGGCCGAGAAGGTACGTTTAATAACTCGTAGCAAAATCTTAGAAAACCAAATCAAGGTATACATGGATGAAGCAGAAAACCTAAGGAATAGAAATAAAGAATTGATGAGAGCAATTTTACTTAATCAACCCATGGAGTTACACATAAGGGGAAAAAATGGACCTTGCATGGGCCTTGTAAGGATCCCTAATTTTTAGGGATTAAAGAGATTAATACGTGAGCTTTAGAGAGCAAAAAAATCACTGGTGGTTTTCTAGAATAAAATATTATTTGATAGAATCTTGTATTTAAATTCCAAAACTGAAAATTGTTTGGCTTTTGGATGCTTTAATCTAGTGGCTGAGATTAAAACGAATATAAAACTAGAGAGAGAAGGACTCGCATATGTGAGATTTCGCAGAGGCGCAGGGAATTTTTTTACACCCTGTCTACATGGTTTTCGACCTTTAGATCTTGACATATCCGATGACATCCCACAAATGGGGCTGATCCTATTTGCACAGTGAATAATAGCCATTAGATTGGCCATGCATCCAACGGATCAGCGCATTTTAAGCTGAGCTCTTTTTGGAGTACACACGGGGCCACATGATCAAGTTTGAATCCAAAGGTGGCTATTGAAAGGAGCTTTTTTCAAATGGCAAGTGATCCTCATCTATTGGATGATCTGGAGATCTAGTGATGGAGATTTAAGGTGCCTAAACTACCTTGCTTTCTAATAAGACCATCGGATGGGGATGATATCTAAAGGCCCATATCAATTGGCACATTTTTCACAAGAGATTAGATCTCAACCATTGAAGATTTCACAAATCCAATGGCTCTAATTGATTTCGAGTTTCTCAAAACCATTCACAAATCCAAAACCATGAATACTAGGTGGTTTTTTCCTTTTTGACCACTCAAAACAAAGGGAAGCCTATGCTTAGCCTAGGTGATTAAGGGACTAGACTTTGTCCACCACCCTCTTCTCATTGGTCCATCACTAATCAAATCTTAATCTAAAAGGCCCAAGGAGGGTTCATTTTTTCCCCTAATGAGGAAAATCAAGCAAATGATACACATGCTTTAGAAGCTCAGATAGCGAAGTATGCAGATCAACTAAAACAAGAGAAGGTGCTAAGAGAAGAGTGGGAAAAGAAATATATGTATGATACTAATGAGCTCAAAAAAAGGTGGAAAACTGTAGAAGCCAAAATTATAGAACAATGTAAAGAAGATGCGGATCAAATGGCTATTATAGGTGAAGAACTCCTGAAGAACAAGAAGCACTCACAACTGCGACTAGTGAAATCATGAAAAAAGATGAAATCATTGAAAATCTAAAGGCTCAATTAGCACAAAAGTTTCTAATGGGGACATCAGTAGTTCCAAGCTCCCAAGTGGCTAATCTGGAGACTGAGGTATGTCCTCTTTCTCCCCCCATGCATCATTCACCTATAAAGGAAGAAGTAAAGCCGAGCACTAACAGACATAAACGGGCTATTGTAGAACTAAGTCGTAATGAGAGGGCACTACTAGTGTCCCAACTTACAGAACAGTTTGAGGATCAAGTGGTGAAGGTAATGAAGGAAGCCAAGATTGAAAGTAAGAGTTTCGAACAAATTTTGAAGCCATTTAATGTACCCTACTGATTATTAAAAGAAGAAACTAGACAATATGTCAAGAAAACCACATAGAGGGAACCTGATCATGATCTGCAGTTTAAAATGGACACATTATCTTATACACAAAAAGAATTGGACAAGGTAGATCTAGTCTGGAGAAGAAAGTTTTTGGAAAAGAATGTGACCTTATGGGTGCACTGGGGGTCAGCACCATATATACTCCAAATAAATCCATCTTTTTGCCCAATCCCTCAGAGACGAACCTGGACGCAATTTTGGAAGGCACAGCACCAGGTCACTGTAAATAATTAATGGTTAAAATATCCATTACTACTGAACCTGCCACATAATTACTTACTTACGAAAGAGTACACGGTCCGGACAATTCAATTTTGGTTATCCAGATATGCTACAGTACCGAACTTAGTCATCAAGATGATAAATAAAATATTAAGCATGCTTCTTATAGTTTTGAAAGTATTTCAACATGCACAATATACATTTTTGAATTTTATCGGCATCAATCAAGGAGCGAATGCACTAATTTTTGATCTATTTACAACTCCTAGCAGACTTAACATAATGGCTATATACTATAGGTTAATGTTCTTACCGATTACATACATGTAGACATTTGAGGAAGCTTTCTTCACATGAGTTTTTGAAATGGATTTAGAATTTTTTTTTAAAAATGACTTCGAACTTGAATGCTAGATTGGTGGCCTACAAACTGAGCTTTTTTGCAGATCACAGATAGGCACCAGATGATGGAGTAAAGCATCAGGTCACGAAGGATGTGAAAGAAGATTTAAAGACAAAACCTTTGAAGCATCAACCAAAAGATAGAAACTGATGCAATGCTGACCACATGGTGCATGCGGTAAAAAGAAGTGAGCAGGATCCAACAATACAATAGGGCCAGATGTGTGAGAACAAAGAGTTATCCGAAGGCCAAAAGTTAGAAAGGGATACCGGCTAAAAAGCGGAAAAGAGTGACTAAGAACATCACATTTTTAGCCACAGATGCCTGCGTGGCAACCCCAATTATCACTAGATCCCAAAGTTATGAATGTAAGGAATACCAAGGGGAGAATGGAAGCAAAGGACCTAGATCGGATAAGGTAGCAAATTCTCTAACAATCCTAACCACTTCTTTGACCACTGGGTGTGTGTACTAAAGAACTATAAGCAAGCTGTAGAAAAGAAGCAAAGCCTATCAAGGGACGACAGAGACAAAGAGGGGGAGAGTGTTGCAGAGTAAAGAAGCACAGAAAAGGGAGCCCCAAAAAATTTCAAATTATGGGCATAAATTTTCTTCTTTGAATTCCTATGAAAATCCCTTGAAGCCATGTAAATGCACTTGAGAATGTGTGTGTAGGACTGTCATCTATCCCTTCCCATCACTTGTGAGCTACTCTAGTGTGTGTGTGAGCCATAACGAGTTGTGGAGTAGGTGTTGGGTTTCCCACAATTCACTATTTTAGTCATAACTTTATGTTTGTCAGATTTGATTGAATATACCATCATTAGTTGGAGAGGTAGTTGAGACAAGTCACATTCATTGTAACATTGATACTTCACTTACCATCATGTGTGCACAAGTCTTCATACACTTGGTACATCTAATTCTTGAGATTGATAATTAAACGTGTATTAATCCACCACTATATGCACTTGTGGGGCGATTTAGGTACAGTCTCATCAACACAAATCCCTAATACTTCACGACTTAGGTACACACACAACTATTAGAAATAGTGCACCTGGTGGTAAACTTGTCTATGATGACATATGCGGAGCACTCTTGAGTGAGGAGATTTGTACAAAATCTATGGTTGGCACTTAGAGTGGAGATTCATATAATGTTCGTGATTCTTACCAAGGAAAGAATCAACATTGTGCTAGGAGCAAGAACAAGGAAAAGAATGGTCAACGAAATAAGAGTAGAAGTAAATCAAGGAAGAGGGATATTGAATGCCATTATTATCATAAGAAAGCACACATGAAGAAAGATTGTTATTAAAGAATGTTAAAGGTAAAGGACCAAATGTTGATGGGCATGTTAAACAGATACTCACACCATCATCTTCGACTGTGAAGATTGAAGATATTAATGCTATTTTTCATGATGCTGATGTGTTGACACTTGATAGTACTTGCCAAATGAGTCTCTTATGGTTAATTCTCTTTCCCACACATGGTGGCTAGATTCTGGTGCTTCTTTCCATGTGACACCACACATAGAGAATGGTTCTCTAATTATGCAGCAAAGTCTCTTGGTACCATGAGACTTGGTGACTCTTACTAGTGTGACATTGTGGGGATTGCAGATATGGTTGTGCAGTTCATTGATGGTTCAAAATTTACTATGAATAATGTATGTCATGTACCTCAGTTATCATGTAGTTTGATGTCAGTTGGTCAACTTGATGACCTTGGTTACAAGGTGGTCTTCTATGCTCAGTCCTTTCATATATCAAAGGGCAATATGGTTATTGCAAAAGGAAGCAAAGTTGGCTCACTTTATCCTTTATTTGTATCACATAAAGAACACTTGTTAACTATTATTGAACAACCTATGGCTTGTATTTGGCATGGTCATTTGGGCCATATATCTTGTAGTGGAATGGAAAATCTTTCTCGTTCTAGCTACTTACATGTGTTATCTTCCTCTGATTTTTCATTTTGTGACCATTGTCAATATGGAAAGCAAACCAGAAATGTACATAGAATGCACATTGACTCTTCAATCCAACCTTTAGATCTTGTTCATATAGATGTGTGTGATCCTATGCCCACTAGGTGCTTAAGTGGTTCTCTTTAATTTGACACTTTCATAGATGATGCTCTTAGAAAATTTTGGGTATATCATATCAAATTGAAGGATGAGGTATTCCCTATTTTCAAAAAATGGCTTGTTTCAAGACTGAAAAAGGAACTAAGCTTAAGGATCTACGTTTAGATTATGGGGGTGAGTATACCTCACATGAATTTAGCCTTTTTTGTCAGTCCAGAGGGATTCGTAAAGAGTTTAGAGCTCGTTATACCCCAGTATAGAATGGTGTAGTTGAAAGGATGAATAGAACTATTCAAGATAGAGTAGTCTCTATGTTGCATCATGCAATCTCTCACTAGCTTTTGGGTAGAAGCAGTATTGACTGAAGTTCATGTGATTAACCTTTCACCTAGTACTGCCAAAGGTCTGAAAGTGTGTTGGAAGCAGTCAGAGGCACAGTCAGAGGCACAGACGACATGGAAGCATGTAAAGACGGAGCAGGGAGCCAGTCGGATTATTTTTTGTCAAACAATTATGTTTTTATTACTTCTTCAAATATTCAACAGTGATTTTCATCACTCTTGTAACATATGTAATATAGACAAAACCCCATTTTGTAATCCATAGCTCCATTTTGTGCAAGCCGAGGAGTCCTCGAGCTTGAGGAGCTTAGGTAGAATGCGCGTACCAATTTTCGTTATTTTTAGACATCGTTTACCCTTCCAAATAGCCTCTAGGACCTATTTTTTAACTAGGCCGGTCACTAGATGTGAAACCGGTCAAAACTAGTCTAGAAACTATAAAAAGAGCTAGAGAGCTCATTTTTGAGGTTGGTTCATTTTGGTTAGTGTGAGCATAGAGCTAGTTTGAGCTTGTAAGAGCATTCTTGAGTAATAGAGCTAATTTCCCACCTTCCATTGTGTCTTGCTTGTCTCTTCATTGTGTGTGTGTATGTGTGTGTGCATCTTTGTGCTTCTCACCTTCACTCTCACATCATCTCACGTTCACGATCTTCATATCACTCCTACCTCTCCCACGGATTGACATTAAGGAGTTGGAGCTTCTTAACGTGGTTCTCACCATTGTGCTAGAGCAACACCAGTCGGGATTGTTCAGCTGACCCCGGACCATCGCGATTGGCTTATGCCATCGCCACGACAGTGCCACGTGTCACGATAGACCATCGCGACGGTTCATTTTTTGGACCATCGCGACAGCCCAAAATCGGACCATCGCGATTGGCTCAAGCCATCGCATCGCGGACCATCGCGACGGTTCACTTCGGACCATCGCGATTGTCCACCTTTGACCGTTGACCGCGCCATCGCGATTGTCCGCTTGGTCACGCCATCGCGACGGTTCACTTTTTCGGACCATCGCGACGGTTCACTTTTTCGGACCATCGCGACGGTTCGACCTCACGCCATCGCGATCGTTCATTTCGGACCATCGCGACGGTTCGACCTCACGCCATCGCGACGGTCCATTTCCACGCCATCGCGATCGTTCACTTTGAGCCATCGCGACGGTTCACTTCGGACCATCGCGATTGTCCACCTTTGACCGTTGACCCGCGCCATCGCGATTGTCCGCCTGATCACGCCATCGCGACGGTTCGCCTTTTCGGGCCATCGCGACGGTCCATTTCCACGCCATCGCGACGGTTCGCTCGGACCATCGCGACGGTCCCAGACCATCGCGATTGTGCACCCCCATCGCAAATTTTGGGCTCCAATTTTTGACCAATTTTGAGGGTTTTTTTGAAAACTTTTTGGACCATTAGACTCATAGGAGACCCCTTAGCTTATATTTGAAGGAAAACTTGATTGACAATTTTACCCCCCAGGGCCTGAACGCGTATAACTTTTTCATCCGAAGTCCGTTTTTTGAGCTTAATAGCTCGTTAGAAAGCTCGTGACGAGTACTACGTGACCTCAACTGTTTTTTTTTTCATAAAGAATACATCTATTTTTGGATAAGCTATTTTGAGGTTCACCTAGTTTGGGACTAGGAAGCCAGGGGGCACACATTGAAAATTTGGGCAAAAAGGGAAGGGACTAAAAGGTGTATATACTCAAGTGCTTGATCATTCAATTGTGAATTGGTCTAAAATTGGATTTTTCCAGGTCAAGCAAGGGCAATCAAAGGCAAGCAAGTAAGGCAGTGAAGACAGCAAAGCTTGGGAAGCGCGGCTTCTTGGGCATCAGAGCAACAGAAAAGCCGACTCGAGGTTGGAAGATTACTCAACCCCCTCAGTCAATTCTTAGCTTAGGCTAAACGGTAGTTGTGGATTAACGACGATAGGAACGCCTCAAGTTCAAGATACCTAATTCTTTCAAGTCTAAGACTTAAAGTAAAGGTGTGTGTGACGCGAAAACCTAAAGAAAAGAACATAAGTCTGACGGAACGAGAACTCAAAATTATAACGGAAAGTCGAATTCCTGACGCATAAATTAAGACAAGAATCCAGAGAAAATTAAAAAGAATCAAGAAAGTAATAACAAAGAACCATTGACGATTTAAGTGTGTAAGTGAGCGTGCAAGGAAGAAAATTAATGAACCTTAGATCGGGGAAACATATAGGTAAGTCAGACCGAAGAAGCCTTAGATCATCAGAGGCTAGTGTAAGAACTACCGCTCGATCTTGGGCTCAGCAATTGAATAGCAATTACCCCTACGAGAGCTCAGAGACTAGCGAATCAGAAATGGCATTTAGTGCAGATAGACCAGAAGGAGGGTCTCATGTAGCATACCTAGAAAAACATGAAGGACCCTACAGAACGCAATTAGAGTTTCTCCGGACCAACCGATTAGGTGCTTGCATCTATGAGGATGGTTTGCAAAGGCAGGTGGTGCAACTGCACAACCCTGATCAACCCATTGGATTGGAAAGACCAGTGGTGAAATTTGAGAGAGACGCTTACATAGACAAAGAAGGAACCATGTACGTTCTAAGCACGCAGCCAAACGATACTAATGAGTTTGGCACAATCCAATTAGAGACGGAAGCGAAATTTCAAGGAAAAGAACCGTTAGAAGAACCTAGGACACCTAGAGGGAAATCCGTATTAACAAGAATACTCATCCCAGAATGGATCCCTCAAGATAACAGGAGCACCGAGTTGTTTGTAAATAAAGAGACTGATGAAGCCTTTTGGAGGTACAGAAAGGAACACCCTGGTGAGATAGGCATCATTACAATTTATGAATTCAAGGACCCACATACACCTGGAAAGGTTGTATACCTGGATGAGACTTCAGAAAGAGTCTTTGTGGTGCCTGAGCACGCTAAAAACACATACACATGGAGAGGTGAATTGATATTCCCTCCATCTAGAACGAACATGAATACAAGTCAACAAGGGGCAGGAACATCCTCAGCCCATGGACATCAAAGAGAAGGAAATAAAGAGAAACCGGAAGTAAGCTTTAATCACCCCATAGGGAGAGATAGAACAACCACGAACACTAATAGAATGGAGAGACAAAGAGATCATGGAATACTAGGTGGTAGAGATGATTTTCCTCTACCTAGACCACGTGAACACGCAAGAGTATTGAGGCCCACTCAATTAGTAAAATCAATGAAGAATTATTTTGATGGGACAGGAGATCCCTATGACCATGTCGCAGAATTCAAGCAAGTACTAAGAGCAGAACAAGTCGAGGACATGTTCACGCAATACAATGCATTTGGACTAACGTTAAAGAATACCGCTTTAACTTGGTTCCAACCATTGCAACAAAGGCAATTTAGAGACATCCATCACTTTTTAGAGTCATTCATCACAGAATTCTCTAAAAGTGGGATTAGACATGACACGTCTTCGTTGATTCATAGCTTTAAACACACCCCTCAGGAGACAGTTAGACTGGCAGGACGTAGGTTCAGACAATATGTCGAACGATGTCCAATGCAAGAGCTACCCTCACAAGCTAAGCAAGTGTCCTTGTTTTTAGATGGCTTGTTGAGCGCTAAACTACGCTCCTATGTGTACCTAAAAGAACCCAGAATGTTAGAAGAGTGTGTAAGAATATGTATAGACATTGAGGACAACCTAGGAGATGAATTAGAACTCTCAAAGGTCTATAAAGACTCAGATTGTTCTTCTCTAGCATCCACAAAATTGTCTAATTCGATAGAGGACCTAGCAGAAAAAGTGGCCCAAAAACTAGGAGTTTCTAGTAAACAGGTGCCCAAGCTACCAACGAATGTACGTTGTTACACTTGTGGTGGAAATCATTTGGCAAACATGTGCCCCAATGCACCTCAACCTCAAGCCAACCCTAGTGGCCAATATTGCACAATTGAGAGAAGATACACGAATCATACGGCTCAGGACTGCCCATACAACAAACAAACCGTGAGACAGAACTACCCGCAAACATACCAGCAGCCAGGTAGGTATCAAGGCCAATACAATGCTCAGCCTTATTACTATAGGCCTCCTCAGAACTAACCATACCAAGCTCAACAGAGACCTCAACCCGTCTTAGCTCAGCAGCCACCCCCACCAGCGAATGTCATCTCAGTCAAATATGCTGCTGCGGAAGAGAACCTAAGTAGGGCGTTAGTGCCTTCTTCACCCTTGATCACAGAAAGTGACCCGAACTCAAACAGTTTTGACTCTACTCATGTAACTAGTCCACCCGCTTATTACACGGAGTCACCAGAACATGTGGAGACATATCATTATGATAGTCCACCAATGGAACCTAGTTGGGAGCCAGACTACACCAACGTGATGTACACAAACCCAAACCCACGGCCCCAATTGAGACAACAGAGACCACAGGGCCCTAGAGGACCATGCTTTAGGTGCCAAGGAGATCACTTCATAAAGGATTGTCCACATCCCCCAATAGCAAGGCAATCACAGTACTATAACATACAAGGCTTTTGTGCCAATTGTGGCAAAGAGCACATAATCAAAGATTGTCCTAAGAACCCAGTTAACGCTTCGAATGTGACACCGATCAACGTGATAGGTATTGTAAACAACGCAGATGGATCCAACCCTACATACGTGCCTATCCAAGCTATAACCAGAGCCCAGGCGCTCTTACAAAACCAGCAGCTTAATCAAGAGAAAGTAGCAGGAAGTAGTGAAGTAGCAGAATCTAGCAGTAAAAAGACAAAATCTTGGAAAGATTCTAGGGAAAGAATCAAGAGAAAATGGAGTAAAAAGATAAGTGAGTTGGAAGGAAGTTTAAGGGAATCTAGAGCCAAAATACAAGAATTGACTTCACAAGAATTAAATCAAGAAAACCCAGCTCAGAAATCAGGATCAGTTTTAGCGGAACCCATACCAGAAGATCTAGACATGATGTTTCGTGCATATCAGGCTAGAATAAAAGAGGGACCTCAAGTAACGGAAATGAGTAAGAACTACCCACGAGCTGATCTAGAAATTGAGAGAACTAAACTTTGCATGAAAATGATAGAATTAGCACAAGCTTTGTTTGAAGCCTCTAGATATCTTAATTGGAATAACATGGCAAAACCAGAACTACACTTTCAAGGACTAATGGAGAGGCTAGAACACTTGATAGAAAGCAAAGAGAAAAAGGATCAGCCTAGGAACCCTATTATCCCAGAGACACAGGAAAGGAATGCACCATCCCTGTCTCAAGTACCCAATACAGAAAGTCAAGACAATTTGTCTTCCATACATAGGTACTCACATGAATTTTTGAGAGAAATCCAAGAAGAGAAATGGAGAAAAGAACAAGGAACTCATCCTCCTATTCAAGAAATAGACGACTTGCAGGAACAATTTCCCCAAGACATCCCCTCTATATATGATGATGTAGAGGTGGAACAACTGAGTGAACCCACAGGATTTGAATCTAATTCTCTACAAGAATTACCTCAGTTCACAGGACCTTGGGAAGCAAAGTCTATTAGTATGAGAGCACCCACGATAATAGTGAGGAATGAAGAATCAGTGATCCCTAGAAACACGGAAGTGATCAAGAACACGAAAGTACAATGTAATCTCACTTTGGAGGAATTGTTAAAGGTAAAACCAGAATTGTGGAAGCACGTAGCAAATCAATTCCCTGAGCTAGCTACCACACCCTCGCACATAGGATCACATAAGAAGGTACCAGAGATACCCGTGGAAAAGATTGGAGACGTAAGCGAAGGAGAGGAAGGTAACACATATCTTCCAATAACCCATCAGGGCTACACCACGAAAGCCATCTTAGATTCAGGAGCCGGATTAGCCATCGCTACCACCGCTTTGTGGAAACGTTGGGGTAAGCCAGCACTCAGACCCACCAGGATGAAGCTACAAATGGCCGATGGACACATAGAAAAACCATTAGGCTTACTAGAAGGCATATCTCTCACCACTTGTGGTGTAGAATTTGAGCATACTTTCGCCATTTGTGACTTTGCGAAAAATCGTGCTTATGAGATGATATTGGGACGACCATTCATGCGTCAGTTGCAAATTGTACAAGATTGGGGATCCAATTCTTTGTACTTGCAACATTAGGAGTGACTACCAAAGTCAATCTTAAAGACTATTCACATAAAGATGTACCCCCAATACAATAGAACACCATCCATAAGACACCAGTAGAGACGGAATCCGTGCACTCATTAGAATCAGATCCTTCTTGGTTGCATGAGGATACCCATTTATGGATGTGTAAAGTAGCCAAACAAGAGGAAGAAAGGTTAGAAGCCAGGACCTTAGGTGCAGAACAACATCCACGAACCCTTCAAGATCCAGCCTACGCACCTGTAGTATTCCCAGACGAAGAGTTTGAACCCCATGGTTGGGCAGAGATTCTAGCAACCATGGATGTAGCCATCAATGAAGAACAATGGACACCCCACTGTGACGAGGATGGCTATGACATTTCAGTTTTCACGATAGAGCCAATCATGTGCGATGCAATTTTAGAAGAGTGCGAACCTAGCACTGATGCATTTGAGGATGCAAGCGATTTTGATTTAGAATCAATTATCATGGACCCACCCTTTGCATCAGAGGAAGAATATTTCTACGAAATAGAGACTCACACTCAGAGACACAAGAAGTTTACGAACGAGGTAAGGTTAGCCACAGAAGTGACTACTAAGAGTGAAAGCAAGAAAAGAAAGAAGAAAGAAACCATGTCAGAAAAAGAAGAATCTTTGTTTGAAGTACCCGAGAATTTCAAGAAATATGAAATCGAAGATAGAAGGATTATGGTACGGATGCCCAATAGAAAGGCGAATGACGGACAAGTATATGATAACCGAGAGAAAACCAAGAAAATAATAGTTGCCATAGAAGGAGAAGAAGAAAAATGTACATACATAGGGCATGATTTGACGACTGAAGAAGAAGAAGAGTTAGTTGCCCTATTGCGCGAATATAGAGATGTTTTTGCTTGGAGTTACAAAGATTTGAAAGGAGTAGATCCAGATATATGTTCTCATAGAATCCCTATGACTCCAGATGCAAAACCGACAAAACAGAAACCGTACACGTATAATGATAACTACGCTGCGAAGATTAAAGAGGAGATAGATCGCTTGATAGAAGCAGGATTCATTTACGAAATTGAGCATACCGAATGGGTATCCCCCATTGTGGTAGTGCCCAAGAAGAATGGAAAATTGCGTGTGTGTATTAACCTTAAAAAAGTTAATGCCGCCACGATTAGAGATAGTTATCCTCTTCCTATCACATAACACCTATTGGAAAGAGTTGCGGGCAAGGAAGTTTACAGCTTTCTTGATGGATTCTCAGGCTATAACCAAGTAGCCATTGCTCCAGAAGATCAACACAAGACGGCTTTTGCCACTGAATGGGGCATATTTGCATTTCGTGTAATGCCATTTGGCTTAACAAATGCACCCGCCACTTTCCAGCGACTCATGTGTCATGTTTTTAAGGAATTCTTACGCAAAAGCTTGGAAGTTTATGTCGATGACTTATGTGCTCATTCGAATGTAAGACAGACACATATTCCAGAGTTAAGACAAATATTTGACAAATGTCGAGAATATCAGGTTTGTTTGAACCCAGAAAAATGCGTTTTCATGGTCAGACAAGGCAAAATTCTAGGACACATTGTGTCAAAAAATGGAATCTCCACGGATGAGGAAAAGGTGAAGGTAATTGCAGAATTACCTAGACCAACTAATGTGAAAGAGGTACAGGCATTTATGGGCCATTGCGGATATTATAGGAGATTCATACATATGTATGCAATCATAGCCAAGCCTTTGTACTCTCTTTTAACCAATTTCGAATGGACAGATGAATGTGAAAATTCATTCAATCAACTTAAACGACGCTTGTGCTCAGCACCTATATTGACTACCCCAGATTGGAGTAAGCCATTTCATGTACATGTGGATGCATCCAATTACGCCATAGGATGTGTGTTAGCACAACCCACGAACGAAGGTAACATAGATCTCCCCATAGCTTACGCGAGCAGACAATTGAACGCAGCAGAAAGAAATTACACCACGACGGAACGAGAAGGATTAGGGATGATCTACGCTGTAAAGAAGTTTAGGCACTACTTGTTGGCCAACAAATTCAAGTTCTTTACAGATCATCAAGCCCTATTATATTTAGTCAACAAACCATGTAACACAGGACGATTGATACGTTGGTTTCTATTGCTCATGGAGTACAATTTTGAAGTAGTAGTCAGGAAAGGAAAGACACATCTTAGAGCTGACCACCTTTCAAGATTAACCTCAGGAGAAGCTCCTCAAGGAATAGCCGATGAACTACCAGATGCATACTTGTTTAACCTTGAGATAGCACCAGAATGGGCTAAGCCTATAGTCCCTATTCTCACATACGGACCCAAGATTCCTAAGTTAAAGATCAAAGAAGGAGAGATTACCAAGTCTCAGAGATATCAAATAATGGCAGGAAGCATATATAAGCAGGATAATCAAAAGATTCTTGCTTGTTGTGTAGATGAATCAGAACATGCGAATTGGTTGCAATTAGCACACATAGGTGCACTAAAGCAACATCATCCAAAACATCGAACATTACAGACTCTGCAGAGATTGGGAGTATATTGGCCTACGATGGAAGCAGATGTCTACAAGTTGTGTAAAGAATGCCATGTTTGTTGTGAAAAACCACCAGTAGAGCATGCTACACTATATCACGCGTCTCTCACACCAGACTGGAGTGAACCTTTAGTGACATACTTGAGGACGAACACATTCCCTCAAGGCATGACCTTAGCGCGACAACGCAGTCTAGAGCAGGAAGCTCAAGAATATTCACTTATTGGCGATAACTTATACAAAAGAGGACGAGATGGATACCTAAGACAATGTGTTCATGAGAGCGATTATCTTAGCATACTAGAGACTGCACACCAAGGTGTTGCAGGAGGTCATTTTGGACCAGATAGGATAATCAAAGCCATTCTCTTTGCAGGATTATGGTGGCCCACTCTTCACATGGATGCACATACCTATGTAAAGAGATGTGATGTGTGCCAAAGAACTCAGTTTCCTACTCGCAGAGATGAAATGCCATTGAAACCCATGATGGGCGGACGTGCATTTTCTAAGTGGGGTATAGACTTTGTAAGACCCATTAACCCCCCTGCAAAAGGTACACATGCTGAATACATTATTGTTGCTACAGATTATCTTACGAAATGGGTAGAGGCAAAAGCCACAAAAAAGAATGATGCTCACACGACTGTAGAATTCTTATTTGAAAATGTCTTTACAAGATATGGACTGCCTATAGAGTTAGTAAGCGATCGAGGCACTCACTTTCTAAACCAAGTCATTGAATATTTGTTACAGGATTTTATGGTGATTCACAAGAAATCTGCACCATATCATCCTCAGGCCAATGGTCAGGCTGAAAGCACTAACAAAATACTGTGTAACGTACTGACGAAACTCGTGAACAACAAACGTTCAGATTGGGACAAACAGTTACACCACGCTGTTTGGGCATATCGAGTGGCCTACAAGACCGTACTCAATGCAACTCCCTTTCAGATGGTTTTTGGTCAGAATGCTGTGCTTCCTTTGGACTTCTTGATACCGACCCTTAAGGTTGTGAAGAGAGATGGTGGATGCAATCCAAAGATGAGTAGGTGCCGCTACAACCAGCTTCACACCAGCCAACTGAGACTTCAGAGTTGATTAGTAGACGCTTTGAGCTTCCTAAATCCACCAAAATATCAGCCAAGTACTTTGGAACATGTATCCCAAAAGTTTAAGTCAAGACAGACAAGTTGCGAAATGACTAGCTCCCAAAACTTGCTATTTTTGGACATACACCTGCTGGAAAAAATGAACAGTGCTCTCAAACTGGAAGGAATTAGAAAAATTCCTTTTGGGCATAGCAAATAAAGCTTCCTATTCCAAGTTAAAACACTTCAAATGATAGACTGAGCACTGAGAACAAGTTTCATCAAGTTCTGGAACATTCCCACAATTCTCGGGGCTCTGCAGAGATAGACCAGTAAGCAGTAAAATGCAGATATCTCCAAACGTATAAATCCAATGACCTTGAAAATTTATAGGTAGAAACTAGACAGTGAGAGCTATCCAACGCACTTTAAAACACTGAAAAAGGTTCAGTAAAACTCGAGATATGACCTTCTAAAGTTACTGCTCTGAGTGAGTATAGCAGAGAACAAAACAGAGAAGTAGATGATAGTAAATGTATAGATTCACATATGATTACAACCACATTGGCAATGAATCTTTGCACAATGGGAGTAGAATGATAGAGCTATGGAGTAAGCTCTTCAATCTCTACAAAATGACATCAAGTGGTCACGTACAAGGCTTGCTAATCGCCTCTTCCTTCTTGCTCCTTTTATAGCAATTCTTGGAGGGAGTTTTGAATTCGAATTCGAATGGCTCCACCTAAAAGTGATCCCCAAAGTTAGGAGAGATTCCCTCAGCTCAAAAATTCGTGATTTTGGTAGTTGGAGCCACGAATTTTCTTTTACATCATGGATGAGGTAAGCCATCCTTTTACTTTTTTCTTTTTCCATTTACAAGAGATAAAATGTACTCTTTTACAAGAGGTGTTCACATGACTACTCATGTGACTTACAAATGAGGATAATATCAAGCATATCAAGCATGTAGGCTTGGGCAAAATGCACCAACAGCTCCCCCTCAAGCCTAACATGCTTGGCCTCCAAATAAGTCTTCAATTGTCCTTGATTTCCTGCAAACCAATCATCAACTTGAATCTACTTAATTTCGTACCATCAAGAGCTTTCGTCAACATGTCTGCACATTGCATATCTGTAGAGACGTAGGATAGTTGAATATCCTTGCTCATTAGCTTCTCCCTTACATAATGGTAGTGGACTTCAATATGCTTGGTTCTAGCAGGGTATACCGGATTAGCTGCTAGATGTAGTGAGCTTGTGTTGTCACCAAAAATGTGAGGTGTTGAAGAATTAAGTCCGAGATCTGTGTACAAAGATTTTAACCACATGATTTCTTGAGTTGCATTAGCCAAACCTCTATATTCAGCTTCAGTAGAAGATAATGCCACGGTTGGTTGCTTCTTCGATGACCAAGAAATGATTTTTGAACCTGCAAATGATATATACCCTGATGTGCTTCTTCTATCATCTTTAGATCCGGCCCAATCTGCATCTGAGTAGACCTTTAGCTCAATATCTGAAGTATATGAATAGAACAAACCTTCATTCATGGTCCCCTTTAGGTACTTGAGGACTCGCTTGGCCGCTTCCATATGTGGTCTTCTCGGCTTATGCATAAACTGACTCAATATGCTAACACTATAGCATATATCCACCCTTGTGAGTGTTGCATAGTTCAAACTTCCAACCAAGCTTTGATAGCTTGTGATGTCTTCAATTGGCTCTCCTTCATAAGCACTAAGCTTATGATTTTGCTCCATAGGTGTACCTACACACTTGGTATTTTCCATCTTGAACTTGACGGGCATGTCATGGACATACTTCCTTTGTGTGATGTATATACCTGAATCTGTGTAGATCAACTCCAATCCAAGAAAATAAGTGAGTGGTCCGAGGTCACTTATTTTGAACTCCTCCTTCATTTGACTCTTTACCTGTTTGATTCCTTCAAGATCATTGCCTGTGATAATAATATCATCAACATACACACATAAATAGATCACTTCAGATCCATTCCTCTTTATGAACAAAGAGGTATCCGCCTTGCTAGCTTTGAATCCTTGGTCCTGCAAATAAGTAACCAATCTGAAATTCCAAGCTCTTGGAGCTTGCTTCAATCCATACAAAGCTTTCTTTAGTTTGCATACATAGTTAGGATGATGTGCATCCTCATATCCAGGAGGTTGTGCCATATACACTTCCTCAGAAATCCATCCATTCAAGAAAGCATTCTTTACATCAAGTTGATAAAGATTCCAATTTCTAGATGCAGCAAGACTAATGAGAACCCTAATTGTAGGCATTTTTGCAACAGGAGAGAAAGTCTCCTCATCATCAATACCATGGGTTTGAGCAAACCCTTTAGCAACTAACCTTGCTTTGTGTCTATTTATACTTCCATCTGGATTCTTCTTGATTTTGTATATCCATCGAGATCCGATTATCTTCATAGATGGCTTGTTAGGTACAAGCTCCCAAGTGTCATTCTCCTTCAAGGCTTCCATTTCTTCATCCATTGCATCTCTCCAAGCTTTCTTGCTTTGTGCTTCTTCAAATGTGGTAGGTTCTTCATTGGTTGAATCCTTTGCAATGTAGATTGAGTGCTTGGTGACCAAAGAAGTATCATACCAAACCTCTCTGGTTTCTTCTTCTCCCTCGAAGACCTTCTAAGTGGTTGATGTGAGCTCTCGGGTCCATATGTAGCATCCTGCATCTTTGCTTTACCTTTGTTCTTCCATAGCTTTAGTCTTTCCAAGTCTTCTAGGTCAATCTCCGAATCACTTTCTTCAATCTGCTTTGGCTCCTTTGGTTGAAGTGATGGAAAATCTTCATCCAAGTCATATGGCAGCTTCACTTTCCTGTCATCATCAAACCATGATTTGTTTTCATCAAAAATTACATCTCTACTCACAGAAAATCCTTTATTGGTTGGATTGTACAATCTATATCCTTTTTGGTTTTGATCATAACCAATGAATACACACTTCTCTGCCTTGGGATCCAATTTCCCTCTTACTTGAGAAGGAATGTGAGCATAGGCTAAGCATCCAAAGATTTTACAATGCTCTAGACTAGGTCTTCTTCCATTCCACACTTCATATGGAGTGGTTCCATCTAGTGACTTAGATGGAAGTCTATTTATGAGATATGTGGCTGTAGACACAGCCTCTGCCCATAGGTAGTTCGGCAATCCCTTTTCGTTGAGCATGGACCTTGCAGCTTCGACGATAGCTCTATTCCTCCTCTCTGCTACACCATTGAGTTCGGGTGTATACCTTGTAGTGACTTCCCTTTTAATGCCTCTTTCATGCAAGAAGGCATCAAATTCAGAAGAGAAGTATTCTCCTCCACCATCTGATCTGAGTCTTTTCAAAGTCCTACCTGTTTGGTTTTCAACAAGAGCAATATACTTCTTAAAGCAATTAAACACTTCATCCTTGTGCTTCATGAAAAACAGAATGGTCCACCTGCTACAATCATCTATGAAAGACACATAATATCTTGAGCCTGATATAGATGGCTCCTTACTTGGACCCCACACATCCGTGTGCACTAGATCCAAAGGATTTTGATACATATATCCTTTCTTATTGAAAGGTTGTCTATGAGCCTTGCCGAGTTGACAAGCTTCACACTTATAAATCATGTGTTGCCTTGTGATATTAGGCAAACCAAGTACACTTTGGTCCCTGCAAATCTGTTTGAGTGTCCTCTCACCAATGTGAGCAAGCCTTTTGTGCCATATCTCCAACTCTGTTAGAGTTTGAGATCCATAGCTAAACAAAGCTATGTTCTTTGTATCTTCCACTTCAAAAGTGAAAAGCCTTCCTGTCTTTTCTCCTTTGGCAATCCTTCGAAAGCCTTGCCTTGGGTCTTCAACATATGCTCCAAATCGATTGAATCTAACCTGCAATCCTTTTTCAACAATCTGTCCAACACTTATTAAATTTTTGGTAATTGTAGGGACATACAAGACTTTGCTTAAGAGGTTCATATTCCCATCTGATGTCTTCACATTACCTATCTTCTCCACTGAGTGCTTTGTGTCATCTCCTGTCTGCACTTCATGCTTGTTATGAGGATCTTCCAAATCAGAAAGTAAAGCCACATTTCCTGCTACATGGTTCGAGCATCCCGAATCAATGTAAAATATGTGATCATCATCCTTACCCTTCTTTGTTGATAGATTCATAATCAATAATGAATCTTCTTGACTTTGGTCCTCTGCATAGTTATTGTAATCTCTTCTTCCTCTATGGCCACTTTGATAGTTGTTGTTGTTGTTGTAATTGTTGTTGTAGTAGTTGTTGTTGTTGTAGCCTCCATTGTACCTACCTCTATTTGATCCATAGCCACCTCTATTGAATCCTCTTCCTCTTGAGTTCCTTGGATTCCTAAAACATTCTTCAGTAGTATGGTTAGATAAGCCACATATGTTGCAAGGTTGAGATGATTGGAATCTCCCCCTGCCTTGCTTTCCACCTCTGCCTCTTCCTCTAGCTCGTCCTTTACCTGCAAAGTTTGCTTGGAAAGAGCTTCCTTCATCTTCATTCTTTCTATTCTTTGACTTGTCCTTGACCTTAGCTTTATCAGAATATAAGGCAGAAGTTTGATTACCTTTTGAGGACTCACCACCTTTGCTAATCTTTGCTTCATGAGTGAAGAGTTGGCCCATGAGTGTGTTGAGGTCGGGTACATGCATATCCATGTATAAATCCATGGCTGTTGTGAATGACTCCCACTTGTCGTCTGCTTTGATTCCATTCATGATTTGTCTTATGATTTGCTCCTCTTCAATTACCTCTCCAATGCTTCCAAGTTGGTCGGAAATCTCCTTCATCTTTGTGACATAATCAGTCACATTTTGCTTCGGGCTTTTCTTCATTGTTGTGAACTCCATCCACAATTGGTTCTTCCTTGCTCGAGTGTTGGAAGAGAAGAAAGAAGCAAGTGCATTCCAGGTTTCTCTTGATGTCTTGCATCCCTTGACATGAGGTAAAAGAAAATCAGAGATTGAGTTTAGAATATAGGACCTTGCAAGTGCATCCTTCGAACACCAATTCGAAAGTCCTTCCACTTCTTCATGTGATGGTTGCCCTTTGTTCCTCATGGTTGGCATTGCTTCATCTCCGGATATGAATCCATATAGATTCCTCCCTTGAAGGTAAGCCTCCATCCTTAGAGACCATGCCGGATAGTTGTTTCGATCCAATTTGTCAATTGTTGATGGAAATCCATCTCCCATGTTGCTTGACTATGCTCTGATACCACTGTGAAGAGAGATGGTGGATGCAATCCAAAGATGAGTAGGTGCCGCTACAACCAGCTTCACACCAGCCAACTGAGACTTCAGAGTTGATTAGTAGACCCTTTGAGCTTCCTAAATCCACCAAAATATCAGCCAAGTACTTTGGAACATGTATCCCAAAAGTTTAAGTCAAGACAGACAAGTTGCGAAATGACTAGCTCCCAAAACTTGCTATTTTTGGACATACACCTGCTGGAAAAAATGAACAGTGCTCTCAACCTGGAAGGAATTAGAAAAATTCCTTTTGGGCATAGCAAATAGACTTAGCAAGCTTCCTATTCCAAGTTAAAACACTTCAAATGATGGACTGAGCACTGAGAACAAGTTTCATCAAGTTCTGGAACATTCCCACAATTCTCGGGGCTCTGCAGAGATAGACCAGTAAGCAGTAAAATGCAGATATCTCCAAAAGTATAAATCCAATGACCTTGAAAATTTATAGGTAGAAACTAGACAGTGAGAGCTATCCAACGCAGTTTAAAACACTGAAAAAGGTTCAGTAAAACTCGAGATATGACCTTCTAAAGTTACTGCTCTGAGTGAGTATAGCAGAGAACAAAACAGAGAAGTAGATGATAGTAAATGTATAGATTCACATATGATTACAACCACATTGGCAATGAATCTTTGCACAATGGGAGTAGAATGATAGAGCTATGGAGTAAGCTCTTCAATCTCTACAAAATGACATCAAGTGGTCACGTACAATGCTTGCTAATCGCCTCTTCCTTCTTGCTCCTTTTATAGCAATTCTTGGAGGGAGTTTTGAATTCGAATTCGAATGGCTCCACCTAAAAGTGATCCCCAAAGTTAGGAGAGATTCCCTCAGCTCAAAAATTCGTGATTTTGGTAGTTGGAGCCACGAATTTGCTTTTACATCATGGATGAGGTAAGCCATCCTTTTACTTTTTTCTTTTTCCATTTACAAGAGATAAAATGTACTCTTTTACAAGAGGTGTTCACATGACTACTCATGTGACTTACAAATGAGGATAATATCAAGCATATCAAGCATGTAGGCTTGGGCAAAATGCACCAACAAAGGTTGCACAAGAACATCAGTGGACCGGCCATGAATTATCAGCAAGAATAATGGACTTGGAACGATTAGGAGAAACCAGGCTGAAAGCAGCAGCAGGAATATACGCAGCGAAGAAGCGACAGAAAGCATATTTTGATGCACATGTGAAAGATAAAGGCCTAAAAGAAGGAGATTTAGTTCTAGTATATACGCTGAAACAGCACGCTCGGAAGTTAGAAAAGCGAGGTTATGGACCTATGATCATTAACAGACTTTCGACTAGTGGAGCAGTACAGTTAGCCACCTTAGAAGGAGATATAATGCCTAATTACATTAGTGGCTGTAGAGTCAAGCTATACCAGGAACCTCTTACTGAGGATATGCTTAGACGACTCACATTGGCAAAGAAGCGTAAGGAGGAAGAAAATAGAATACGAGCGGAAGCTCAGGCAGAAGCCATAGAACGCATTAAGCGCATGAAGCTAAGAAGACAAGGACTAGGGAGAGAACATTATAACCATCTGGAAACATCACCCAGATATCCCATGGCCATGTTTCAAGTAAAGTCAACCACTCATCCTAGCATAGTGGACAGGAGACCATTCATTACAGTTAGGCTAGAGCACGGCAATCCTTGCCAAGAACTCAGAGCTTTAATTGACTCAGGTGCTGCGACTAGTGCGATTAGATGGTCCCACTATAAGGATTCAGGAATAGAAATGCGGCCAATTGAGGCATACCTCATAGGCCTAGGAGGCATGGAAACCCCTTGCATGGGTGAGGTGGACCTTCCTATCCTCATTAAGGATTTGACGATGACAGCAAAGCTACTAGTGTGCCATGATGACGACCTGATAGAACCCCTAATCCTTGGCCAAGATTGGCTATACAAACACTCAGTGGACCTAAATCTTAGACAAGGCTCCTTACAGATTGGAACCTTAGAGCAGAAGCGAGTGATACCGCTTGACTTCCCTAACGGCATTCCGCTTGACGGTTGTGACCCTAGACCCTATGAAATCCATGCGACGGAAGACCGGAAGATCTTTAAGCAGACCAGTCACGTTACGTCTACACCAACCCACTCGGGCTGGGCTATAGGCAGTTGTCAATCAGAAGGACTAAAGGAGATCTTCCCGGGGACTTCCTGCAAACTAGAAGAGGCAGATACCCAACTGCAAGGGCAGATGGACACAATCAGAGGTCAGGTGGGTTGCATCAGCGGCCAAATGAGCACGACACCCTGCGGTGCTCATCCTTCCAAACTTGTTGCGGACTGGCCTAGATTAAAGTTAAAGAACGCATCACTTCCTAATGGGCAGGTCACGCAAGTGTTGGACCTCCCTTCTTTTCCAAAGCAGAGTGTCCATCCGACCTCTCAACCTCAACCACGACAGAGTCAACCACGACGAAGGAACCCAGACCGACGGCAGTATCAGAAGACACAACAAGGAAAGCAGTCTAGACCACCAAAAGGAAGCGGCACCAGACAAATATGGGTGCCAAAAGGACAAAAAGCACCGAAGAACTCCAACCAAGCAGAGATCGACAAGAAAAAGGCAGTGCAGAAGCAGAATCAGTATCCACCATCCCCTCGACCTCCTTCTACAGGTTCGAGCATTCGACAAATTTGGATCGCCAAGAAATACCTTACCCATAGACCCACACCCACGCAGATTTGGGTACCCAAACCATGTATCATAGCTCAACCCTTAAGCCATGTAATACATACCCCTCACAAATCTTTCCATCCCTCAACACCACCACCCCCGATACTACCTTTGACCCCTCAGCAGAAACCCACCACCCACTCAAGGACTCTTAGGAAATGGATACCGAAGCGAGTCCAATCGTCTTCCCCTAACCCACTGTCTAACTACCCCCCGACTAACATACAACCTTGTAATAAATCACTAACCTTTAAACCTTGTATAAATTCACCCACCATCATCACACAATCACTCATAATTTCATCTCACCAAGAAATGTATGCATGATCTGAAACATATAGGTGTCTAGAGACCTGCACTAGTGCTGCAAGAAAGCATTGCATCCATCACATCACAGCACTTGGCTACACGGGTTACGCATCAGTTATGGAAAGGGATTGCGGTCTCACTTTAATGGGATCATAATTAATTTCCATGCTAATGTGTTAATCTTTTGTAGCAGATCTTTCTCATTAACGCATCAGTCATCATGCAAGCTGACGAAGGACCATCAGGAGCAGGCCCCAGTGTAGCGGCAGTGCCCCTCAATGTTTTACGAGCAGAATCCCACCCGACTGCTCCACCGCCGGAATTCCAAGGATTTCCAGGGCCCATGCCTATCGACAACCCACCTATGGGCTACACAGAAAAGATACACCGGAACTCTCATTGGTTTCAGGGACTTGCAGGGTCGGTGGCTGTTCGTTCATCATCAGAGCTTGACACAGCTTGTCCTTGTGGCAGATCCCGCGGTGTGGTCGGGTAACTGGGGCGTTCATATTCTTGGGAGAACATCTGTGCCTCTGAGTACTGAAATTCATTTGAGAAAGCATCCGGCATCTCAAAATCAAATGTTGTGTTTAGTGGTTCTGCCTCCATGTATGGTATTGGAAAAGAAAAGGCTTCCGCACCAATAGTGGTGGGAGCTTCTGCTGTAGTGGTGGTGGGTTCGGTGGTTGCAACTGCCTGAGGTGCAGCGGTACTAGTAGTGCCCTCCGTAACCACTGGTCTAGACAACCGTATGCGAATAGGTTGCACTGTAGGAGCGCCTTCTGTCTGTGATCGCTCTGGGGAGGGTTGTGGTGATGGTGACTCTGGCACTTGAAGGCAAGGAATGGTGCCTCTCATGCGCTTACCTGCCCGTGTTCTACTGGGCTTCCTGGCTTTCTTCGTAGTTCCCTTGAAGGCTTTCAGCTCTTCTCCTGTTAATGCACGCTCAATTGGCAAGTCATAAGCCAAGCACATATACACAATTCTTGTGAGTGCACAACATCCATTAAGCACTTTTTTGCGTTCCCATCTGTGTTGTGCCAGATACATCTGATCAATGATCTAGCTTGCCAGATCAACAGTCTGAGGTCCCGTGCATGCCAAATACAATCCAAACCATATTCTTTTATGTGGCATGGTGAATCTATCCTGAGCGGGGAATGCAAAGTGTTGCATGCATATCCTTAGTGGCTTTGATAGCTCAGGTGTAATTGCCGAGATCTCCTCCCACTTAGTGACGTCCCCACGTTTCATCGGGTCTGGAATTAATCTCTCTTGATCTGTGGGTGTGTGGGTTCCATGAATTTTAATGGCCGCTCTGATTAAATCCTTTGAGAGGTAAAATCTTTTGTAAGGTGGATCATCCACTAAAGAAGGTAAAATGAAGGTTCCGGGGATATCCTTATTCTCGGAGGCCAGCAAGGTAGTGATTAAGTAATAGCACCTGTAAAAGTCCGGTTTGGGCAGAGGATCACTGAAATACTCCGTGAAGCCTGCTCTGGCCCAAACGTGAGTTAAATCCTGGGTGCTCTGTAGGGCTTCGAACTCTCTGGAGAAGAACATGACGAAGGTGATGACGAAGCCAGCCAGGGCACGCATGATTCCCAAGAACAAGGACAGACAGACGGCCAAGGCCAACAAACGGATGCACACGGTGACACCAGCACGCACGAAGAGGAGACTTTCGAAGCAGCAGCTTACACGCTGGCCATAAAGAAATTATATCGTACGATGGAGAAAGTCTGGGCACGGAAGAAATTGATTGAAGCAGAGAGCCAGGCCCTAATCGAACAAGAACTAGTCTCCGGAGGATTTGAAGAAGTCTACATCAGAGGATTCAGAGAACTAGTCCAATCCATCGGCCCGGTCGAAGCACTGAGATACTTACAAAGGAAGCCACTCCCCCAATATGACCCTCGCAGAGTTCGACTGCTATCGAAGCCCGGTGAATACATTCGAGTTCCGGTAGGTGCTCAATCATCCCACCAGGCACGCCTCGTCCCCGAAAGTTCATTGACCGCAGAACCCATCCTAGTCGACTCCCCACCACGTACTACCGTTGTACATACCACCACTATCCTCGAAATAACATCCACACCTTCTACTCCTCTCTCACCTCATCTTTCACCAACCCATCCTGTATCCCCCGCACACCCACCTGCTCCCCCCACATCCACACCAGTACAAGGCAACATAGCCACACCCTTTGCCCTGCCCATTCATACCACCATGCCCACACCCAACCCTCCGCATCTACCTGTTAACCCCTTCACCCCTTTATCCTTCCCAGCGTTTCCCCCACCTTTAAGACCCCCTTTCACCTTTCTAACCCCACTAACCTTCTCACCAGTTTCACCTCCCCAACCAACCATAACCCCTATATCCCCTTTTCACCAAGCTACTGCAGCCATCCCCCCTATAAATTACTCTACATTTGTAAATCCCGTCTTCACACCTGCACAACCACCCACATACGCACCACTTTTCACAGTCACCGCACTTGACACGTCCAATGACATGGACATATCACCATCCACCTCACCAACACCCACTCCACTCACAGCACCATCATATTTAGGCACGTCACAATTTTCCACAATCACCACTGCATCCACCTTCCCAACCCCATTCCCCATCCCCGCTGCATCTACTTCCACTGCATCCTCACTTAACACTTCATTACTATTATCGCCCACCATAGACACTGCATTTCAACACATGTTCACATGCATGACACAAGTCCGCGATGAGTTTGCATCTCTGGGCAACAACTATCAACAGCTGCAGAGAACGACGAACGAACTACAAACGCAGCTTAATTCATTATCAATGGAGAATGCCTCACTGAACAGCCGATACCAAGATTTATGAGAGGCCTATCACAAATTAGAACTAGAAAGTGAGGAGAAAACAAAAGAAGCCACTGCTGATCTGGACAACATGCTTCGAGCCCAGACCGTCCGCAATGCAACGCTCACTAGAAATATGGGCTTACTAAGAAGACACTTAGCCGCAGCAAAAGAGGAGAACCAGAGACTCCAAGAGCAGAATAGAGAGAATCTGGAAGCGGCATTGGACCATCCAGAACAACCCTTAAGTCCTAGCAGATTCAAAGCAATCCCATCCGAATCGATGCGGATGTTGCTAGATGATCATGTGCGATTGCTCGAGGACTATGATCGTATGAACGAAGAGCATCAAAAGTTAAAGGAAGATCACAAGCTACTCCAGCTCAGAGAACCGGCAACACAGCAAGTACAAGTAGCAGCAGAATTACCAGCACCCGTGGACCCTGCCCCTGAAATTTTAGAGGAACTCAACGCACTCCGGGCCCAGGTAACAAATCTTGAATCTAGAATTGCAGTCTATGAAGCACCTCCAAGGCCAGACTCCCCACCTGAGCTACCAGCTGAGGAAGAAACCGTCACTATCCCGGTGGAGGAGACATTTGAAGAGGCATACGAGCCGATACCCATCCCAGGCGGACGTGTCACGGCCGAAGGCTAGATGACCTATGAATTACCTACCCCCGCGTGGATGAAGACAGTTGAAGAACTCGGAACGACACATTCGGCCAGAGTAGAGGCACAGTTACATGCCATGGCCATGATTGAAGAGAGAATTTTACAGTCACCATTCTTTGCTCATTTGGCCCCGCGACGATACATATCTGGGCATGAGCTCCAATATAAACCGTACTTCATGTTAATGGCCGAATACCAGTTAGCCATAGAGAAAGAAACAGGCATGAAACCAACGCATGCCACTCAATTCGAGCCAGAGGACTTGCCACCAAGTGCGCAGAGAGGTGAAATCCATCAACCCGACTGGCGCAAAGATTTATTGCAAAACTATCCAGAGATGATGAGCACATGGGTGAAAGCGCCGCTGCACTTAAAATTTAACCCGTGCTGGGGACCAGTACCACGACACCGCTCTTGGACTGCATTCGCTATTAAAGTACAAAACAATAAGCAGTGCCAAGACTGGTTGAACTATCCCTATTTCAAGCCACCAACCGAGTTACCCACAGTAGGCTACATGATGGCGACGATCCACCACTGGCTCCCTCGATTAAAGCATATGGATGATATTGCCGCGCACATGACTGTCAAAATCTTTGACATGATGCAGATGATCTTTAAAGTCTTCCGACGCGTCAAGGCCCCCCATGCAAACACCCCGGGCTTTGAGCATGGCAACTTTGATTTAGTCTATGATATGAGCACAACGCCATCGCTACGGGTGTGTTATGCCTGGCACTGCAGAATCAAATACCTGCCGGCATGCTACAAGCAGACATTCGAAGAAATGTTCACCACCGGCTTTTGGGAGTACCATTCAGAGGTATTTATAAGCAGGCCCACACATTTATTGCAATTATTCGCCTGTGAACGAATGGTGTACTCCACACATTATCAGCTCCCACCACCAGACGAGCCGCAACCTATTGACTGGGAGAAACTCGAGGCTGATCTGGCCCGAGGCATTCATATCTCAGAGCACACCCTCGCTCAAGACCTCCTACAGAACTATATCCGGCAGACCTCACAACAAGGTTCTGTCAGGGACGACAGAAGCGAGAGGGAGGGGGGTGTTGGAAGCAGTCAGAGGCACAGTCAGAGGCACAGACGACATGGAAGCATGTAAAGACGGAGCAGGGAGCCAATCGGATTATTTTTTGTCAAACAATTATGTTTTTATTACTTCTTCAAATATTCAACAGTGATTTTCATCACTCTTGTAACATATGTAATATAGACAAAACCCCATTTTGTAATCCATAGCTCCATTTTGTGCAAGCCGAGGAGTCCTCGAGCTTGAGGAGCTTAGGTAGAATGCGCGTACCAATTTTCGTTATTTTTAGACATCGTTTACCCTTCCAAATAGCCTCTAGGACCTATTTTTTAACTAGGCCGGTCACTAGATGTGAAACCGGTCAAAACTAGTCTAGAAACTATAAAAAGAGCTAGAGAGCTCATTTTTGAGGTTGGTTCATTTTGGTTAGTGTGAGCATAGAGCTAGTTTGAGCTTGTAAGAGCATTCTTGAGTAATAGAGCTAATTTCCCACCTTCCATTGTGTCTTGCTTGTCTCTTCATTGTGTGTGTGTATGTGTGTGTGCATCTTTGTGCTTCTCACCTTCACTCTCACATCATCTCACGTTCACGATCTTCATATCACTCCTACCTCTCCCACGGATTGACATTAAGGAGGTGGAGCTTCTTAACGTGGTTCTCACCATTGTGCTAGAGCAACAAAGTGGCACAAGATTTATGGATAGAGAAGCCACCATATTATGATCATCTTCGAGTTTTCGGTTGTGAAGCATATGTTCATATACCCAAGAATCTTATACAAAAGTTGGACCATAAGTCAAAGAAATGCATTTTTCTTGGATATGTCAAGAAGGAAAATTTGGATATCGCTTATGGGATCTTGAAACACGTCCAATGATCAGAAGTAGTGATGTCATTTTCAATGAGTCTAAGATGCATAAGGAGCCCACTAAGGAGGTTGAAGTGAGAAGAGTGGTGTTTGAGGATACTAGTCCTCCAGTTAGCATGCATAAAAATGTTCCACATAGGGATGTTCATGAGAATATCCAATCATATGAGTCTACACATGTTCTTGTTCAACAACCATTGAGAGGCTCTACACGTGTCTCACATCCACATGATAGATATGTTCCAGGTTTAGATTTTGTTGTGCTAACAGATGTCGGTAAGCCTTCTTGCTACAAAGAGGATATGCAGATAGAGGATCATGTCAACTTGGAGTGTGCCATGAAGAGTGAGTTGGAGTCTATTCACAAGAATGGTACTTGAGGTTTAGTACCTTTGCCAAAAGACAAGAAATCTTAACCATGTAAATGGGTATAAAAGATAAAATTCACATCAGATAATGATTCTCCAAAGTATAAAGCATGACTTGTTGCAAATGGTTTTAGGAAACAACATGGTGTTGATTTCGAGGAAATCTTCTCTCCAGTGGTCAAGATGACTATCTTGCGCATGTTTCTTGGATTTGTTGCAATGGAGGACCTAGAGCTAGTCCAAATGGATGTGAAAACTGCTTTCTTGCATGGAGATCTTATAGATGAGATCTATATGGAACAACTAAAGGGTTATCTAGTTCCTGGCAAGGAAAGTCTATTTTGTAAGCTCAAGAAGAGCTCGTTTGGACTTAAACAGTCCCCTAGATAATGGTACCAAAAGTTTGATGCTTTTATGAAGTCTTAAGGCTATTCTCAAAGCAATGAGGATCATTGTCTCTACACAAAGAGATGCTCAAATGGAAGCTTGATATGTTTGCTACTTTATGTCGATGATATGTTAATTGTTGGGAAGTCCTCTTATGACTTGTCAATTCTCAAAAACAAGTTGAGTCAAACATTTGATATGAAGGATTTGGGGGATGCCAAACATATTCTTGGCATGACATTACTCGTAATAGGAGTAAAAGATGCATATAATTGTTTCAAAGTGAGTATACATCCAAAGTACTTCACACGTTCAATATGTAGGGTGGAAAGGCATTGAGTACACCTTTACCCACATATTTGAAATTGACCAAGGATGATTGCCCCAAATCAGATGAGGAAAAGGAATGTATGACCCGAATTCCCTATCAGTCTACAGTTGGTAGTCTCATGTATGCTATGGTAGCGACGAGACCAGACATTGCATTTGCAGTGGGAGTTGTGAGCAGATATATGTCTAATCCTGGCAAGAAACATAGGGAAGCAGTCAAGATGATCTAGAGATATCTGAGTGGCACTAAGGACAAGTGTCTATGCTTAGATAGAGGGAAAGCATCCATTATTGGTTACACAGATTCTAGCTATGCTGGTTGTGTAGACAATCGTAAGTCTACATTAGGGTACATTTTTCATTTTTTTGGAGGTGCTATCTCTTGGAGATTTTGTCTTCAAGAATGTATAGTTGTTTCCACCATAGAAGCCGAGTATATTGCAGCAAGTGAGGCATGTAAGGAAGCATTGTGGCTTTCTCATCTTGCTTGTGATATGGGTTTACGTGAGCATGTACCTCGTTTGCTCAGTGATATTCAGAGTGCCATTGCTTTGGCTAAGAATCCGGTATATCATGCAAAGACCAAGCACATTTATGTGAGGTATCACGTCATTAGAGATTTCTTAGCCATTGAGCACATTATTCTTGAGAAGGTTCACACTCGAGATAACTTGAAGATGCTTTGACTAAAGCTCTAGCACATGATAGCTTTCAACACTGTTGTCACTTGATGGGGGTTATTTGATTCATGATCTTACACAGTCACTTGTATACTGTGTAACATGCCCATTAGGTGGGAGGTATAGTTTGTATACTTACACTCAGGTATTCTTTATCATTCTTTATTTTTCTTCCATAGTTACTTTGGCCATATTGGCCTTTAGTGGGAGATTTTTACCATTAGTGTCCATGTGAAAGGCCAAATGGCCACCAGACACTTCTTTGTATATGTTCTTTAATAAAATATATAGTGTCCTGGTTAGTCACGGACTATAAGTTCGATCGCATTTATAATACCTAAGAAGTCTGTGTTCGTGCTCCCTATGTATTGTGTTTTTTTTTGCATATTCTGCAACCTCTGTGTGGAGTACCCTGTGCGGCCCTAGGAGCTCGGTTTTCTACTTCGAGGATATCATTGTGGAGGTCTCGAGAAGGAGAGTGCATTGTGGTGCATCATCATCGAAATACTTCAATGGAAGTGGAAGTCCTAGTAGCCATTGCATGTGCACGTAGAATTTTATTGGTGTTAGCAGCGGACAAGGGACTGAAGGACTAACGAGGCATGGTAGTCAGAGAAGAGAGTCAGAAGGGAGAGAAGGCACAAGCAGACAAGGGAGTCAACGAAGATCTGGCAAATAGGCCAATAATTTTCCTCATGAAGAAGCAAGTATGAGCATTCACGCAAATCTAGCACTTAGGCAACCCTTTGACTTTTCAAAAACCCTTACACCAATTAAAAGTGATTCTTATCACTAAACACCATTGTAAATACCATTTCATATTTTTGTAGCTCCATTTTGTGTAAGCCAATGAGTCCTTGAGCTTGAGGAGCTTTAGAAGTATCTACCTGCCAATTTTCGTAATTTTTAGATCTCGTTTGAGCCCTCAAATAAGCCCTGGAACCTAATTTTTAACTAGGCCGGACACTAGGTCTGAACAGGGCCAAAGCTAGTCAAAACTATAAAAGGAGCTAGAGAGCTCATTTTTGGGGTTAGATTGTAATTGAAACAAACTTGTAAGAGCTTCTTGAAAAGTAATCTAAGGACTCCATTGATTCTCACTCTTTATCTTGCCGTGTGTGCGCGTGTGTGTATGTGTGTGCATGTTTGTGTGCTTCTCACTCACGCACTTGTGCCGCCACTTGCTCGAGGTCTTCATACCATCCTCATGTCTTCCCGGATTGACATTAAAGGAGGTGCTACTCATCACTGAGCTACACCAAATTTTGGCGCCGTTGCCGAGGATCGAATTTCGAGGATGAGCGTGTGATGGTAAGACGTAGAGTTGACGCGTTGGAGTTGTAGGTATTTTCTTCACTCTCATCGATTTTCTTTTACCTTCTTCACCATCTTCATTTCCATCATCATCATCACCATCTCCCACCTCCATCTCCATCATCGCGAAAAATTTCTGCTTTTTGATCATATCACCTTCCCCACCTCATTTCCCTCATTTCACTTGTGAGAGAGAGCGAGAGAGCGATATTGCATGTGTGTTTTCTTGCATGTTTCTTGAGTTTTTTGCAGGACCTTGCTGAATCACCATCCCCAGCTTCCTGCGCAGGTATGAAAAACTCAGAAACTGTCTCGCGGTCGCAGGTTTCTGTCGATCGCGACTGACAGAAATTTTTGGTTTTTCACAAAATTGAGGGCACCACTAGAACAAGCACAAAGAGCACATCCTAAAACACTAAAAACAGTAGAAAAATTCCGAGGTTTTCTGTCAATCGCGACCGACAGCCTCTGTCAATCGCGACCGACAACCTCTGTCAATCGCGACCGACAGCCTCTGTCAATCGCGACCGACAGCCTCTGTCAATCGCGACCGACAGACCCTATCAATCGCGACCGACAGACCTGTCGATCGCGACCGACAGACCTCCACGATCGACTGACTGCCACGTAGGATCCTGTCAATCGTGATTGATACCGTCGATCGCGATCGACAGCCACGACCGACACCTTTGTCAGTCGCGATTGACACCGTCGATCGCGACCGACTGAAATTCAATGATTGATTGACTTTTACGCATAGCCACGTGTCCATCGCGACTGATAGGCCCCCGATTGACTGAAATTTCGACGAAAAATCCGGAAAACGTGTCGATCGCGATTGATACTGTCGATCGCGATTGACAGCCACGATCGACTCTGTCGATCGCGATTGACACCGTCGATCGCGATTGACAGCCCCGACGGACACCTCTGTCAATCGCGATTGACAAACCTGTCGATCGCGATTGACAGGCTTTTCGGCCAAAAATTAGGGTGTGATTTTGTTCAAATTTTGGGATAATTTTGGGGCAAAATAGTTAATCCATTAGCATTATTGGAGGTTCCTACACTTGTGTTTTGGGAGAAAACCCTAGGATCTGTCAGCCAGATTGAATCCTGTCTTAACCCCCTAAACCCTGAACAGTCATAACTTCTTCATACGAAATCAATTTTTTGAGCTCTAGGGCTTGTTGGAAAGCTCGTGGCATATACTACACGCCCTCAACTGTTTTTTGTAAAGATAATGTGTTGATTTTCAGATAGAGTATTTTGAAGTTGACCACACCCAGGGGGATCAAAGTCAGGGATCTTTAGGATTGTTTTCTTAAAAATCACTATGCAAGTTAGTGTGTGTGCTACACGAATGAAAATCATTGGTTCTGTCATTGGATTTTAAATCTTAAGGCTAACTTTGGAACTCTTACAGATCTATTGAGAGCTTCGAAAGGCGTTCTAAGCAAGTGTAAGTGCAAGCTTGGGAACACACTTCCTGGGCACTCAAGGGCAACCAAGCAGGAAACAAAAGGTTGGAAACTTTTAACCCCCTCTGTCAATTCATAGTTTAAGCTAAGAAGGACGAGAGGTAGGAGTAAGTCGTGGCGACGATAGGCAGTTATCAAGTTGAAGACTACCTAGAAACTCAAGTTCAAGCTAAAAATCTAATCGCTGTACTGTCGATAACATAAAGGGAAAGAACCTAACGTGGAACGATCAACCTAAAAGCACGAAGAACATTCAAGTATTCCTGACGACGTAATATCAGACAAGGCCTTAAACACGAGAAATAACTAAAAAGAACCAAGCGACTAATATAAAGTAACCAGCAACGAGGTTGTACTCTGGGTAATGAATTGGGCTACTTAGGTAGGCATATGAACCTTAGATCAGGACGACATCTAGTAAGGGAGAGACAAAGCCTTAGGTCTTCAGAGGCTAGTGTTAACCACACTGCTAGGTCTTGGGCCCAGCAGTTGAGCCACCACTCGTACTACCCTAGCTCTGAGACCAGTGAGTCAGGGATGTCTCAAGGCATGGACAGACCGACATGAAATTCAGGAGTGCCTTACTTGTACAGGGTAGAAGTTACAGTTGGAATACCTTAGGACCAATAGATTAGGTACCAGCATCTATGAGGACGGCCTAGGAAGGTTTGTAGTACAAATTAAGAATCCTGATCAATCCATTGGACTAGAGCACCCAGCTGTCAAGTTTGAAAACGGAGCATACTTGGACAAAGAAGGAACCATATACATAGTCACTAGTCACCCAGACAGGACAGATGAATTTGGGAATGTAATCTCAGAGGCGGACTTAGGGGGCTTAGAACAAGGGAACATGGGTGCGGAACCTAGAACCCCCCGAGGCAAATCTGTTCTCACTAGGATTATCACACCTGAGTGGGTTCCCCAAGACAACAAGAGCATAGAGTTGCTCCTCAGTCGAGAGACTGACGAAGCCTTTTGGAGGTACAAATCTAATCAGCCAATTGATATAGGAACTATCATGATCTATGAGTTGAAGGATCCGGATAGCCCAGGTAGAGTGACCTACTTAGATCACACTTCAGAAAGGATCTTTGTGGTGACAGAAAATGATAGGCATGTGTACACTTGGAAGGGTGAATTCATTTTCCCCCAACCAAGATCGAATGTATCCTATGGTCACCCTGGAGCTGGAACATCCCAAGCTCATGGATCTCAAAGAGACAGAAGTAGAGATAGACCAGAAGTAAGCTTTGCCAACCCAGTGGGCAGAGAAAGAACGAGGACGGAGACAAATAGGGTAGAACCTGAGATACTTAGAGCTCACAGGAACCAAAGAAATGTGGATGGATTCCCTCTACCAAGACCTAGAGAGCACACAAGAACTTTGAGACCGACCCAGCTCGTTAAGTCCATGAAGAATTACTTTGATGGCACAGGAGATCCATATGATCATGTGGCGGAGTTCAAGCAAGTCTTGAGAGCTGAACAAGTGGAGGATCTATTCACGGAGTACAATGCCTTCGGTCTAACCCTTAGGAACACAGCCCTTACATGGTTTCAGCCATTGGATGAGCGACAATTCAGGTGTATAGACCAACTCCTAGAAGCTTTCATTGTAGAGTTCTCTAAGAGTGGAATAAGACACAATACCTCCTCTTTGATTCACAGCTTCAAACAGACTCCCCAAGAGACTGTAAGGTTGGCAGGAAGAAGATTTAGACAATATCTTGAAAGGTGCCCTGTTTCGGAGCTACCCACATCTGCCAAACAAGTAGCCTTATTCCTTGATGGATTGCTGAGTACGAAATTGAGATCCTATGTGTATCTGAAGGACCCTAGGACTATAGAAGAATGTGTACGCATGTGCATTGATATTGAAGATAACCTAGGGGAAGAACTAGAGCTTTCCAAAATCTACAAAGATTCAGATAGTGCATCTAGTCACTCTTCCACGCAATCCACATCAATTGAGGAACTCGCAGAGAAAGTAGCTCAGAAATTAGGTGTAACTAGCAAACAAATCCCAAGGTTTGCCCCTGTGAAAAGGTGCTATACTTGTGGTGGTGACCACATGGCGAATGTCTGCCCCATTATGGCTCAGCCCCAAGTAAATCCTAGTAGCCAGTACTGCACCATAGAACGGAGATACACCAATCACACCGCACAAGATTGCCCATACAACAAGCAGGCAGTTAGGCAACCCTACCCTCAGCCATACCCTCAACAAGGAAGATACCAGAACCCGTACCCTCCACAACCATATGGTAGGCCACAACAACCTCATCAGCAACCCTATCAAAACCAACAAAGGCCTCAGCCTGTGCTAGCACAACAACCCCCTGCCCCAGCCAATGTGATCCCGGTAAAGTATACTGCTGCAGAAGAGAACATGAATAGAGCCTTAGTCCCGGTAACATCCTTGCTTTCTGAAAATGACCTCAGTGACCATAGCTTTGATTCTACACACGTTGATAGTCCCCAGGCGTACTACATGCAGTCTCCAGAACATGGTGAGTCCTACTATAGTGAAGAGCCAAACGAACCTAGTTGGGAGTCAGATTACACAAACGTCATGTATGCAAACCCCAACCCTAGGCCTCAACCCAGGCAGGTAAGACCTCCATTCCCAAGAGGACCGTGCTACAGATGCCAAGGAGATCACCTCATTCGTGATTGTCCCTTACCTCCACCTACACAAACTCAGTCCGTAACGATCCAAGGCTTTTGCCAAGATTGTGGAAAAGAGCATCTCTTACGAGATTGCCCGAAGAACCCCAATAATATGCCAAAAATCACTCCTATCAATGTGATTGGGTTGGTTGTAGATTCCTCAGGAAGTGTCACTTCCACTGCACCAGTACAGGTAGTCACTAGAGCTCAGGCATTGCAGCAAAACCAAGAGGCAAGCCAGGAAAAGGCCCAGAGGCGAGTGAAACTGAGAGCATAACCAAGAAAAGGACTAGAGCTTGGAAAGATAGTAGGGAAAGAATGAAAAGACAATGGGCTAAAAAGATGAGTGAACTCGAGGAAAGTGTAAGAGAAACAAGAGCCAGAATAACCGAACTCACAACTCAAACTCCCTCTCACACTACCCCACCACCACCATTCCCATCGCCACCCGACCAGCCACCTTCCAACCCACCTCATACGACTCCACCACCCCCCAAAGTAGGATCAGTCCTAGCAGATCCCACTCCCGAGGACCTAAACATGATGCTTAAAGCATATCAGGCCAGAATCCACGAAGGGCCAACCATAACCGATCATGAAAAATGCTACCCTAGAGCCGAGCTAGAGCTTGAACGAACTAAAATTTGTGCTAAGATGGTGGAATTGGCTCAAGCCATGTTCGAAGCTAGCCGCCTCTTTAACATCTCTAGCTCAGCTAAGATGCAGTTACACTTTGATGGACTGCTAGAAAGAATAGAGAGGTTAATTGCACAATCAGAAAAGGAACCTGCCCCTCACAGGAAGGAAAGGGCAAGAGAACGGATAAGCCAGCCTCTTCAGGAAGCCCATGTGCCTCCTCAAGAAGCTTATCTCTCCCCCCAAAAGGCAGATGAGCCTCCCTTGAAAGCTTACGTACCTCCACAGGTTGCCTACATTCCTTCTCAGGGAGCATATGAGCCTGTTCGGAAAAGTAATAGAATAAGTAATCCTCCCCAGGAAGCTTGTGCTCCAGCCATCTATGAGAACGAGGTGAGAGCCAACGATAGAATAAGCCCTCCCTCCCAGGTTGCTTATGTGCCTAATTCTACGGAGCCAGACACTTCTTCTTCTATGAATCGGTTTGCACCAGACTTCCTACGAGAGATTCAAGAAGACAAATGGGATAACGAAAGTGAAGTCGCCCCTCCCTTTGAACTTGTGGATGATGCACACGACCAATTCCCACAAGACATCCCATCTATTTACGGGGAACATGAGAGTACTCAGTCTCAGGAGAGATTGGACTTTGAGTCTAATTCCATACAGGAGCTACCCCACTTCACAGGCCCATGGGAAGCAAAGTCCACGTGTATGAGAGCACCCACAGTCATGGTAAAGAACGACGACTCAGTCTTACCTAGGAATACGGAGGTAGTAAAGAACACTAAGGTGCAGCGCGATTCCACTTTGGAAGAACTGCCTAAGGATAGACCAAAAGCGCGGAAATATGTAGCCAGTCAAGTGACTGAAGTTGCAAAACCACGTTCCCGGGTAGGATCCCATAGGACAGTGCCAGAAATTCCCTTGGATAAGATAGGAGATATGTGTGAAGGTGAAGAAGGGAACACCTATCTTCCCATCACCTACCAGGAGTACACCACCAAGGCAATTTTGGACTCAGGTGCAGGAGTTGCTATCGCGACCACCTCCCTATGGAAGCGTTGGGGCAAGCCAGCACTCAGACCCACGAGGATGAAATTGCAAATGGCCGATGGTCATATAGAGAGGCCCTTGGGATTGCTAGAAGGCATAACTCTCTCCACTTGTGGTGTTGAGTTTGAGCATAGCTTTGCTATATGTGACTTTAGCAAAAATCATGCCTATGAGATGATTTTGGGAAGACCATTTATGCGACAGTTGCAAGTGGTACAGGACTGGGGAACCAATTCTTTGTACCTGCAACACTTAGGTGTTACGACCAAAGTCAATCTCAAAGATTACTCTCATAGAGATGTACCTCCTATCCAGTGGAATCCCATCCATAGAGCCAAAGATGATACAGAATCGGTGCATTCCATAGGGTCAGGATCCTCATGGATGCATGAAGACACCCACTTATGGATGTGCAAAGTGGCAGTAGAGGAAGAGAAGAGAGAAAAGGCCAGAGAAATAGGTGCAAACGAAACTCATAGACCCATTCAAGACCCAGCCTATGCACCTGTAGTGTTTCCGGATGAAGAATTTGAACCTCACGGCTGGGCAGAAATTTTAGCAACAATGGATGTAGCCATCAATGAGGAACAATGGACACCCCACTGTGATGAGGATGGCTATGACATTTCAGTCTTCTCCATAGAGCCAATCATGGGAGAAGCAGTTCTAGAAGAATGCGAACCTAGCCCTGATGCATTTGAGGATGCAAGTGACTCCGATCTAGAGTCAATCATTATGGACCCACCATTTGCATCAGATGAAGAATACTTCCATGAAGTAGAATTTCAACCCCAGAGGCATGGAGAGCTTACAAACGATGTAAGATTAGCAACACATGTGACCTAGAAGGAAGAAGGGAAGAAACGAAAGAAGAGAGAAGTCTCATCAGAAGAGGAAGAATCTTTGTTTGAGGTCCCAGAAAATTTTAAGAAGTATGAGATAGATGACAGGAGAGTCATGATAAGAATGCCTAAACGAGAGGCACAAGTAGGAGAGGCCTATGATAACAAAGAAACTACCAAGAATATAGTAGTGGCCCTAGAAGAAGGAGAGGAGAGATGCACGTACATAGGCCATGACCTAACAGAAGAAGAAGAGCATGCATTAATTGCCTTACTAAGAGAATACAGAGATGTATTCGCTTGGAGTTACAAGGATTTGAAAGGTGTTGACCCGGACATATGCTCACACACCATTCCCATGACCTCAGATGCTAAACCTTCTAAGCAAAAGCCGTATACATATAACGATAATTACGCTGCTAAGATCAAAGAAGAGATAGATAGACTGGTTGAAGCTGGATTTATCTATGAAATTGAGCACACTGAATGAGTATCCCCCATCGTAGTGGTGCCCAAGAAGAATGGCAAGCTGCGTGTGTGCATTAACTTGAAAAAGGTTAATGCAGCCACGATTCGAGATAACTATCCGCTTCCCATCACAGAACATCTCTTAGAAAGAGTGGCAGGCAAGGAAGTGTACAGCTTCCTTGATGGATTTTCGGGCTACAATCAAGTAGCCATAGCTCCAGAAGATCAGCATAAGACGGCTTTTGCCACAGAATGGGGCATTTTTGCCTTTAGAGTAATGCCATTTGGGCTTACCAATGCACCAGCTACCTTCTAGAGGCTGATGTGCCATGTATTTAAAGAGTTCCTGAGGAAGAATTTAGAGGTCTATGTTGATGATCTTTGTGCTCATTCCAACATTAGACAAACCCATATTCCTGAACTCAGACAAATTTTTGACAAATGTAGAGAATATCAAGTCTGCCTGAACCCAGAAAAGTGCGTCTTTATGGTCAGGCAAGGCAAGATTCTAGGACACATAGTGTCAAAGAATGGCATATCTATCGATGAAGAGAAAGTGAGAGCTATAGCAGAGCTACCTAGGCCAAAGAATGTCAAGGAAGTACAAGCTTTCATGGGGCATTGTGGTTACTACCGACGATTTATACACATGTATGCTGTCATTGCAAAGCCCATGTACGGACTCCTGACTAACTTTGAGTGGACGGATGAATGTGAGAATTCCTTCCAGGAGCTTAAACGAAGATTATGTTCAGCACCAATCTTGACCACACCAGATTGGAATAAGCCATTCCATGTTCACGTGGATGCATCCAATTATGCCATTGGGTGTGTACTTGCTCAACCTACTGGTGAAGGTAATATGGATCTTCCAATTGCCTATGCCAGTAGACAGTTGAATGCAGCTGAACGGAATTATACCACTACAGAGCGAGAAGGATTAGGCATGGTATATGCAGTTAAGAAATTTAGACACTATTTGCTTGCAAATAAGTTTAAATTTTTTACTGATCATCAAGCATTGCTATATCTCGTAAACAAGCCATGCAATACAGGAAGATTAGTGAGATGGTTTCTCTTGCTCATGGAATATGACTTTGAGGTTGTGGTAAGGAAAGGTAGGACTCATTTAAGAGCAGATCATCTCTCTAGGCTCACATCGGGAGAAGCCCCACAAGGAGTGTCAGATGACCTTCCCGATGCTTACTTGTTTAATTTGGAAGTTGTACCGCAGTGGGCTAAGCCATTGGTACCAGTGTTGACATACGGGCCTAATCATCCAGTGGTAAACACACGGAATAGAGAGGTTGTAAAAGCCCAAAAGTACCACATCATGGCAGGAAGTATGTACAAGCACACAGATCAAGGGATCTTGGCTTGTTGCGTAGAAGAGGATGAGTACGCTAAATGGTTGCAATTAGCACATGTAGATGCACTAGAGCAACACCATTCAAAGCAACGAACCTTACAGACGCTAAGGAGACTCGGAGTGCATTCGCCGACTATGGAAGCGGATGTCCAAAAGTTGTGCAAGGAATGCCCAATCTGTTGCACTAAACCACCTGTGGAACACGCTACTCTTTATCAAGTATCCATTGTGCCAGATTGGAGCGAACCTCTAGTATCCTTCCTGAGGACGAAAACATTCCCTCCAGACATGACTCTGGCTAGGAAGAAGAGTTTAGAACAAGAAGCCCTGGATTACTCTCATTGGTGATAATCTATATAAGCGTGGTAAAGATGGTTACCTGAGGCTATGTGTCCATGAAAGTGAATATCTGAAGATCTTGGAAACTGCTCACCAAGGTGTAGCAGGAGGACACTTTGGACCGGATCGGGTGATCAAGGCAATACTATTTGCGGGCTTCTGGTGGCCTACCCTTCACATGGATGCACATACCTATGTGAAGCGATGTGATGTCTGTCAGAGAACTCAGTACCCTATACGAAAAGATGAGATGCCACTGAAACCTATGATGGGTGGACGTGCATTCTCTAAGTGGGGAATAGACTTCGTAGGTCCTATTAATCCCCCAGCTAAGGGTTCTCATGCAGAATACATCATTGTTGCAACAGACTATCTAACTAAGTGGGTAGAGGTAAAAGCCACGACGAAGAACGATGCTCAAACAACTCCTAAATTCTTGTTTGAGAATGTATTCACAAGGTATGGGTTACCTATAGAGCTTGTAAGTGATAGAGACACTCATTTCTTAAACGAAGTGATTGAAAATCTACTCCACGAATTCTTGGTAATACACAAAAAGTCCGCCCCCTATCACCCTCAAGCTAATGGACAAGCTGAGAGCACTAATAAGATCTTATGCAATGTACTGACGAAATTAGTGAACACTAAACGCTCTGATTGGGAAAAACAGCTACACCATGCTGTTTGGGCATACAGAGTCGCCTACAAAACGGTACTCCAAGCCACCCCCTTTCAGATGGTATTTGGCCAAAACGTTGTGCTACCCTTGGACTTCTTAATACCTACATTGAAAGTAGCACAAGAGCACGAATGGACGGGTCATGAACTCTCCTCTAGACTTTTTGACCTTGAACTATTAGGAGAAACAAGACTGAGAGCAGCTGCAAGAATCTATGCAGCTAAGAAGAGGCAGAAGGCATACTTTGATGCCCATGTGAAGGATAAGGGTTTGAAAGCAGGAGATCTAGTTTTAGTCTATACACTGAAACAACACGCAAGGAAGCTAGAAAAGACACCTATGATCATCAATAGGATCTCCACGAGCGGAGCAGTACAACTAGCCACGTTAGAGGGGGATGTTCTCCCAAACTATATTAGCGGTTGCAGAGTCAAGTTGTATCAGGAACCCCTCACGGAGGAAATGCTCAGCCGACTCAACACTGCTGAGAAACGCAAAGAGGAAGAAAAGCGAATTAGAGAAGAAGCTCAAGCAGAAGCTTTAGAACGCATCAGAAGGATGAAATTACGAAGGCAAGGTAGAGATCAGCCTAGAACAAATGACTATGCAGATCAAGGATATCATATGGCAATGTGTGAAGTCGCAGGAACAAGCTCACATAGGATAACTGATCGACGTCCTTTCGTAACCTTAGATATAGGACAAGGAAAGAGTGCAAGGACCGTAAGAGCCTTGATTGACTCAGGTGCAACCACTAGTGCTGTTAGAATGTCTTACTGTCAAGAGTTGCAGTTAACTGTCAATCCTGTGGAAGCATATCTCATAGGATTGGGAGGCGTGGAAACCCCTTGCATGGGCGAGGTGGAACTTCCCCTCTACATTCATGATGAGGCAATGACAGTTAAAGTACTAGTGTGTCAAGACGAGGATCTCACTGAACCTCTTGTCTTGGGTCAAGATTGGATCTATGACCAAGCAGTCAACTTAAACCTAAGAAGTGGACTTCTTCAGGTATGGGTCAATCATAGTCAAATTACAGTAGAGTTAGATACTGGAGCACTCAAGGAGCTAGGAAAGGCATAGACTCCTGGTCCCTCCAGGGGTGCACATGAAGATGACCATGTTGTTCTTGTCCAAACCTATGTGTTGCAGAGGAATGATGTTCGCAAAAAAGGAGTCAGGGATGCAGAGGAACTCCCTTCTTTTCCAAAGGCCAGAAGGAGGCAGCAACCAAAGGTGGATCAAAGGCAGAAGAAGCAGAGTACTACCTATGTCCGAGATCAAAAGTACCTGCGCAGCAAAATGTCCCAGCAAGGGAAACAAGTGTGGGTACGGAAGGGCAAACACCCGGTTGCACCCCCGCCAACTACACGGGCTAAGTCTCTTATTAGTAACCAACAACACGACATTAATAAGAAGTCTTGCAGAAATTCTCCTGCTAACGTGAAATCTATTTGGGTGCCCAAGAAGTCGATGAAGGCTAGCCCACAATCAAGGCAAATTTGGGTGCCTAAGGCTTGCTTACGGGCGCAAATGGGTACGCCGAGGCCACAACCTACCCAGTGTAACCCATTCACTCGCACAGCCAGCATTCACTCGTTTTCAACACTCAGGAACACACCAAGGCCCATGCGCACGCACATAATCTCTTGTAAATGGGTCCCTAAAAGGCCTCATTTTCAAACCAAGACACCGATAAAGCTCTCTAGAGTCTCTACGAAACCAAGAACAAAACCCATCCACTGCATTTGGCAGCCTCAGACTTGTATCAAACCCCCAAACCCCATTTGTAAATCCATGATAACTTACTAACCACATCACTATCACACTACATCATTCCACTTAACTCTTAGGTCTACAGAACGGCTAACCGCATACACACTCGCACCGAGCACTTACTAACCCATTATTCGCTCCCGACCCTCATGTTAATATTGTGATGGGAACAACAACGGTCCTCCCTTGACCTGTACAATGTTAACACATGTTTGTATATTCTCACAGAGACAGGCAGCAAGAAGTAAAATGGCAGATACGGTAGGAACTAGCTCCCAGGCAGGCACCAGCCCCCAAGTGGTGGACATCGAAAGCCTTCCGGTCGAGGAGGAATTAAAGGAAAGACCAGTGGCATTACGGGCATTACATGCCATACCAATTCAGAATCCTCCACAGGGTCATACAATGCCGGTGGGCAAAACCTCACACTGGTTCAGTGACGTTGCTGGACCTCTGGGTGAAGGCACATACATGTGGGAGTCCGAGGTAGAATTCAATGGACGTTGGGGCAGATACCATTTCTTTACCAGGGAGTTTGAAAAGCTACAGAATAATGAAGGACTGAAGTCGATATGGAAGAAGGCTGGGCTCTATGATTACTTCAAGTTCCAACTACCAAAGCCAGATTCTCTAAGGTGCTCATACTTAATTAGTACCCTCACTCCAGCAAGGACAAGAAAGGATACAGTTCCTTTGTGCTCCCATCACTCACAAGGGGCAACGAGCTGAAGCGTTTCCGCTTGACTATCAACTTGGTGAGAGAAGCACTCGACATGAGAGGTATGCACATTCCGCAGAGAAAGAGACTATGGTTCCAGACAATATGAAGAACAGGAATTTGACGAAGTTGAAGGACATGGTTGCGATGACACCTACTATCGCTATTCACTTACACATGGTCATGCAACATTTCGCATTCCCCGCGCAGGAAAGGTTCACGATGCCTCCCAAAAAGATCTGGTTTAGCCTCTACCTGGCGGATGCTTTTGAGTTGACCATCAATATGCCCCACTGGATTATCGACCAGATTCATATGGCTCATCAAAGATGGTATAAGAAGCAAAAATCTGTGCTGTATGGTTGCTGTGCACTTACAAGAATTGTATACAGATGTCTCGCATATGATGTACCGGTGCAGAGGGCTCTCATCTGGTCCAGAGCACAGGAGTTTCAACGCAGATTGTCAGCTGTAGGGCCTCCCTCAAAGAAGATGAGAGGCGCTGTCCAGATGCCTTGTGCACAAGCTCGCGGTGCAACCCTAACGCCTGAGACAACCCCAAGACTTCCCCGACGAGTGCAACCATTTACTATCAGGTTACCTAGGCACAGCACAGATGGCCCTAATCTTGTGTTTCCACCAGTACCGACTGATCTGGAATTCCCGCATGGATTCACTTTGGAGGATCTAACGGACGAAGAAGTTGCTAGAATCATCGACGCTGTAAATGCGGAAGTCGAAGCAGAGCAAGCTGGTGGACAGCAAACTGCCCCAGACCAAGCCCAGCCCAGCCAACCGGACGTAGTCAATGTGGACGATGAAGAAGAAGCACAGGAGGAGGCACAGGGTGGACAATCAGAAGCAGAAGAACAAGAGTATGATCAGGAAGCCCTACAAGTACTAGAAGGTGCCCCCGCCTATACTAACGCATTAAAGAAGCTCTACGATACGATGAACCGAGTCCAAGAGCAACACAGGCTATCATTAGCTGCAGGTAAAGCCCTCATGAACCAGATTCTGGAGGAGGAAGGCGTGGACGAGCAATACCGTGCCACCCTGGAAATGATATCAGATGCTTTGGGAGTACCTGAAACGGTGCATACTGCACTAGCGCAATCACGAAGGACAGAGAAAAGATATGGAAGACGCCCCCCACGAACGGGGAAACGAATGAATGTATTAGGATCAGGACCACAAGGCACCCCCACAACCACTGACACAGCACACACTGTTCACGACACCGAGGAAGCCCACACATCGAGTGCACCTCCATCACCTCCCTTGCCACCTTCTCCCCCACATCCGCCCCATTCACCTCCCTCTACCACTGTAACCTCTACGGTCACCACCTCCGAACCCACTACACACACCGATGCACAAACCATCAGTCAACCCACATACTCTGTTTCCACTGAAAACATAAGTCTAACCACAGCCACGGTAAACCTCACTACTCCGATCACACTTCCTGGGAGTTCACAATTACACACACCTCTATACACGTTCACAACTCTCACCGCTACCACAATCCCCATGTTCACAGTCACTCCCACCACGGCCTCCACTTTCATGGAGGTGTCACCCACCTCTGCACCTCTCCCACCCCCCATTTACCCACAATCTCCCATTCCCCCACCTCCCCCCTCACCCTTCTCCACTACTGCATCCACAATTCCCTTTCCCTTTCCCTTCCCCTTTGCATTCAACACCATTTCTCCCATCATTCCTCTTAATAATGTATTTAATAATATGCATCAATGCATGTCCCAACTTCAGCAACACTACCAACACCTTGACAACCAACATACAAGGCTTTTCCGAAGCCACGAAGAGCTCCAAGCACGATGTAGGGATCTTGAAGAGCAGAAGCAGCTTCTACAGCAGCAGCACGTGACCTTACAGGAACAATATGCACAGTTAGTAGCCAACCCACCCCAAGCAGATGATGAAGAACGACGCCACATGGACGATATGCTACATTCTCAGATCACGGAAAACCTAAAGCTTCGACGGAACTTGGGCTGCCGCTTTAGAAAAAGAGAGAGATGATTTACGAAGACAGTTGGCCACCCGACAGACATCACCCAGCAAGAGCACAACCGCAGAAGATACATCTGAAGAGGTCACTAAACTCCAGGCCGAACTTGAGGAATTACGTAGCAAGGTCATGCAATATGAGCGTCAGCCCTCCCCTCTGGTAGAGCCCGAGCCTGACGATCTTGTGCCAATTGAAGTAGAAGAAACATTCGAGGATGGCAGGGTGGCAGTCCAAATCGCATTGATGTCAAAATTGGAAGAGGTTGTAATAAAATCCGATTATTTTCAGAATCTCTCACACCATAGGTGGATCGGGACATCGGACGACCTGTATGTTCCTTTTTGCGTGCTAATGGCGGATTATAATGCGGAGATCAAGCACCACACCTCAAGGGAACCCACCTTTGCCACCCAATTTGCACTTGACGACATCCCAAAAAGTGCCAAGCAGGGACATATTCGCCAACCGATGTGGCGAATTCGGCTACTTGAAACCTACCCGGAAATGGTAAGAACATGGAACAACATGCCACTGTACATCAAATATAACCCATGTTATTGCCCTGTGTTTCGAAGGAGATCATGGCCGGAGTACACACAAACAGTGCTGACGATTAAAGGATGCGAGAAGTGGCTCAATTATGTGTACTTCGCACCCCCTAAGGGCCCACCTACTATTGGATATATGATTTCGACGATTCGACATTGGGGGATCCGGTTCAAGAATGTACCTGATGTCATGACTCAGATGTGCCTGAAGATTTTCGAACTTATGTTGGTCACCTTCAGGACCTTCAAAAATGTCAAGGAACCGCATCTCTCAGCACTAGGATTTAATGAAGGTAATCAGGACCTTGTATACGACATGAGCACAACCCCATCGATTAATGTTGTGTATGCATGGCACGCTCGCATCAAATATCTACCGGCCTGCTTCAAACAAACGTTTGAAGAGATGTTTGTCACGGGATTCTGGGAATATCACTCCGAGATATTCATTCCCAGACCATCCCATCTCTTGCAGTTGTTTGCAGTGGAACAAGCTCTCCATTCCGAAAAGCTATGTATACCACATCCAGAGGTTCCCGGGCCGGTAGACTGGGATGCTCTACTCACAGACTTGGCCAAAGGATTGCGAATTGCCGAACATCACTTAGCGCAGGATGTCGTCGAGTACTACATCCAAAAACCCACACAACAAGGGTCTGTCAGGGACGACAGACGCAAGAGAGGGGGGGGTGTTAGCAGCGGACAAGGGACTGAAGGACTAACGAGGCATGGTAGTCAGAGAAGAGAGTCAGAAGGGAGAGAAGGCACAAGCAGACAAGGGAGTCAACGAAGATCTGGCAAATAGGCCAATAATTTTCCTCATGAAGAAGCAAGTATGAGCATTCACACAAATCTAGCACTTAGGCAACCCTTTGACTTTTCAAAAACCCTTACACCAATTAAAAGTGATTCTTATCACTAAACACCATTGTAAATACCATTTCATATTTTTGTAGCTCCATTTTGTGCAAGCCAAGGAGTCCTTGAGCTTGAGGAGCTTTAGAAGTATCTACCTGCCAATTTTCGTAATTTTTAGATCTCGTTTGAGCCCTCAAATAAGCCCTGGAACCTAATTTTTAACTAGGCCGGACACTAGGTCTGAACAGGGCCAAAGCTAGTCAAAGCTATAAAAGGAGCTAGAGAGCTCATTTTTGGGGTTAGATTGTAATTGAAAAAAACTTGTAAGAGCTTCTTGAAAAGTAATCTAAGGACTCCATTGATTCTCACTCTTTATCTTGCCGTGTGTGCGCGTGTGTGTATGTGTGTGCATGTTTGTGTGCTTCTCACTCACGCACTTGTGCCGCCACTTGCTCGAGGTCTTCATACCATCCTCACGTCTTCCCGGATTGACATTAAAGGAGGTGCTACTCATCACTGAGCTACAATTGGCTTGTCTGCTCTTTCTAGCTCTTTGTGAGTGAAAATGTGAGAAATGAGCACATAGAACCCATTTTTATAGGTGTTTCAAGCTTTTAAAGTGACTCTGCCCACTTTTAAAAGTACATAATAAGATAGTGAAAGTTAAAAAAATGAGTTTCTGATGACAAAATAATGCACACAACATCAAATGATATGAATTTTTTTGCATCAAAGCAAATGTTTAGATATAACACAACAAAAAAACAACATTACCAACCACATTTCAAATTACTAAACATAGACTTTTGACATTCCAAAAGTTTTGAAATTACCATTGCAAAAAAGAAGGTATATACAATATCTAACATGTATTGTTTGTCCTAATTTTTACAAGTTTCTTGAAAGTGCAAAAACCATGAGGTACAATGACTAGGACCTCAAAAGTGTCATTATTACGTTTCAAAAGAACTATGACAATGAGAGTTCAGTTCCATCTTTTCTCCAATCTTCAGGGACTTTCATTTTGTATTCCAATCTTCCTCCCACTTGTAATCAATTTGCAATAAATTGAATTTATAAAACATAAATAAGCGATAATGAAAAGATTAATTTTACAAAAGCTCAAAACATTTCTCACCTCGTGCACCAACATCTACATGCAATGCCTGGAAAGTACCTGTAAGACTATGACGTGGTTGCTCTTCCACCAAATTAGAAGGAAATATATGTGAAACAAACAAAAGCATATCCAAATAGTTCATAAATATATTCAACACTATAAAACATACAATATTTTAGAGTAATACTTACAATTCATATAATATCTAATTCTAATGGAGTTTTAAAGTTTCATAGTTGCCATTGTAGAAACATGTTGTACAATAGCAACCATCACATTTTCTTTGTGCTTCTTGAAGCCAAGTAGCTTTCCCTTCCAGTGAAGATCCAAGTTTCCACGATCTCTAACTCGATGAGGCCCAAGTCTAGAGGGTTGCATGTACACCCATGCACCTTTGGAGTACTTATATGATAGCCATTGTCTATCTATAGCTTTGATATTGTGACATCTTAATGTGAGGACTTCATCTTTTGGTCACCTAGAAGCTTTAGATGTTTCCATTGAAGTTGAAGGTCTTCAATCTACAATATTAGTTTGAGATAGGGGATGCAAGTAGGTTGGAATGTACAAACAAGAGCTTCAATGGTGTGCTACAGAGAGAAAGTAGTGGAAAAAGTGACTTTTTGGGACTTGGGTATGAAAATGTGAGGTCTAGGAGGGAAATAACTCTTTTCAAAGTATTTTTGAAAAAAAGTCATTTTTTTCAGCTCCAAACATGCATGGATATGAATTTGGGGTCAAAAAGAGTATTTTTGACCCTAAAAAGTAATGGGGGGTCCATTCTTAGGTGTTATGATGAGTTTTTAACTTTTTAGAAATTTTGAATTTTAGGGCCTAGCCAAGTTACGAGATTCTTTCTCATAGAGATAGCTCATTAAATAACGGAGAAATCTATCCTCGCTCCCCCCTTCAACCTAGTATTTTATAGGGCATAGATTATGGCCACCGCCCTCTTTTGATTGGTCCATCACTAATCACTCCTTAGTCTAAAAGGCCCATTCAGGGTTCATTTTTTCTCCTAATGCTCAGTGTTAGCCACTTCTACACAATTATGTGTGACATTATTAGGTTTATTTTAGAAGATCATGCATGATTACTCAAAGAACAACCAAGTGAACAAATAGAATGACCACCCTAGTGGAGAAAAACCACTCCAAAGATATTGGAAGAGCTTAACAATGTGTGAAAACAAGTTGGTACACTCCAAACTTAGCCAACATAATAGGCTACACTCCAAAGGCTTGCTTTCCCACTTGATCTCTTAGAGCATGATGAAACATTAACTACTCTGGTAGAACCCTTATTTGAAGAAGAGTATGAGCCTCAACCAACCATTGGTGGATGTGTAACTGAAGAGGGTCAAGACACCTTTGAATTTCCAAGAACAGCTTGGATGAAGCTAGTAGAGGAATAAGGAAAGATGCATTCAACTTGTATAGAAGCCCAAGTTCATGCCATGGCCATGATGGAAGAGACCATCTTAAAATCCCCTTAGTTCATAGAACTCGTGCCATGAAGATACATGTCTACCAATGAGATCTAGTACAAACCATATTTCATGTACTTGGCCAAGTACAACTTTGAGTTTCAAAGGATTACAGGGAAACTACTAACTTATGCTATGCAGTTCCAACAAGAGGACCTACCTCCACAAGCAACCAAGGGCACCATCTTCCAGCGAGATTGGAGATGTGACATATTACAAGAATACCTCGAGATGATGTATGCATGCCATGTTATGGCCTAGTCCCATGATGTCTGTCCTAGCTAGAGTTTGTGATTAAGGTAAAGAATGATCCCAAGTGCTTCGACTAGATTAATTATCCTTACTTTGCACCACTACAAGGGCCACCCATTCATCACATATATGATAACAACCATCTGGCATTGGTACCACCTTCACACCATATGATAGGCATAATAGCGAGGATGTCACTAAATTTTTTTTATCTCATTCAAACAACATTTAAAGTCTTTAGGAAAATCTAGTTACCCCATGTCTCGATGCTAGGGTTCAAACATGGAAATTTGGATCTTGTTTATGACATGGTTACATTTCCATTTCTAAGGACCTATTATGCATGGCACTATGGGATAAAATACTTAATTGCATGTTACAAACAAATGTTTGAAGAAATGTTAACCACCAAGTTTTTGGGAATATCACTCAGAGGTGTTCATAACCAAGCCAACACATCTTCTTCAACTCTTTTCCTATGAACAACTCTTGTGCTCAATGCACTATCTATATCCACCACAAGACATGACATAGGCCATTACATGTGATAAATTAGAAGTAGATCTAGAACACTGCATCCATGTCAACAAGCATGCCCTCACTCAAAATCTCCTTCATAATTACATCAATCGATCCTTATAGCAAGGTAATGTACCTATCAAATTTTATTTTATTTTTGACATTGTTTGATACCCCAAAATTATTTTAGTACATAATTTTTAACTAGGTTGGCCATTCGATGTGAAATTGGCCACTTTACCTCAAACACTATAAAAAGAGCTAGAGAGCTCATTTTCGGAGTAGCTAGTTTGAGGTGTGAGATTTGTAAGACATATTTCCTACTTTGAGTAATGAATAGAAGTGTTTCTCCTTCCATTTTCTCTCCTATTGCCTCTTTCATGTGTGTGTGTGTGCTACTCTGCTTCTCACCTTCACTTTTGTGCACCACTCGCACATGATCTTCATATCATCCTCACATCTCCGTAGATTGACGATTAAGGAGGTGGAGCTCCTTGACATGAGACCCATCCTTGCTATAGAAACACTACCATAGGAGATCTCCAAAGATTCATTGGTGTCCATGGAACCATCTATATTTGGTCCTCATTGTCTTAGAGATCCTAGAAGTTCACATCTTCATTGGAAGGATAAGATCTTAGCCTTTAAGCATCAAATACATGGTGGGTTGGTTTCTATTGTACATCATGTCTTCACAACCATGAAATTGGAAAACTCAAATGGGACTAGATATCCTATCCATTGTAAATATATCTATACTATTTTGAATGGTTCATGGTTTCCAATATTTTATTCAATAATTTGAGTAGAGTTTTCTTTGTTGTAATCATATTTCCTTTTATTTTACTAGAATTCAAACAACTCCATAGTCTTATAGGCACTTTCAAAGCACTACATGAACATATTGGGACATGATTGCTTCTCAATGTACCTCCTACTAAATATATTCATGAAAGGATCTTCTTCAACACATGCAAATACATTGTTCCTTCTATAAATGATGATTATGTAAGGTTGGAGATTATTAAAGTTGATGCTCTTCTTTTTTTGGAGTGGTCAAAAACTCATTTAGGGTCCATATTATCTTTCAAGTGTAAGATGGTAATGGACATACATAACATTTTGAAATTAACATGAGTGACTAGACATGTAGGTCTACATTGGACTCTACCAATCCATTGTTTTGTTTTTATATCTCAATGTCTTACTTTCATTGAAACTCCCACAATGTTCCTACATAAAGATATTTCATATGATGTAGTATAAACTTTACTCGGACAAAACTTGGGTTATGTAGAAGGATTTTAAAAATTGGATAAATATCATTGTAAAATGGGTGACAAAAGTATAGGGTTTCACTAGTTATAACACCATACTTCTTTGTACACTGGATTTAAATATATTCCTTGGATGTGTAAATTTGCAGAGTGGATACCTTTACAAAGCTCTAAAGGACCTTTAGTTTCATTTGAAATTAATGTTAAGTTACCCAAAATGATATGGAGATAGTTTTAAATAATCAATATTGGAACCTAGGTAACTTGAGAGAGCACTTACATATCAAGGGATATGAGGATCTTCATGATTTCCAATTTCAAATATGATGGAACAAGGTAAGAGTTTAATTGCATTTATATATATCATGTCCTATCATCAAATGCTCGTGAATTTTATAATTGTTTACTCTATTATGTGACATCCACAAACTAGAAAGATATTAGAAGAAAAATTCAAAGTCCTCTTATATTGGAGCATGGATGGGAGTGATTAAATTTTCATATTGCTTTTGTGAATTGTAATAATTTAGGATTTAAAGACAATTCAAACATTGTGTACAAATCTATTTTTGCAATGAAATGATTTTCATGTTTGCTTTAGAAATATTTTTGTCCACATTCTACTTGTATTAGTAGATTTTCAACATTTTGTTCTTGATTATTTTTTTGATGTTTATTTTCAATGTTATGATTTCAAGTTCTAATTTCTAAAATTCATTTTTCTTTGTGATTGTGTTGAGAAATTCACTTATATTATATATTTCTAAAAAATCCACATGTTAAAAAGTGGAGCCCATCGCTTTAAAATCCTACAAAAACTATAGATAGAAGCTTTGTGCCCTCATTTTTCACTCTTATAACTAAGAAGAAAGGGATAGATCACTTGCTATGGTGACTTACACTTCTATGACTTCCAAGATCCCATGCAAGAGGTTTATGGAATTCTTGGAGGATTATGATTATAAAGTTCAAAAGGACCTATATGATCTTCTCTTAAAGATTCTTGATCTCTATGGCACTGTGCAAGTGAGCACAAATGCCTTGGAATAGTTACTTGAGCATATGGATTTTCATATTTTGCATTTCTCCATTGACATACCACCATATGACGGGAAATGGGTTTCTTTGTGACCTTCTTTTCTATATTCACAAAGGTGATGACGCATTTGCAAAAAAGTTTTGTAATGGTTCCAAGTGGTTACAGTGGAACCAAAGCACCTCCTTGATGAAACAAAGCCATCAATTAGAAAATTAAATAGGAAACGTAAGATGAGTGAAAAATATCTATCTTTTATTGCTTCCACTATTTTCATTGTGAATGAGGAACTAGGCCCTACTCCTCATGACATCCCTCATCTTGTAATGGATGAATATGTTGAGGATAAGAAGGAACCACCCCAAGAACCCTTGAGTCTCCTATTAGATAGAGAAGTAATCAACATAAGTTTTCCTCATGTGGTGAATGATAAGTTGGAAGAAGCAATACCATGCACCTTTGTGGAGATAGAAGTGGCTATATGAGAGGTTGAATTAGAAGATTTTTTCGTGGTTCTTGTCAATGTTTCAATGGTTCTTGTCAATGTATTAGAATATTATATTTTTGCATAACATCAAAAAGGAATTTTGGTTACAACTTGATGAATGCCTAATTTTGTTTTGCACCATGTCAAAGTGCCCCTTGGATAGCTGATTTGAATTATTGGAGAACAAGTGTTTATGATTCGGTGACTTGGTGGAACACACAACAAAATTGGTTTCTAATGATATACTTACAAGTGAGCATCAACAAATAATTAAAGAGAAATTCAATAATGTCAAAGAAATAATAGTAGAGTCAAAGGTTCTTGCTTCACCAATAACTAAGTAAAAAGGGATGTACCACTCTAGTATTAATTTACATCTTTTAAAGATAAGGGATGATGAAGCCATATTCAATATGTAAGAATTTTCATTTGACATCATTTATTCTTACAACATCATGTAGACACTAATCTCAAGATTTTTTGTAGTAGGTGATCAAAGTTCACAAGTTTGTAGCCACGAGGGTCAAGTATCTCATGGAGTTGGCTCTTCCCTTCCAAACTACATTGGGAAACTTCCCAAAAACCATTTACTAATTATCCATATTGAATATAGTCCTCAAGGGAACTTAACGACATGCTATTTGAAGGCCTTGATTAAGGAATGTTTATCAACCATTCTAGATGGGAACCATTGTATCTTTTTTATTAAAAAGTCCCTTCTAATTACAACTTTAGGCTACAACTTCCACGAAAAAGATTAAGATCAAATAGGTATATCTTGAGTGTTAGGGAAAAAGATGACAAAAAATGGGCCATGTAAGGATTCCAAATATTTGTGATTAATCTAGATTAATCTTATAAAATCATCTTTAAAAATTACATGTAGGTTCATTTAAAACATATCTCATAAGAATATATTATTTTTTGAAGAGAGAGTTTTTGTGAAAATCATGAAAAGTGATGTGTCAAAGTTTGGGTCCCTCGAACATTCACTAAATTTGAACTTTTTCCTCTTGTCCATTGACCTATAGAATGCGATTTTAGGACGTGTTCCACTTTTTTACTCTACTCTCCAAAGCATACACTATCAGTGGGGTGTCGATCGTGGTGGGCAAAACGAGCAGCTAGGGGTTGGATCACGCCCTCAGGGTTTGTGTGTATCTCATCCCTTTGGTCTAGGGGGGGTTTTGCACATTGGGCACCTCTTCCTAGGGAATGGTTTTCCAGAGGTCACTTTTTGTAATGGGTCTATATGCCTAACTAAGGAATGCACCTAACATGTGGAACAAGTGCTCATAAAATCTCCCACACTCACATATATCCCTAGCCACTAGTAGGCTTCCCTAATCTTTTCATGTCACATAAAATCTTTATGACCTGCCCATAAGGTCTCATGCATCTCTCTCATGACCTTGCTCTGAAGACCTCTACTAATCAATACCCACTATGGATTCTTCACCTTGCCTTTAGCGTGTCACAAAATAAGTCCATCCTTCAAGAAAAAGTTGTAAGACTTTTCTTGATGGATCTATACCTATTTGTGGACTAGCCTAAGGAAGGTTTCAGTGAACTCAGATAATTCCCTATGTTTTTCCACTCACCATCATACTTATTCTCATGGAATTTCTCATAAACATAAACTAGTGTATCATATCTCATCATGTTTGTTTCTCTTTCTACATCGTCATCATCAAAATCATCATTAACTTTTGCTCTTGAAAGCATCTTAGCAACTATGTTCAACTTTCCAGCTATGTGAACAAAAGCATGATTAATAAACTTGACATATGAGATCCACCTAAGCATCACAATATCAAGAGAAGAAGATTTTGCTATCATACCAATCAGTGGAAGACAATCAATCTTAACTATAACATTCGCTCCAATGAAATACTCTTTATCATTTTTTTAAGCAGTCACTAATGCCCATAACTCTCTCTTTTGCTATGGATATTTTCTTAGAGTGTCATCCAAAATCTTTGCACCAAAGCGAATTTTGTATCTTTTGCCCTTCATCACCATCTTGTCCTATGACCCAACCTATACCAGTAGGATTGATATCAACAATCAAAATGATAGGCTTCTGATCCAAATAACCAACAGGCTTCAAAATCACGGCTTCAATTAGGAATTTCTTCAATTTACGCATCACTTTTGATGGTTTTTTGTCCAAACAAATTGCTTTCTCTTTCTCAATAGATCATATGAAGGGTTGATAACATTCGCAAAGTGAGGAATCCAGATCATGTAGAAGACATAGGCTCGCAATAATCCCCTCACCTCACTGACATTACAACACACCTCAGAAATTCTACTAATGGCCTCAACTTTTTATGGGTATGTCTTGTGGTGATAAACATAGATGTCCTACAATGAGAATCTCATCGACTCTAAAAGCACACTAATCTAGAGAAAATTTTAGCCAGACCTCTAGGAATCTCTCAAAAATTTTCTCACAATTAGAGATATGGTCGCTAACAAATTTCTTGCAATTAGAATTATCTAAAGTCTCATCTTTCACTCTTTGCTCACATCCTTTTATCAGAATATCATTGACAAAAGGCATAGTCACCGAAGGTATAAAGCCTCTTAGGATGATATTCATGGCATCCATCATGTGAGCTACAAAATTCATCGGTTGTTGTGGCAATGTACACATGCATACAAGGCCCAATGGATTCTTCATCATCATGATTTCTTTGCTCTCAATAGCCAACTGAAATTGGCGATACCTTGAATATAGATCACCCATGGAGCAGATGGAATACCCACAAATGCTTCTGAAAATTGAGCTACTATAGGTCCTATCCCTACATTCTTTATCATGACTTTATTTATAGGCTACAAATCTTGGATGAAGCAAAGTTTCCCATTCATCTTTGGCATCGTGAATCATCTATTTGAATATAGAGCTGAAGATGGTTCCGAATTTCACATGGATATCTTTTCCTCTAACAACATCATCAACTCAAGTAAGTGAGCCTTTAGGACTAGAATAGGTCAAATATTCCATGGTATATGTGGCACTGTAAAGATAATCATGGGGAGAATGTGTTTGGGATCCACACAACCTATCTCATGTGGAAAAAGAGCAAACACTTTCTTGTGTCTCTTGATAACTTCTATGAACTTTTCTTTCTGCTTTTCTCTAAGAAATAATCTCTCTCCCAATTTTATTTGCTTAACAATCTCCTCAGTAAAGTGATGCCCTATAAGCTCTCGTCTTCTCAACACAAGGTCATCAAACACTCCCAATTTTATTTGGCTATGGTTGGGCTATGGGTTTTACTTTCTTCTCACCATTATTATACTTTGTATTTACATTGACTTCATGTTCTTGCAAAAACTCAACAATCATATTCTTGGATAGAACTGAGCATGATTTTTAATTTATCGTTTCTTTGAAGTGCCTGCTCAAGTTCTTGTAGAATAGTTGAACTAATTTCTGATTGGATTTTATTTTCAATATTCTCATCAGGCAACATGAATCCTATACTTTTGTAGTGTTTTTCATGTATTTTTCTAAATTTATTTGAAATGTTTTCTTTTTGCAAAAAAATTAACTTGAATACATATGAATATATACAGAAACTAGGAAAGCTATGTATAGGATCTTGTGAGACATCAAACCAACTCCTACCATTGTCTCACTCAACAGTGGATCCTAGCAGAAATTTTGGTCAAAACAAGCCACATACTCTCCTACGGAGGTACAATCATCATGCTCATGAGAGTTAATGGGGTTTTTTCTCAGATTCTTTCTATTTTTGCATGATTTGGGCAAACAATCATGTCTTGCAAGGAGTGTAGATCAGATCTCGATGGGATTCTTGCATAGGTAGATCAATCATCCTTTGCCTTTGTTTCCATCCACACTTCATCTATGAAAGGATGTGCAAGAGAAGCCTCATATGAACAATGATCCTTGACAAAGAAGTGAAATTCCTCAAAAATTCCCCAATTATCATAGGTACAAAAGCACATGCTCTAAGAAAAGTTTCGAAGCCATTATCTATTGTCCTCATTCTCCAACCATGCTCCTTGTCTATAGGCCATCTGAATTGGTCATGCAACTTATTTGATATCACATTTATCTCTAACCTTGAGTCAATCAAGGCCAAAACTAAACATGATTTTGTTTCATTTCCTAATTTCACTTTCATTTTTGGCATCCCTCTTTCCCAAAAGTTCTTAGTATGCTCACTCTTATATCTTCTCCTCTCATCATCAAGTATAATTGGTTGTAAAGAATTCCTATTCTCTTGAGATTTTTCAATCTCATCAACTTCATCATCAGACGAGTCACTCAAGGCTACAACTTCATTCATCACCTGAGAGCCTTCAGATGCTCCATGTCTTTAGGTAATGGGAATCTCTTTCTCTTTATGAGTCTTATGAAACTATCCTTGACTTTAGGCTTTGAAATGGAGAAAACCTATTCCAAGGACATGGTCACTTAAATTTTCAATAAAATATCATTTGATATTTCCTTAGCATCATTCTTCTTCTCAAGTTTAGAAATTAATACAGCCTCCAATGTTTTCTTCTTCTTCTTCTTCATGTTCTCATTTTCTTGAATATTTTTCAGTCTTTTGAGTAGGTTGTTGGTTGTTTTTCTTTTCTTCATTTGTTTCTTGAATTTTACTTGGCTTAGCTGGTCTCTTTCCCTCTCTTATTTCTTTCCTTTTTGCCTCTTCCTGAGAAGCAACATGATCCTTAAAGTGAAATTCCTTTTTAGTTCCTTTAGTTTTTTACTCAACATCTTTGCTTTGTCTCCTCATCACTCTTCTCTTCAGTTCAACCTCGTCTTGCATTTCATCTCTTCTCTTATCCTCTACATTAACTATGTTCAAGTAGACAAAGAACTGATCTATAAGAGACTTCTAGGCACTCTTCTACATGATCGTGTCTCTAGCTTTGACCAAGGCTTCCATTGAGTAACATTTTTGCAGTTCTGGCCTAATTTCCTCTTCATTTCCTTCTTCCAATGGCTCTAATTGTGTTGTCGATGTGCTAGCATTTGTATCGGATATGTTCTTATATAGATTCTTCATTCCTCCCTTCCCCTAATTCACAAGCAAAAGAAGTCAAGTCCTGAAGTCGCAATGCTTTTTATCTATGGTAGTCACTAACTAGTGTTCTTTAGCTTATTTCAGTTCTTCACATGCATAAGAAAAATGTTCTTATGAATCACGCCAAACACATCTCTTTGCTCCTCCAAATCCCTCAGTTCCCCATCCATCAAATGGCCGAATATTCCTCTGATATGTGGGCTAAATTGGTGGTGCAAGGGTGTGCTATGTGATAGGTTGCACTGGAGGTGTAGCTTGAGGCATCACATATATCTATATGTTTGGTATTGGCATAGCATTTCTCTATAATAGATCTATATAGCTAGTGGTAACTTGAAAATGAGTGGGGCCTTGATAACCCATAGAATAGAACTTGTTGTGTAAATTGGCCATTTCTTTGGACAGAGATGCCTGCATCGTCATGACATTCTCTATCTGCTTGCTGAGAATTCCCAATTGCAACTCCACATGCGTGTAAGATATGGATGCAACATTAGTTGTAGCTCATGCTCCAGGCACTTTCAAAATCACTAGAACATGTGTATCTCTAGGCAGTAATGGAACTGTCTGCATAGGTCTATCACACAACACAACTTGTCATTGCCTCATCTGGGCAACTGCCTCTACTTCTCTTCTAAGAGTAGCCCAATCTTCAGTAAAACCCAATCTTCTATCCTCATGACTTTAAATCTTGAGAAACAAAATGATCGAATCAGGCTTTAGAGAGTCTAAGTGAGCTTGAGGAAGCTGAGCATACCTCCTCAAGAACTCGTTTAGTAGGTGTGTTAAGGATGAAAATTTTTTGAGAAATGAACCCATTGCAAGAAACCCTCTTTGCTCTGTTGACTGAAATCTTCTAGATAGAACAATTCATCTAACTCTTTTCTAAATTCAAGCCATGTCTTCTCTATATGAACTGATATGGATGCTAGAATCGACCCTGATACTACCTGAGTGAAGAAATGAATCAACATATCTTTGGATAATCCATGGATCTGAGCTAGGTCTTCAAATATGTCCAAATACTCAGTCACATTCAACCTTGCAAACTTCCCTTTATCTCTTAGCATAGCTTGGACCACTTGAGCCCCTTGCTTTTCGATCATTAAATTTTTAAACACTCCTTCCATCTCTCTTCTCTAGCTTGTCCTAGTGTGTAAAACAATATCTAGAGTAAGTGGCTCGACTATTTTTCTTAACTAAGAATAAAGCTCAGGTAAAAGACTAGATGGTTGATCCAGGAGGTGAAGCTAAATATTTCTCTCTTTAATTAGCTTAGGCCACAATCTACTTCTAGATGCTTTAAGACTTGAGTCACTTGGTTTCTTTTTCTTTCTTTTGATCTGACTTTAGCTAATCTTCAATTACTTTATCTTTATCTTTGATCTCTTTCTTTTCTTGACTTGATTTCACTCTTCTTTAACTTGATCTTTTCTTTTTCCCTTTTGTCTTAACTAATTTCATTTGTCCTTTTGTTTTTAATTTTTATAATTTTCAAGGATTTTTCTTTATTTTTATGATGTTCTTATTTTTTTATCCAAACTATGGTAGTAGTAGATTCTTAATCTAAATAACAATAGACAAGTGCACGAGATGATTCATTTAAACTAATGCAGAGTATGAGCGGACAAAATTAGGTAGAAAAACAATCTTTCTTTTTCATGTGTGTGAAGCAATGAAGATATTGAAAATACTTAAAATGTGAATAACTGGAAATTCGATCTCAAGTTGAGGTTTTGGGTTTGTGGAGTGAAAAATATTTTACATTTACTTTTTGAAAATCCTAAATATAAGTATTTATAAATGTGTGTGAAATGTTATTTCTCTATCAACTCAAAGGTGCGGGTGGCGAGTCGAGGATCTCTATCTCCAAGGTGACTGCCTTGCTTCATGTTAGGTTCACTCTATCCCATGGGTGTCAGTCATGGTGGGTTAGGTTTCACATGCTCGGAATCTCTTCTTAGGGAGGTTTGTCGTGGGATGCAAAAAAACATTTCTTTGCATGGGATCATAATCGATGTGGTAGATCTGAGTCCTAGACATGGAAAATGCACGTGAACATAAAAAGAAATAAAACACTTGAAGTAAAAATCACCGAACTCAACAATACTAGATAAAAGTTTACACTTGATGCTCATAAAAGGATCAATCAATATACAAAAGATTGTCACTGAATGATTTGATACAACTCTAATAATGAAATATTTTGCTACAGTGCAGATGAGAAAAAACAATTGTACTGGATCGACCTTCTCAATTGTAGTGCAAAAAAAAGGCCACCACTTCACTTCAAAAATCGTTCTTGACTTAAAACCTTCAGGTAACTCTTTTACCCTTCAATAATTTGAAAATAAATCATAGAAAATAATCATCATTGATATTTTTGTGCAATTTATAAAAAACACGTTTACTATCACGTTAATTTTCTTTTCTTTTGAGTTTTTCCTTTATTTACAATTAATCTCTAATAATTATTGTTATGCTCGTTTATTTTATTTATTCTTTTTATTCACTAAACTAAAATTATAACTTTGAAGTAATAAAATAAAAATAAAAATAAAACTCCATTCAAATGTCCCTAATGTTGCAAACAGAAGTTGGATTCCTAAAAGAGCTTCATTACTACAGTTGGCACATGGCATTTTTTCTCACCTCTATCACACTCTAGGAGATTGCAAAGTTTTGATGACTTGCATTGGTCTAGTATCTGGCCTCTCATTAAAGTACTAAGTCAGGGCAAGAAGCTCATGCAAAGGAGAATATATAAGGTCTTTTAGCCATTCTTACTCGATTCTGCCAATGCTCAATATCTGAATCCTCAAAGGGATGGAAATAAGTTGGGTATCGAATAGTAACATTATTCACGTGATTGCGACTCTTCTCGACCATAAGCATGCACATGTGAATTACCTCTGGTATGTAAAGAAGTTTGTTTCCCTAATCATCGTCGTCATGAGTTAGCCTATAGAAATCCCAACTGACTCTTCCTCCTACCATAAAATGATCAAGTCCTCCCATAACAACCCATTGTCTTCTGCCTCAAGCATTTTTCTTAACCATAGTGACGCAGAATCATGGACAAAAGCATTAGCTCCCCAAAGATTCCTAGCTATCTCTAAACTTGCATAAAATGGCACATACAATGCAGCACTGATGCTAAAATAGTTTGTAAAGCATTGATAATGCTTCATCCTATTGTGAAAGATCACATCCACCACAAATTGATTGGTAGAAAACCAACCGATTTTCGAAAGGCTCCCTTCTACCTTCTCTCTCTATCTATCTCTCTCTTTCTCTCTATCTCTCTCTCTCTCATTCCATTCCTCCTTCTGCATGTGATCAGCATATTTCTCTTTTGATGTCAATCCCCCCCTCTGTCAGATGAGGTGTCAGGTGTCATCTCGTGCATCATCATCCATTTGTGTTGCATGACTTCTACAGATGTCATCTCCCTCTCTCTCTTTCTCTTTCTCTCTCTCTGCCTCTCTCTCTCTCTCTCTTATCTTTGTGAGTACAAATTCCATTTTTTGTATATCATTTGAAGTGTGTTTTAGTTAGCATACTCACACTTATTGATATGCACATATACACTTATACATGATGAAGATGCACATTCATACATATACACCTATACACATGCACACATACATGTGCACATACACTTACACATACACACACATACACATGCATATGCACAAACATTTCTAAAACGACATAAAAAAGACTTGCATGCATGCATTATTGCATATATACATACACATACACACATTAACACATACTTAAATACATGTATATGCATATCCACATGCATGCACATTCACATGGATGCAAATGGAAATGCATCCACATGCACATGCATGTTCCATACATATACACATGCATATACATACACTTTTATATGTCTATACACATACACATACATATGCACATACGCATATATACATACACATATATACACATACATAAATGCACATATATACACATACATAAATGAACATACACACACACATGCACATACATACATGTACACATATACATGCACATACACACATATACACATACACTTACAAATATACATGCACATACATATACACACACATACACATGTACATGCACATACACATATATACACATATACACTTGCACATGCACATGCACATACATAAATATAGACACACATACACATGCACATGCACATGCACACGCACATACACATACATACATATATACACTTACACATGCACATGCACATACATGCATATACACATATACATATGTATATACATACACACACATATTACTCACATATACATGCACATACGTACACACACATATGCACATACACACACATACACATGCGCATACATACATATACACACATACACATGCACATACATACATATACACACATATACATGCACATACACACATATACACATACACTTACATATATACATGCACATATATACATACATATACACACATACACATGGACATGCACATACACATACATATGCACATACATTTACACATGCACATGCAAATACATGCATATACACATATACATATGCACGTACATACATGCACATATATACATAGATACATACATATACATGCATATAGACACATGTACACATATATATATATATACCTACATGTGCATATATGCATATTATATACACACAAGCACACGTGAATTCTTCCAATATTGACAAACATGAACATACCACACTTAATCATACAAATGATGAGGCAAAGATAGAGAGAGACTAGACAACATGTGTAAAGTGTTACATAAGCTATCATATATAAAAATGTCAAATTACAATGTGGGAGCAAAACTCTCAACCACTCTATGTGAACATAAATAAATGGATGAGTGAATGTGCAAATGTAACAAGAATATTTAGATGTATAGATAGAAATCTGAATATATATGAGATCTATGATCTAGTAGGTTGTAGAAGACTGAATATGAGTGACAGAAAGAGGAAGGATTAGTCTAAAACTGATAATCAGAAAACCCTCATCTGATTTTAGGCTATGGACCCTAAGTCAGATACGTGTGTGAAAGATCACATACTTACAAAAGTAGCAAAGAATGCTAAGTTTGCTGCCAGAAATCCTAAACTCATATGAACATATCTTCTCGAACACCTCATCCAAATATGCATAAAGCATACATGTACTGATTCTCTTGTACCTATGCCAAATAGGACTCCTCCTAATATGGATGCCATTGCCTCCATAAACTCGAAGTAGTACCTGTGTGCATAAAGAGAATATGTACCTAGATTCTTAACATAAGATATAAATCTTATGTTAACCACCATCCAATGTCTTTGGAGTAAACCAAAATCTTCATGTAGAAGACAATCTTCAAATATATCATGTAGATGGCTGATCCACACCACCAAGCTGCTGATAGGTAAGTCTTCTCCATAAGCAAGAGTGTGAGCACACTCTTCTTCTCCAAGAAGAACTCCATAGCTGCTCATCAACATGCTCCAAGATAGCACCATGGCTGCCCCATGTGCTAAGAGCACCACCTCTATTGAGGTACCAAAGCTCCAAAGCTTGGTGTTGAACTAGGTGAAGGATGCTAAACAATAAGCCAAGCTTGTTCTTTTATAGTATTCATGTTCCCTTGAAAAGCTATAGCGAATAACACATAACGCTACACGATCGTTGATCATTTCAAAATCAGAATCGAGAAAAAGACATCCGCAAAAAAATGCCATCATTGAATCCGTTGTTATCAAAGAGATCAGGCCACTGCATGTTGCCATAAGGAATTGATCTCGGGTGGATTGGATGAGAGGAAATTAATGTAACCAAGATTCCCATGCCATTTGCTTGTAGAGGGAGTAAGAGGTCAGCTACTTATGCTGAATACTATGAGCAACCTTGACCAATAGGACATTGTTTTCCAACAATCCCCCCTGCACTGTCATATTGGTACAATCTGGACTGGATCTGCAAACTTCATAATCTTCAAACTTGTACTCCCAAATTGACCTTCAAATCTTTTCTTCAAAAGTCTTCTTCAAAACTGAATTTGACTTTCCTTCAAATTTCACAAACTTGAACTTGCTGAATATGAACCATAATACTTGAGAAAATATGCAAACTAGATATCCAATGTGTACACATCAAACAATCACTACTTGACAACAAATATAGCATGTACTGACTTTGAACGTGCTATCTCCTATCTTCTTAAACCTGAAAACATATACTAAGATCCACATATTTGCATTTACCCTATGAAAGCTTTCTTAATGTACTTCTGTTGTGTCATGTAAATACATTAAACATAATCAAGAACTGAATCCTGGAACCTGTGACTGAAAACTCACAAATTAGTGTATTATGAACATTGTTGGTTCATCTCTGACTGTACTCAAGTCAACTCATTGGTCTCATAAAAAAAAATTATGATGTCGTTATGTGTTCTATCTGTAAGTCTTTCATACCTCTTTCCTTCAAAACCTGGTATAAACATAAATGTGCACACTTCTGAAACATACCTCTCTGAAATATCAAGTTTCTCTTCAATACAACTCTGGAACCTTCTCCTGAAGAGGAACACCTCACAAGAACTTTCTCCAGACATTCTCCTTCTTCCTTCTTCTTTTAAAGCTGGAACATAAAGAAAAACTGACAAAGGAAATATAGGAATACCTGTAGATATGACTCTGCATTCTTTTACATATGGCTGAAAATAAGTCTTCATGTTTCATCACCCCCTGGATGATTTAACACTAGTATCCAGAATTCTTCAAATATATCAGAGTTTATGAAATCTGGAACGTCTTCCTTCTTGCAAAAAATCTGATCTTCAGTGATCAATACCTGTATTTGAAACAAAATTTCTGAACCCTTTTTATTAGCACTGTGTAGTTGTTAATAGCTTCCACTGTTTCTTCCTCAGCTTTCCATATTAAAGAATAAGGTTAGCTGATCTATTACATGATAACAAAAAACCTTACTGAAATCATTTTAGGATCCATAATCTTTTGCAACATAACAAGTATCTTCTTCTATTTCTGTGCAACACAAATCTAAAAGAATCTCAATCTTTGACTTACTTCCTCCAATGCTAAGAATCTTCACAAGCAAAGGATAGACAAATGACTTCTAAATACTCAAGATCATATAAGATCTATCTAGATCTATCAAGATCTCTCCAACAAAATACGTGTGTAGAATCTGCTCTCATCAAACCTTCATGGCTGAATGTTTGATTTGTTACCTGAATGTCTCTAAGTGTCCATGCTTCTCACATAAGACACAGGTGCAGACTCTCTCAGTAACCGAATCATAAGGTAAACATTACCGTATACAGACTCACAGTAATACCCTCAGTGAAACAATAATTCAATGCTTAACTTACTATGAATATTACCCTAACCCCAATCTTTACCGAACAGGTATCAATAAACAAACAAGACAGAGACGAGAACATAATACTCAGAATTACTCAAACGCACACCACAGCAACATTACAGATCAATCACCCAGACAGACAGTCTGGTGATCCAACTGATCGTCACCGAAAGTGTCTTTTTCATTGATTTATATAAAGTTTACAATCATCAATCAAGGTTGCAACATCTACGCAACGACCTTTCGGTTCATTAAGAGTCAGATTTTACAATTGCCAATCCAGCGGCTTACACTGGCACACCCGGTGGACTTGAACCCGCAGGTATACAAAAATTATGGTTCATCTACTATTCCTTCTAAATACATAGTTCGGGCTAATCTAAATGTCATGGCAATTTTCTTCTTCAATGATTCTATCATCTGCTTCAAAATGTCTGGTTCTACAAGCTGGGCATCTGTACGTACTGAACTTAAAGAAATAACCTGAGTCATCAAAACTTCTGCTTGTGTCTGCAGAAAAGCTTCTTGTAAATAAAACTCATTCGATAGAGCCGCATCCCTGGTAACCTTCATGTCGGCAATTTTCTTATCGATCTGGGAGAGTCGTTCTTTCTGTGTATCCAGTTGATACTCTCTTCTTTCTATCTCCTGATTCTGAAATTGGATTGTTCGATAAAAAGCATCATGCTCTCTTCTGATCCCTGTTATCTCTTTCTGTAATTGAGCTTCCATGGTTAATTTGTGTTTAAGAATATTGTTTACGTCAGATAAATCAATCTTGGTTCTCTGTAGTTCTTCAGAAGTGTGCTTCACCAGGTCTGCCATCTCTTGTCCGTGTTGTACCATTTCATCAAGTTGTTGTCTCGTTTCTTCTAATAAATTCCCTAAAGCTACACGTGCATCTTCTTTATCTTGGGCTAATTGTTTTAAATGCATAATTTCGGCATCCGCAACACTTAATAACTCTTCTTTTTCTTGGACTGCTGCCAGTGCCGCATCTCGTTGACTGGTAACTACTACCTGTTTGGCAATTCTGGCCTGTAACTCCTTAATTTGTTCATGTAAGGCTTGATTTTCTGCTTTAGCTATCTCTAATTCTTCCTGGAGAGGACTAATGTCTGCCTCTAGCACATCGACCTTATGCTGGAAATCATCTCTGATAGTATCAGTGACTTCTTTCATCTGTACTGGTAATTGCTGCGATAGATGGATCAGCATCTGTCCCATAGTTGCAAGCTCAAAAAATACAGGCAGTGAAGGAAGCGAAAGATGAGGACGAGGTTGAGATGAAGAGGCTGTGAGGAGCTGATGGGAATTGGGTGGAGAATAATTCGGTGACGAGGATGAAGAAGCGGTAGGTTCCTCAGTGACAATGGGTGGAACAGGGACAATGGGTGGAACAGGTGGAGAAGTTAGAAGGACAGAGTTAGTTTCGACTACCTGTTTGATGGTTTGTTGCGTAGTTTCCTCAGGGTTGGCAACTGCAGAATCCACGATCGTAATCAATTCCTCAACAATTTCTTTAATGATTGGTTGCGCATCTTCATTCTTTTCCTGTTCGGATTGTTGCTGTGATTCGTCCTTGGAAGAGATGTCTGTATCATGTTCATCTTTCTGTTCTTGAGATGACTGTGCTGAAGAATCCTGGTGCATGGATGTTGCTGTGTCATGGAAAGTCTCATCTTCATTCCCTTCCTCTTCATTGTTACCTGCTTTATCATCTGCGGCTAAACCCTGTACTTCACTGTCAGATGAACTTATTCTGATTCTTTTGCGGCGGAGGAGGTGGAAAATTTCTTCATCATCCTCTTCATCATCTTCCAGGATCTGCACGGATTCTTCATGGTGTAATACTGGACCTCTGGGTGGTGGTTGTGCTGCTTGGAGTACCGGAAACAGGAAACTTAAGATGTGGGGGAGACGGGAACGCGGCATATCACCCTTGTTTACTTGTTTAATTATCGCAACACATTCTCTGTGAATGCGACGGAAATAATATGTGGCAAAGTTTACAGGCTCTCAAGCAGCTAGATCTATCGCGGAGTAAAATGGTCGAGATATTCCATATGTGCACTTTTGCAGGTTCAAAATGGCAACTAAAAATTGTAGAGCCGTGCGTTTAGGCTCACGACGACAAAGGATTGCATATTCATTAGAAGAATGTCTGGGAAACAACTGATTCATTGTGGTGATGGGAAGACTAGAGCCATTCTCTCGACCTTGCGGAGAAAGTCGGAATGCATGAGCAAAAGTCTGAATAGTTATTACGGTACGAGATGGTAAGGAGGTGATTGGCCAACTCTGCTCTGTAGTAGGTGTGGCAGCGATGGCGGCGATGATTTGGGCATAGAATGGGTGACAATCCACTGAATGCCAAGGCAGTTCAGCGAAATTGGCCAACCCACAAATTTGCAAGAACTCACCTATATCTGCGGGGAGTCCATCACGGAACGCAGCAAAGTTTGCTAACGCTTCCATGTTGCACACACACAAATACAGGAACACAATTGCATAGGGTATACAGAGAGTACAAGCACGCAAAACACACAAACACAGTAACGATTGACAATGGAATGAAAAAGGTTAAGTAGATACTTGGCAGCGGGAAGCAATTGAAATTGTTAATCATTGCGCGATTGTGAGATGATAACGTCATAACTTCGGTGTGCATGCATGAGTAGAACGATAATGCAGGGCGGCTGCAGATCATAATCAGGTATGAAATGAGGATATTTACAGACTTATTTTAGTAATCACGCAAAACTAAAAAGGAAAAGAAAAGAAAGAAAGAAAAAATATGCGGGCAACCGCAGAATGCTTCAGTGCAAATCAGGCGCTTGATGATACGGCCGCAACTTTGAACCATTTATCACTTTCGGAAGAGGAATTCAGGTCAAAGTAGCCAACCAAAAAGTTGCTAGGCCCACTTGTTCAGTAATCTGGTAAGGACCAAACCATCGTAACTTGAATTTTCCAGCAGAACGATTTCATTTTGCATTGTAAAAGAGCATAAGTTGTCCTACCGTAAAAACTGGAGTTTTAAGATACCTATCATGTGTACGAGCTTGCCGCAACTGAACTTCCTAAAGAGTCAAAAAACTTTCCCAGTGATGCTGATCTAGTTCTCTGAGTGTGTTCAACCGAAATGGCAAGGATGCTTCCGGTAACAACTTCTGAGTGATGGCCACATGTAAACTAGGAATAACAACTTCCATGGGAGCAATTGCCTCGATTCCATATGCAAGTTTGAAAGGAGTCAGTCCGGTGGCAACTTTGTAAGTAGTCCGGTATGCCCATAATACTGCATGTAGTAACTGATCCCATCTTTCTGGCGATTCGACAATCAATTTACGAAGCATACTCAGCAAGGTCTTGTTTGTACTTTCAGCTAAGCCATTAGCACGAGGATAATAAGGAGAATTGAATTTATGCAAAATCTGAAAAGAGTGTGTAAGCACTTTCATTAAATTTTTAACAAAATGTGTGCCTTGATCAGTCATAGTTCTAGAGGTAACCCAAATCGTGGAAATACGTCTTTCATTAAACATTTTGCTACCGAAATAGCTGTAGCGGACCGTAAAGCCCAATCATGCCCAGCCACTCTATCCAGCATTGTATCAAAAAATGGAAGAGGAAACGGATCTGGCACCGTAGCTGCATTCAGTTTTTGGTAATCCACACATATGTGTAGCTGCTTATTCTTCTTAGGGACGATAACAATGGGTGATATCCACTCAGCATGTTTCCAACTTTTAATAACCTATCAAGCTTTGCCTTTACCTATGCTGCGTAGTTCGGATTCATCCAATAGCTGGGTTGTTTAATTGGTTTTGCTTCCGGTTTAAGTACAACTCGATGCTGATATATGCGAGGGTCCAGACCCTTCATGTCATGGTAATCCCATGCAAAAACATCAGCAAACTCACGAAGTAACTGGATCAGATCTGCTTGAAATACTTCAGACAATCCTTCCTTTATTTTGACAGGTCGTGGATTAACTTCATCCCCTAAATTATATGTGATCAATTGATCTTCTGGAACATAGAATTGACGAGGTTTTTCTGAATCATCGACTGATTGTAAAAGTTGTTGTATAGCAATTTCATCCTTAGCAGCATTATTTTCTATTTCTACTTCTTCGATCATAGGCATCACCGTACAAACTACCGGATTCTAGTTATCTACAACAGATTGTAGATCAACAGTCCCTAAGGAGATTAAATCTATGTTATTCTTCAAAAATTCTTCTTCTTCATCATCGGATAACCCATCTAGCATATGGACCGGTTTTGCTACATATGGTCTAGCATGTAGTTCACAGGGCTGAATAGCATCTAATTTTACAATATATTTTCGGTTATTGTCCTTGAAAGTGAGTTCCTGTGCAGACCAATCCTGTATAACCTTAGCTTGTTTCAACCAAGGACAGCCGAAAAGAAGATTATAATCAAGACTAGACTCCAGTAGTTCTAAAACTATGAAAGTCATCTTAAAAGTTGTACCCTGCAAAGTGATTGGGACATTCCGTACAATTCCTATTGGGTGGACTCTGGATTGGCCGGCCATTCTAACAAAAAACTGCATAGGTTCAATTTCGGTCCATCCTAACTTTTTACAAAGTATTGCAGTAGCTATGTTGATACTTGAGTAATTTTATGATTTTTGTACCATACCGTAATTAAAGGAGTCGAGTGATCCACCGTAGAGTCAGTTTCCGGTTGTATTGTCGCTCTTGCTGGAATGCAGGAAGACGCAGAACTGAACTGCTACTGGAATTGTTGCCGAACTCCTGGTACTAATGCCAGTAACTGTCCAAGAGGAAGAGTAATGGACACTTTAGATAAAATTTCCCATGCCTGCTCTACTTGACTTGTACCTTTTACTGATTCTGAAGACGATGCATCGGTTACTAGGACTGACTCTTGCTCCTGCGTGATTTCCTTTGGCAGCGGAACTTGTGTCACTGGAATTGGATCTGGGAATACTGGAGGTTCTGTGGTGGTCCACTGACTAGCTTTGTCATACATTCTTTGTTGCTCACGAATACCTGGTTCAAATACTTCAGCTGCTGGTTGCAACGGCTTACCGGATCGGGTCTGAACTACTACGGCTTGTGTTTCTATTGGTGTGATATGAACCATATTTGTCATTGGGTTCTAATGCTCTTTTTTCCTCTGATCATATTCAGCTGCATCTTTACAGAATCTTCTGATGTGACCAAATTCACCGCAAAAATGACAGCGAGGTGGTGGCAAGGCATTACCTTCTTGTGATGTTCCTGTCTGCCAACGATTTCTATTATAGTTGGTATTCCTCTGTCCGCTAAAATTTATGTATCCTTGCTGCTGATTATTTCTCCTCTGAGGTGGTACATAGTGGGTGGCAGGCTGTCCTGGTTCTTGTATAATTGTATTTACTGTTGCTGTTCCCTGCACTTTGGCATTATAGGCATAGTTTTCGGTGGAATGTCCGTTTGTATTGCAGATAGCGTAATACATCTGATTAAGTGCACAAGTGGCACTGGTATGCCCGGAATTCTTGCACGTGGTGCAGTACATCTGTCTGGTCGGATCTTCTGCAATATTTTTACTAGCTTTTAACCATTCTAGGTCTTCGGTAAAACCTCCAACCTTATTTTCGAGCTGCAAAGCCATTGCAATAACCGCATCTAGCGTCATAGCTCCTACACAAGGAATGATCATAATCTATCGGAGCTGCGGAGTTAAACCATTAATAAACCATTAAGTGATGACATCATCTGGCAAATTAGCATGTGCTGGCCATAGTTGTCTCAAGTGAGTTCTGAATAGGGTGGCATATTCCTGCACTGTTTGATTCAGTTTTTGTCTATTGTTCTGCAGGTAATCAAAAATTTCGGCGGGATTCTTCTTTAGCCAAAATCTCTGCAGAAACGAATCTCTTATCGCTTCATAGGTGCCGAAATGATTGATATCATATTCTGTAAGCCATCTGGCGGCTTCATTAACTAGTGTTGATTGGAATACTATGGCCTTGTATGCTGGATCAGGTGGATGATCAAGTACTACATAACTAATTTCAAAGGTTCGTACATGAGCATCAGGATCATCACCTGGAAATCCACCGAATTTTGTGTAGGTAACTCCTGTCGGAATCGGACGAGGTGGAAGTAGATGTTGTTGTTGCTGTTGTTGTTGTTGTTGTTGTTGTTGTTGTCCAATCATGGTGCTTGCTGTTGTATTGTTACTATCTTCTGAGTTTTGAGGTTGAATTTCTTGATCGTCGGAATCTGTATCATCATCCTGTGCATCTCCGGCTTGATAATATCGTTTAATCTCTTTCGGATTTCAGCTTCGAATAAGCTACCTTCCTCCTTGATATCGAATGTAGGGAAGCTTACTCTGAATAGTGGTGACTGGAATGAAGATTCACCAGGAAATGGTAAATCGTCACCGGGAGACTGTGAACTCTCTGTAACTGAGACTGAAATATCACCGGAATTTGTCGAAATTTCACCAAAACAAGGTACTTTTTCACCTTCACTGATTTCTTTGGCCAACGCGCTTCTATCCACAAACAAACTCGAATCTTGTCCAGATGGTGTTAAGTTAACTGCATACTACGTCCTGGTAGACTCTAGAGTTACTATATCTTCGACAGACTGTGCCGAAATCGCACCGAAATCTGTCGAAATAGCACTACGTTCCACCGGAATGCTACCAGAATCCCTACTATCGTTCTTCACTTCCTGGACAATTGGGATAAACTTATCTGCGCTTCTAGCTCCTGGAAGCGTCCTTAGCAAATTAGGTATCGCCCAATACTGTTCGTTTCTCCTATACTTCGGGTATGTTTCATCGGAACGAGTAACCGGCATATATCACGTTTGCAATACTTTGTGTACTACTCGTCGATTCACAATCTATGACCACTTTCTCACAATCAATTTACAACACTCTGGTGCCACTTTCCCACAACTATATTGCAACACTTTGGTGCCACTTTCCCACAGACGACACCAGTGTTAAACGCGGGTCTTGCCATCAGAGACGCGTTTAAACATATATCGGGTTCTTGGGAGTGGAAGGGGTCTGTTAAACAGAGGCCCTATACTTGATTTCCCAAATCAACTCACTCACATGATCGTAATCTAACATTAAAAATCTCTGTCAATACAACTTACTTATCAAGACTCTGGTTACACTCTTACAATCTTACTATCGATTACAATCCAGTGGATGCGTTCTCAATAGACAGCGGCAAAACTATCATTACTGTAATACAGAATCACTTCGTCTAACTTAAGAACTGATCCAAACACAATTACTGTAAACAATAGAGACAATAACAGTAACTCAATCTGTACCGTATAGGTGCAGATAATCAAATAGAATGTACTCACAAAATGTCGATTCATACACAGGTGCAGACTCTCTCAGTAACCGAATCATAAGGTAAACATTACCGTACATAGACTCACAGTAATACCCTCAGTGAAACAATAATTCAACGCTTAACTTACTATGAATATTACCCTAACCCCAATCTTTACCGAACAGGTATCTATAAACAAACAAGACAGAGACGAGAACAGAATACTCAGAATTACTCAAACGCACACCACAGCAACGTTACAGATCAATCACTCAGACAGACAGTCTGGTGATCCAACTGATTGTCACCGAAAGTGTCTTTTTCATTGATTTATATAAAGGTTACAATCATCTATCAAGGTTGCAACATCTACGCAACGACCTTTCGGTTCGTTAAGAGTCAGATTTTACAATTGCCAATCCGGCAGCTTACAATACCTTTGGCACAAAAAGACGAAATAGCCTGCACAAGCACTGCGATAGTGCATTCGGAGGCTGAAAATTTTGATCTCGGAAACACCCTGAGGATGCTCACCAAAATTCGTACGATTCTGAGACTGCAAACGGAGGAGTGTCGACGGCGCCCTAGATGAAGCGACGACCTGCTCTGATACCAATTGTTGGAGTTAGACTTCTGCGGAAGCATGCAAACAGCACAAGGAAGAAGAAGAAGCTTGGAGCACAACACACAATACCGAATGTATTACTAGAGAATGTACAAAGATAAGTAGCCTATTAGGGCAATAGGCGTATATACAAGCTGAGGGAAAAAAACCTCCTAAAAGGGAAAAAAGTGTCCCGACGGTCCTAGTGTGTTCACACACATCACTACCTAAAATATCAACATACCCAACAAAAATACATTTTACTGCTTTATCATCCAATTTTCTGTGATGTTGTTTAGGGATTAATGCATATGCCAAACAACCAAAAACACGCAGATGAGCAATAGATGGCTTGCAGTCATGCCAAGCCTCATATGGAGTGATAGACTACAACACTTTAGTGGGATACCTGTTCAGTACATATGCTGCACACATGACAGCCTTAAGCCAGAAACTATGTGGTAAAGCCTGACTCCTAACCAAACACCTCGCCATCTCCATGAGTGACCTATTCTTTCGTTCAGCAAGTCCATTCTGTTGAGGTGTATATGGCACTGTACACTGGTATTTTATCCCACATTAAGCCAGAAATGCATTAAAATTAGAAGACATATATTCCCCCCCTCGATCAGAACGGAGGGTGCCCATTTTTACATGCCGACAGATTTTCAACCAAAACCAAGAACTGTTTGAAGCACATGAACACTTCGGACTTTGCCTTCAATGGATATACCCATGCATGCCTGGAAAAATCATCGATGAAAGTCACAAAGTAAAGATAATTCCCAAAAGAGGGTGTCTGCATAGGACCACATACATCACTATGTACAAGCTGCAATTTCTGAGTAGCCCGAACTGAACCATATTTTGGAAAGGACAAACGTTGTATTTTGCCCAAAATACAGCCTTCACAAACATGTTTTCCAAGTGCCTCAAGTTTGGGCAAAGAGGACACCATTTCAGATTTTTGCGGGTGTAGCAAACTAGCAAAATTCAGATGACCAAAGTGTGCATGCCAAAGCTTTGCATCTTACATAGCCTGAGAATCATTTACTGCACATGCCAAATCATTTAGAGATCTTTCATAGTCTATGAGCCTATACAACCCACGACATAAAATGCCAGAAGCAATAATCACATGGCCATTTGATAGATCATGAACTATACACCTATCATCAACAAATTTCACAACCAAGCCAATCTTGGCTAATGCAGAAACTGATAATAGGTTCTTCTTGATCCCTGGCATAAATAAAGCATCTGACAAAGTGAAAGAACTACCATCAACAGTAGTCAAAATGATCTTACCAACTCCATAACAAGATAAGAGGAGTTGTTGGCGCATGTAATAGTATTCCCTATAGGGGCAGTCTCGAGTGAAGAGAAGAAACTATGCTGCGAGGTGATATGTTTGGTCGCCCCACTGTCAAAATACCAAACATCTGAGTCTACTGCAGACATGCACTACTCATGAGAAGATGGGTCAAAAGTGCAGACAGTAGTAAACGCCCATTCTTCTTCCTACACAAGATTAGCAGACTCTGTTTTTGGTGTAGAGGCCTTCGCAAGAACCATTCCAACCTCTTTCTTCTTTGCCTCTTTAGCACCCAGTTTTGGACAGTTCTTTATGGTATGATCATTCCCTTTATAGTACTTACAAAATAATTTCTACTTTTTTTATTTCTTCTCATCTTTATCTTCCTTCTTCGAATATGCAAAATTAGCAAATTTCTGCTTACTAGTTGAAGAGCTCCATTTTCCTTTGCCCTTCTGACTAGCCAGGAAAGCTTGATCTGCAACTCACATAATGGATTAGTTCTGCTTGAACTGATCTTCCTGCAATAGAACAGAGACTAACTCCTCAAATGATAAGGCATTTGGATTTCCTTTCATCATCAACCGAAGAGTAGAGGCAAAACTTTGATATGAATCAGAAAGACCATTCAGAACGGTCTGCACAAGTGAGCTATCTGGTATAACCTCATCAGCAGAAATCAACTGTTCCTTCAATTCTTTGATCTTTGTTAGGAAATTGTCCATAGAATCACCTTCATTCATGTGCTCACTCTCCAACTATTTTCGGAGGTAAGCAACACGAGCATCATTCCTAGCTTGGTAGAATGTGGTAAGTGTATCCCAAGCATCCTTAGCTGTTCTGCAAGAGTGAATGTGAGGAATAATGGCACTTTTGACAGACAAAGCTATCAATGCATGTGCCTGGGCATCTCTGCCATCCCAACAAATCTGCTTTGCAGTAGGTGCAACAGAAACCGCAGCACGAACAGGAATATGCAGAATATCATCATCTTCGACACCTTCTGCATCACCTTCAGTACGTGCAGTTGTAATAGTTGCAGGTGTGATAGGATCTTTTTCGACACCCTGCACAATGTTCCACAGTCCTTTTGCAACCAGCACATGTCGCATCATATAAGCCCATAACGGGTACTTGGTACCATCCAACTTATCCTCAATAGCCAACATACGGAATACATCACTGCTTTCAACTATGGCCGGTGACAAAAATACCTTGATGCAAAAAAATTGACTGTATCTCAAAAAGTTGAACAGAACTTCCCAGAGGAATTCTGCTAGACCTGTAGTAGACTTTGAGATGCTTATACTGGCGAACAGAAACTAGTATATACCTTTGGCACAAAAAGACAAAATAGCCTGCACAAGCGCTACGATAGTGCGTTCGGAGGCCGAAACGAGCTTAGATCGCGATTTTGCCACCACACAACAAAGCTGTTTTGATCTCAAAAACACGCTGAGTATGCTCACCAAAATTCGTGAGATTCTGAGATTGCAACCGGAGGAGTGTCGATGGCCCCCTCGATGAAGCAACGACTAGCTCTGATACCAATTATTGGAGTTAGAAGTTTGCGGAAGCACGCAAACAGCACAAGGAAGAAGAAGAAGAAGAAGCTTGGAGCACAACACACAATACTGAATGTATTACTAGAGAATGTACAAAGATAAGTAGCCCATTAGGGCAATAGGCGTATATACAAGTCAAGGGAAAAAAACCTCCTAAAGAGGGAAAAAAGTGCCCCATCAATCCTAGTGTGTTCACACAGATCACTACTAAATATATCAATAGCATCGGTGTATCCATGAACCTACAAATCTAGACCAGCTTCATAAAACAATGCATAATCCAAAGTAGCACTAACATAATCTAGAGTGCACCTCAGAGCATCCAAATGTGGCTTCCTGGGAACCTGCATAAACTGACTTTCAAGTCCAACAGTATAGCTTAGATCAGGCCTTGTAATTGTGAGATGTATAAGACTTCTCACAATTTTCATGTTCATAATAGCATTTTCCAATGTTTCACCTGATGTAGTATCCAACTTCAAATTTTGATCTAATGGCATAGAAATTGGCTTACAACTAGCCATACCATACTTTTGCAACATATTCAAGGCATATTGCCTTTGCAACATCCATGTACTTGTTTCTATATGTATGAACTCAATGCCCAAGAAGTAGCGCAACACACCAAGATCCTTCATGTCAAATTCCTACATAAGAAGTTGCTTTACCTCTTGAATGATTTCTTCATTATCACCACCTACAATCAAGTCATCAATATAAATAGCCACAATTATGATGCCATCATCACCCTTCCTTGCATATAGTGAATGATTGGCATCACACATAGAAAACCCAATGATGGTTAAGTAATCAGCAATCCTTGCATGCCATGCATGGGGAGCTTGCTTCAGCCCATACAAAGCCTTTTGCAACCTGCAAACATATTTTGGATGCTTTGAGTCTTCATATCCTTGTGGCTGGTCCATGTATACTTCTCCCTATAACTCACCATGTAGAAAAGCATTCTTCACATCCATCTGATGAAAAGTCCACCCTTTTGTCGTAGCTAATGCAACAAGTGTTCTAACAGTAGACATTTTAACTACAAGGCTGAATGTTTCCTCATAATCAATGCCATAAGTTTGTGCATACCCTTTTGCTACCAAACGTGCTTTATACCTCCTTATGCTACCTTCAGCATTGTGCTTTACCTTGTAAACCCACTTGCAGCCTATGGGTTTCTTTCCTTGTGGCAATGGAACTAGCTTCTATGTTTCATTTCCATAAAGTGCAGCCATCTCCTCATTCATAGCTTTTTCCCAATCTGTGTTTCCAATTGTATCTTCAAAACGGTTCACCATCTTGTATTACCTTTGTCATGTATGCACAATGATGAGCCATGTAGTTGTCTTATGTCAATCATTCTACTGAATTCCGTATCCTCCCAGATCTTCTTGGTCCTCAGTCACTTCGCCTTGTATCATCTGCATGTGCCTTTCTTACCCCTGGAGTCTTCATAGAGGGCAATCCAAGTTCCTCATCAAGACTCTTTTCTGAACTGCTTGAATCTCCATCAACATCTTCAAAACCTGCACATGTTTTATGACCAACAGAAAGCTTTTCTTTACCTTTCCTGGATGTAGTTGATGAATTTGCTGGACTAAAATTTCCACGCAATCCTCCACTCCATGGATTTGAGTTGGAACTATTGCTTGGTGATGCATCCGGTCCACTCAAAGCTTGAGATTCTATACTTGATTTTTCAGCATTTTCTTTGTGATTTGGTTCAAGATTCAGTTCTTCTTTAGCATCTGCATAGAAGCTTGACATTTCATCAAAATACCACATCTTTGCTCACCTTCACCTGTCGTGTGAGTGGGTTATAACATTTATATCCCTTTTGCTCAAGGGATTATCCAATGAAGACACACTTTTCTGCTTTTGGATCAAGCTTCATCCTCAATTCATATGGAACATGTACATATGCAATACAGCCAAAAACTTTCAGATGTGATAAGTTTGGCTTTTTACCTGTGAAATCTTCAGGTGTAACTTGATATACATCAGTAGTCGGAGTTTTGTTCATGATGTATACAACAGTATGAATGGCTTCTGCCCAATAACAATGAGGCATATTCTTCTCAGCCATCAAGGCTCTTGTTATTTCTGCAATATGTGTATTTTTGCATTCAGCAACGCCATTCTGTTGTGGTGTGTACCTGCATGAAAATTGACGTCGAATTCCATGACTTTTTAGAGAATTGTTGAACTCATTTGACCTGTATTCACCTCCTCTATTAGATCTTAATGTCTGAATATACTTTCTTGTTTGCTTTTCCACCATAGCCTTAAAATTTTGGAAGTGGGTGAACACCTCACTCTTCTCTTTCATGAAATATACCCATACTTTTTGTGTATCTTCATCAATGAAAGTGACATAAAACGTGCAACCACCCATAGATGTGGTCTTTATAGGACCCCAAACATCTGTATGTACTATTTCTAGCATATTCTCACTAACATGCTTGTCATGCGGAAATGATGATCTTGTCTGTTTACCAGATTGACATGCTGCACATACCTTTTGCATTTCTGCAACTTTGAAGTTTGGTAATCCATTGACAATCTCCTTTGATTGCATCAATTTCAGCCGTTGTAGATTTGCATGTCCAATTTGTTTGTGCCAAATCTCTATATCAACAATAACACCTGCACCTTTTGCAAACATGGTTGCATTCATTTAAGGAATTTTCACATTTAAGGTGAACATCCTACTCACTTTGTTTCCTTTGGCAATCAATCGACCATCCTTTTTGTACTCTTCTACATATAACCCATCAGCATTGAACCTAACTTGTAATCCCTAGTCAACCATTTTTCCAACAGAAAATAGATTCTTTGTTATATTTGGAACATGCAGCACATGAGCATGATGTTTTACCTTCCCATCCTCCATAGACAATGCTATGTTTCCTGTATGCTCAATAGGATGTGATGTATCATCACCTGTTTCAACATATCCAAAAAGTAGAATTTTTGCAAACTACTAAAGGATTCCGCATGATTGCTCATGTGATTTGAAGCACCTGAATCAATATACAAGACATTACCATTCGATTTTGAATTTTCGGCAAACATCATATTCATCTTATGATGTTAAACCATGAACAGCTTCTCAAAATCATTTGCACTTGTGGATGCATAGTTGTTTTGTTGCCTTCTGTTATTTTTATTCTTCGACCTTCAATCACGTTCAAAGTGTCCAAGTTTAGCACAATTCCAGCATCCTTTACTGTCATTACCTGAATCATTTCTTTGGAAATTTTTGTGACCTCTTTGGCTCCCCCTGCCTCGAAACTGTCCTCTTCCTCCTGCATGATTTTGTTGTTGCCCTTGGTCTTGGTTATTGTGTCCTCTTCCACTTCCAAAGCCTCTACCTCTACCTCTTCCTCTTCCAGAGTAGAATACCTACTCAGAACTAGTTTTTTCTTGGGGGTTTGAATCCTTACTAAGATTCTTTTCTTCAATAATTAGAATAGATACCAGATCATTAAAATTTGGAATATTTTCCCCAGTTTCTATAGAAGTTCTCAATTGCTTATATGCACCTCCTAAACCACAAAGGCATACTTCCACCTTATCATCATCATCTACATTCACTCCAATAGATGCAAGTGACTCACATATGTTTTTTATTTTTAGGGTATATTCACTTACCAACATGCTCTTTTTCTTCAATGTATGCAGCTCGTTCTTGAGTTGCAATTTCCGTGCCTTTGTATTGGTCTCATACAATGTGAGCAAATTGTTCCAAGCCTCTTTTGGAGTCTTGGCATCTTGTATGTGCCCAATCATGCTATCTTGTATGCTAAGAGATAGCCAATACATTACCTTTTGTGCTCCTTGATTCCATTCTTCATATGCTCGTAACTGGTCTGCACTCTGATTCCTTTCTGGTAACTGTGGAGTGTTTTCGTTCTCTCCTTTGATGTATTTCCAGTAGCCTTTTTGCATCACAAAATTTGTCATCCTGAATCTCCAAGCATGGAAGTTGTTCTTGTCCAGCTTATCACTCATAAGCTGACTCATTCTATCTGCATTTGCCATTTTTGCAGCAATTCACAACATTGCAAAACACTACAAGCAACACTTCTGCTTGAACACTGTCGCACTATGATGTGACAGTTCGATCTCAGAAAAACATAGTTTTCATGTATCACAAATACACGGAATCGCTTGAAATTATGGATCTCGAATATATGAGTGTTCTTGAACACAATGCAAGTTACAATTTTTGAAACTGACCTGGTTTTTCTGTAGGCCCCACCTTGTGGGCTCAAAATGGAGGTCGAGATGGCTCCCAAGCTTTGATATTTTTAGGTCTTCTATCTTCACGCCAATTTTTGTAGCAATCTGAGGTTGTTTGTGAATCGCGCTTTCTCCACGCCTTCTTTCGTACTCTTCACCGCTGGTCTTCTTCGCGAGCTCTCTACAACAACACTCGCTCTGATACCATGTCACGAGAACTAATTGTATTTGAGGGCATACATATAAGGTGGATGCATGTGATACTGTGTATGCATACATAAGCTAATGAGTGTTAGTGCATAATAATGAGTAAGCATGATATAAGTGTACATAAGCATAAATGTGTGTATGAGCATGAATTCATGTAAGTGTATGGGTGTGTACATGTAGATATAAAAGAATGTATGTGCATTAAAAGCCATTTATAATATATATATATATATATATATATATATATATATATATATATATATATATATATATATATATATATATATATATATATATATATATATATATATATATATATCATTAAGATATATTAATGTTTTCTTTCCCTAATGATTTTGCTGACATTGAAGAATAGCAAGCACAAAAAAAAAGAGCAAAGATTGAAGAGTTGGACAAATTGTTCAAGCATTTATATTTGAAGAGATTGGAGTTGGAGCTGTTTACCTGATGCTTCTCCCACTTCTTTTTCTTACTTAAGCTTGGATTAGAATTGTATAGGCTTATATTTAGATCTTTAGCTTTCATAGCAAGGCTTTCATTTAGAACTATAGCTTTCCTCTAGATCTATTACATTGTTTCTATTATCTGATGACTCAAAGCAACACAATTGCAAATGAATTTGCAAATGAATTTACTTCATCTTTTATTTTAGAAATGTTTTTACCTCCCGCTCATAACAATACTACTACCCAACATGAATCTAATGAAACTATAGAAGTAGAAATAGAAGAATTCATTAAAGACCAAATTACTAAGGAATCATTAATTTCCTTATCATATGATCATTGTTTAACTAGATTTTCCATTGCATTGTCTTCATTTTAATTTAATTGTTTTTAATTTGGATGACCATGAGACAAGTTTTGAACCTGCAAAGGTAAGATAACCTTAGATGCTCCTTCTGTCTTCCTTGGAGCTAGCCCAATCTACATCAGAGAACAATTTCAAGCTTAAATCAGATACATAAGGGTGGTATAACCCCTCATTCATGGTGCCTTTGAGATATCTGAGTATCCTCTTGGCAGCTTCCATGTGAGGTTTCCTTGGTGTGTGCATAAATTGACTTAGCACACTCACACTATAACATATATCAACCCTTTTCAATGTGGCATAGTTCAAAATACCCACAAGACTTTGATAACCTGTCACATCTTCTATGAGTTCACCTTCATGTGAGCTCAATTTATGATTAACCTCCATTGGAGTACCTGCAATCTTGCAATCTTGAAATCTTGCATTTTGAAATTTGTCAACAAGTCTTTAATGTAGTTCCTTTGAGTAAGATATAGACCATGATCCTTGTAAACCACTTCCAATCCTAGGAAGTATGTGAGTGACCCTGAGTCACGTATCTTAAACTCTTCTGTCATTTGCTCTTTAACTTTCTTGATTCCATCTGCATCATTTCCTGTTAGTATAATATCATCCATATGCACACACAACTAGATGACTTCAGAGTTACTCCTTTTTATGAATAGTGATGGATCTGCCTTGCTAGGTTGAAATCCTTTGTCATGCAAGAATGAGACAAGCTTGTGATTCCAAGCCCTTAGTGCTTTTTTTATTCCATACAAAGCTTTATTAAGTTTACACACATAATCAGGATATATGTGATTTTCAAAACCAAGTGGTTGTGCCATGTATACCTCTTTTGTTATCCATCCATTAAGAAATGCATTTTTTACATCCAATTGAAGTATCTTCCAATTCTTGGAAGAGGCAATACTAAGCAAAACCTAATTGTAGGCATCTTTGCCATAGGAGAGAAGTTATCCTCATAATCAATTCCCTGATTTTGTGCAAAGCCTTTTGCCACAAACCTTGCCTTATACCTGTTAATGGAGCCATCTAAATTCTTCTTCAATCTGTAGACCCATCTTGAGCCTATCACTTTCATTGATGGAGACTTGGGAACCAACTCCCAAGTGTTATTCTCCTCAATAGCTTCAATTTCTTCTTCCATTGCATGCCTCCATTTTGATTTCTTCTTAGCTTCCTCAAATGTTGAAGGTTCCTCTTGATTTATGTCCTTTGCTAGATAGATTGAATGTTTAGTGACTAGAGAAGTATCAAACCCATACCTTTCTGGTTTTCTTTTGTATCCTGCTCTTCAACTTTAGAAGGATTATCCTTAACAAGTTTTGGAAAATCTTCTTGATCATAAGGTAGGTTTACCTTTCTACATGAATCTTCATACCAAGAACTATTCTCATCAAATACTACATCTCTACTCACCAAGAATCCTTTGGTTGTTGGGTTGTATAATCTGTAGCCCTTTTGATTGTTGTCATATCCAATGAATACACACCTTTCTACTTTGGGATCCATCTTCCCTCTAACGTGTGAAGGAACATGAGCATAAGAAATACATCCAAAAATCTTACAATGATCCAAGCTTGGTCTTCTTCCATTCCAAGCCTCATATGGTGTCATGCCATCAAGTGATTTTAAAGCTAACCTGTCAATCAAATAAGTGGTTGTAGATGCAGCCTTAGCCCATGAGTAATTAGGTAAAGTGCTCCTCATTTAGCATGGACCTTGCAGCTTCAACTTTGTCCTATTCCCTCTTTCTCCCACTCCATTTTGCTCAGGAGTGTACCTTGTAGTGATCTCTCTTTTGATTCCCCTCTCTTGAAGAAAGGAGTCAAATTCATGGAAGAAGTACCCTTCCCGTCCATCTCACCTTAGCTTTTTTAATGTTTTACCTGTTTGATTCTCCACAAGAGCCAACTATCTTTGGAAGCATGAAAAGACTTCATCTTTGTGTTTCATAAAATATAATATAGTCCATCTACTGCAATCATCAATGAAGGAGACGTAATACCTTGATCCAAATATTGAAGCATCCTTGCTAGGTCACCATACATCTGTATGAACCAAATCCAAGAGATCTCCATGCATATAATCTTTCTTCATGAATGGTAACCTCTGAGACTTTCCAGATTGACATGCACTACACTTACAAATCATGTGTTGTTTTGACAAGTTAGGGAGTCCAAGTACACTTTGGCCCCTACAAATTTGCTTTAATGATATTTCACCATGTGATAACATTTTGTGCCATACTTCCAATTCTATGAGTGTCTGACTACCACAGTTAAATAAAGCAATGTTTCTAGTGTCTTGTAATTCAAATGTGACCAATCTACCTGTCTTTTCACCATTTGTAATTCTCCTAAATCCTTGACTTGGATCTTCAACAAATGCTCCTCCTCTTGTGAACCTAACTTGCAACCCTTTCTCTATTATCTGCCCAAGACTTATCAAATTCTTTGTAATGGTAGGGACATAGAGTACCTTATTCAGTAGGTTGATGTTTCCATCAGGTGCTTTGACAGTTCCTATTTTCTCCATAAGGTGTCTTGTATCATCTCCTTTTTGTACCTCATGCTTATTCCTTAGATCTTTTAAATCTGATAGGAGGGCCGCATTTTGTGCCACATGATTGGGACGAACTGAATCTATGTAGAAAAACATGCTCATCAGATTTACCTTGTGGCATGGCCATATTCATGATTAGCAATGAGTCCTCTTGATTTGAGTCTTTTGTGAAGTTATTGCAGTTTCTTCTTCATCTATTGCCTCCTTGATAGTTTGAATGGTTGTAATTGTTGTGGTTGCCATGGTAATTGTTGAACCTTCCTCTTGAGTAGCCATAACTTCCTCTATTGTATCCTCTGCCTCTTTGGTTCTTGGAATTCCTAAAGCAATTTTTAGTTATATGATTAGTTAATCCACAAATGGAGCATAAGTTAGAGACTTGGGATCTCCCCCTGCCTTTTCTTCCTCCTCTGCCTCTACCTCTACCATGTCTTCCTCTACCTGCATAGTTAGCTTGATGTGTACCTGCTTCATCATCCACTTTCTTTCCTTTCCCTTTGTTGTCATTGGATTTGCTTTCATCAGTATACAAAGCAGAAGTTTGATTACCTTTGGAGCTTTCTCCATTCTTGATAAGCTTGGCCTCTTGAGTAAGTAGTTGTTCTATGAGTGTATTGAAATATGGTACATGCATATCCATGTATAGATCCATAGTTGTGGTGAATGCTTCCCACTTGTCATGTGCCTTCAAGCCATTGATGACCTATCTTACAATTTTCTCTTCCTCTATTACCTCTCCAATGTTTCCCAATTGATCTACTATGTCCTTGAGCTTTGTTACAAAATCAATCACATTTTGTTTGGGAGCTTTCTTGATAGTTTTTAAGTCCAACCATAGTTGATGCTTCCTGACCTTTGTACCAAAAGAGAAGAAGGTGTCAATTGCATTCCACACTTCCTGAGGTGTTTTACAACTTCTAATGTGAGGCAACAAAAATCTGAGATAGAGTTGAGGAGATAAGACCTTGCAAGTGCATCCTTGGACCACCATGTGCTCAATCTTTCTTGCTCTTCTTTGTTCTTGAAACTTGGCATAACTTTATCTCCAGATATATAACCATATAAATTCCTGCCTTGAAGATAAGCTTCCATCCTTAATGACTAGGCTGAGTAGTTACCTCTATCCAATTTGTCAATTGATAAAGGAAATCCATCTCCGATGTTGTCCAACCTTGCTCTGATACCACTTTGAAAGATGAAGTGGCGCTGCAAAAACTTTGCACTACACCAACCAAATAAACTCCAGGGATATTTAGTGGGCCTTTTTAGCTTGCCAAAGGATGTATTAGACACCCTATATACCTTGGAAGATCACTCTTAAAATGATAAATCAAAATAGATAGGTAGAAGTTGAATCAAGGGTTAAAAACTTGCTATTTTGGTTCATACACTTGGTCAATGTTTTGAACAATTCTTTGAGCACACTAGCAATTAACTTAATTCCTTTTAGGGAACTTTTATTGACTTAATACGCTAACAATCATGAGCAGTATGTGTGTGTCTATGTATGTATATATGTGTGTGTGTATGCATGTGTATGTGTGTGTGTAAATTTGTGTATGTGTCTATGCGCGTATGTGTGTGTATGTGTGTGTGTGTGTTTATGTGTGTATGTGTGTGTATGTGTGTCTATCTATGTGTGTATGTGTGTGTCTATGTGTTTATATATGTGTGTATATGCATGTGTATGTGTGTGTGTAAATCTGTGTGTATGTGTGTGTGTGTATGTGTGTGTATGTGTGTGTCTATGTGTATATGGGTGTGTGTCTATGTATGTATGTGTGTGTCTATGTGTGTATATATGTGTGTGTGTGTATGCATGTGTATGTGTGTGTATAAATTTGTGTGTGTATATGTGTCTGTATGTGTCTATGTGTGTATGTGTGTGTGTATGTGTGTGTGTATGTGTGTGTGTATGTGTGTGTGTATGTGTGTGTGTGTCTATGTGTGTATGTGTGTGTGTGTCTATGTGTGTGTGTGTCTATGTGTATGTGTGTGTCTATGTGTATGTGTGTGTGTCTCTGTGTGTATGTGTGTGTCTATGTGTGTACGTGTGTCTATGTGTCTATGTCTGTATGTGTGTGTGTGTGTGTAAATGTGTGTATGTGTGTGTATGTGTGTGTATGTGTGTGTATGTGTCTATGTGCATATATGTGTGTGTGTGTATGCATGTGTATGTGTGTCTATGCATGTGTATGTGTGTGTAAATCTATGTATGTGTGTGTGTATGTGTCTATGTGTCTATGTGTCTATGTGTGTGTATGTGTGTATGTGTGTGTCTATGTGTGTATGTGTGTGTATGTCTATGCATATGCGTGCGTATGTGTGTGTGTTATGTGTGTGTGTGTGTGTCTATATGTGTATATGTGTGTATGTGTGTGTATGCATGTGTACATGTGTGTGTAAATTTGTGTGTGTATGTGTGTGTGAGCGTACCTTTGTGCTTCCTTGACCATCAGTAGCTAGGAGGTTGTGTGTGTGTGTGTGCTTGATCTCTCTCTCTCTCTCATCTCAATCCTAGCACAAATGTGCCGGGAGAAATCAAAAATTTCTTTTAACATTCCAGAGCATTTCTTATGCGATGCTCTGAAATCTGAGACATCACTTATGCAATGCTCCAACATAGCAGGCAATTTCCCAATGACGGTAGGAGTGTTGCTAGATAGCGATGCTATTTGCGACGGTCCAATTTAGCATCACATAAGCGATGTTGTGCATTGCTTATGCGACGGGTCATCTTTTTTTTAATAAAAAAAGAGTTTTGTCGCTTATGCGATGCTTTCGTCGCATAAGCGATGAAACCCGCTTTTCTTTCAATGGGGGGTGTCTCTATGCGCCCTATTTCTAGTAGTGTGAGCACCTTTGTAATGGATCTTCCCACTCTCTCTCTCTTTCTCTCTCTCTTTCTCTCTCTCTTTCTCTCTCTCTATCTCTCTCTCTCTCTTTCTCTTTCTCTCTCTTTCTCTCTATCTCTCATTTCATTCCTCCTTTTGCATCTGATCTGCATATTTCTCTTTTAGTGTCAATTTCCTCTCTCTCTCTCTCTCTCTCTCTCTCTCTCTCTCTCTCTCTCTCTCTCTCTCTCTCTCTCTCTCTCTCTCTCTCTCAGATGAATGCCGGTTGCAATCTTCTCGATCTCGAATCTCATGCACCGCCATCCATTTCTATTGTGTGACTTCTACATGTGCTCTCTCTCTCTCTCTCTCTCTCTCTCTCTCTCTCTCTCTCTCTCTCTCTCTCTCTCTCTCTCTCTCTCTCTCTCTCTCACACACACACACACACACACACACACACACACGCAATGTCCATTCTCTGATTTTCCTATTTTTGTACTTCTAGAGAATCACTCCTACATGTTTTTCTACAACACCGAGTTAACAAATCATCGTCTCTACTGTGAACTTAAACAATGGCTAGTCTTTGACTGATGCCCTTCAAGTTAATCACCATCACAATAGACCCGAGCACATCACATAATCTACATATTTCTCTCAAAATTGATCTCTCCATGATTGATGACTGGTGCTTGCAACCTCACTGTTGTAGGGCCTGAAGCTTATGATATTCCTTAAATTAGAAAATAAAATTATTCTCACTTCCTCTAATCGATGATCCAAGGGTCCTCTTATTGAATATCTATGGAAGAGCCTTTGGCTATGTACAACCTTGAGAAGTTATGGATAGATCTTTTCCATTGTCTGGAATGTAAGTGAATGAGAGAAAAACAGAAATAAGAAACAGCAGCTCACCAATTCTTTTTAGCCACAACACTTGCGGGAGGATCCTTTTGAGACCGAGCAACCCTGAAGTTCTCTATGTAAGGATCGAAAATGCTTAACACTCAAAATTAGATGCTTTAACTCATATTTTGTTGTGAATTTTAAGTAAAACTTTCTAATGAAGGAGTGGCTATCCCACTCTCTATGGATATGATTTGGGTTTAGGATGCTTTGAAGAAAAAATAGTTTTTTTTTTAATATAAAGGAAGTTCGGCATTAGCCTACTCTCCGGGAGTTGAATTAAATAAAGAAAAGTACAAGAGAAGGGGACTAGTGCCCACGGGACCCCCCAAATCCCACAAAACAAGAGAAGCTTTTACAGAGTTGGATATGAAGAAAAAATAGTTGAGATCAACAAACGATTAAGTATTCAATATGCAGATTCTACTACGTTGACGCACAATTGCCTATTACTACTTGCCATAAAGTTTTGAGGAAGACCATGCCCTTCCGAGACATCAAGCCAACCTTTACGAAAAAGTTTTCGACAATACTCTATCTACTATGTTTCGAGCAACAAAATAAAGAGAAAACAACCAATCTTCTTGTTGGAGCAGGAGAGAAGAGAATAGAGAGATGGTTGACTCTCTTTCTCTCTCCCTTTCTCCTTCTCTCTCTCTCTTGTTTTCTTTATTGGCATCACAGCTAGAGATGGAGAGTTTGAGAGTTAGGATCATAAAGAGAAAATCAAGTATCAGAAAGCACGAACAAGGAGAAGAAGGGAGGAGAAGTACCTAAAGATAAATCATGGAAAAACTAAATCAACATTTAGCGTGTATATGCATCTTTTCCTAGGGTTCTTCTTCTAAAATTTCAGTTCCTTCTAGCTTTTTAGTTTCTATTTTCAAAAAAGTCTTTTTGTTCTTTTCTATTTTCAAAAAATCCAATCTTTGCTTTCTATTTCATTTTTGCTTTTCTATTTTTCTCTTTTTACTTTCTATTTTTCTTTTTCATTTTTATTATTTCTACTAATTTTTCTTTTTCATTAACGTTTTATTCTCTTTTCACACTTATATAGAAAATAATTTAGCTAAACTAAAGGTTACAGTTAGGGTTTTTATTAGGGAAAAATTTAGGGTTTCTTATGGATTGGGTTTCCAACTCCTAATATATAGACAAAGGGTCTGAAGTCATGGATTTATAAGGGTCTAAGATGAGTTTCAAAGGGTTAAGGGTTAGATTTCATAGGGTTAGAAACTCATTTTTAAGGGTTAGTTTGAATGTTTTCTAGGGGTTTGAGGTTTCTAAGGGTGAAACTATCATGCTTTTTGAGGGATTTTAAATACACATGGGCTTTTAATTTCATTTTGAATATAAACATGGAGTTTTTGGATGGGGTTTAGATAGAATACAACTAGATTTTGGCTTTTTTAAGGGGTTAATGAACTTTATACATGTAAATATACAAGACCAATGTACAAATAGAATGTTTTCTCATCACACGAGCAATCAAATTAGTTAGATAATTGAGCAGTTTATAACTCTTTTCATCTTTCTATTGTCAAAAACATTAGTTCTTGGTTAGATAAGCAAAGAAAATAAATTTCGAAAAACTTTTGTACACTATCCTAAGGGATTTCATCCGGACAATGGGCTTCTCTCTTTTTCATAATTCCAGATGCATTTGCCATGGAGAACCTAAATCCAAGCACTTTCACTAAAGTTTCAATGAGGAACACTCTATGTCATGAGTTCCATACCAATGTGCACTAAGTCATGAGTATGCGAGAAAGGTATTCCGAAGAGCTCTACAACCTTGTGAAGGTGAATCATTACACAAACAAGGAAAAAAACATATTGACATATTGACAGATGGAGTTGTTTATCCAAATGATCTTCAAACACGAAGGTACCCAACTTTTCATACTCTTCATGATCTGATTAGAAGGAGATGGTGATGATGGTTTACATGGATATTGTTCAAGGCTCTAGGAGTTGTTAAACAACTACATGCAATACATGAACTATCTACAAAATGTATTACATCAAAAGGACTTACATAAGAAGGATCTAGATAAAAAATTATTGCATTTGACGTCAAAGATATGAGGTTTTAAACAAATGAAAGAAAATCTTATAGGACTGAGAATATATATATATATATATATATATATATATATATATATATATATATATATATATATATATATATATATATATATATATATATATATATATATATATATATATATATATATATATATATAGAAAAAAAAGAGAATGAAAATGGCAAGAGAACATGTAACAATACAATTGTGTTGTGGTCCAGTTATATGATATAAAAGATTATCATTGTTCAGGCCTTTTTAAATTTTTAATAAAAATTAATGAAGCTGAAAAAACCACCAAAAGATGGAGAGAATTAGTATCGCACTAATGAACAGAGCTTTGGACTATAGCCTTGGTAAACTAGATATTCCATCTCTCAAAGTACAATAAACAATGGAGAACTATGGTGGTTTGGGTGTGCTCGAGTTCCATATGAGAATCATAAAGTACTTAAATGGTTGTTCTCACAAAAAGACAATTCAAATATTATCCAAAGGCAACATTCAGGTGAATCGCTAATTGTTAAGAACTAGGGAAAATTTTAAATTGAGTGGAAATTGAGTGGAGACTTAAAGAATGCATGTTTGTTATAAGCAAGGGTGCTAATTGTAAGTACACTTGTCTACACTACATGCAAACTCCAGGTACAAGAGCCTGCATAGCTAGAATTGAGGTTGAGGAATGTCCTTCTAGAAAAAATGTTAATCTACATAATTTCTCATCTTTTGCCATGATTTGGGATCCTAGACTTTAAATACAATTGACAAATGTACACATATGTACATTGCAAGTAGAGTTATGGATCATTAACAAGTTGGTTCATCTTCACTTGGATTATGTATATTTCATCAATCCTACAACTCTTGCACATGAATGCATAAAAAATGTGAAGCTTTCTTCCAAAAGTGGGATTTCATGGTGGACATGTTTATCTAATAAAAGATCTGAAGCTTTCACAAAATATAGGTGATGTACAATAGGATGTTTGAATGGGAGGTGCAAAAGCAAGAAGCTTTTTTAGCAATAGTGATGGTAAACAACTAAATGCAATGTGGAATAATTGGAAACAATTTTGTGAGGTTAAAACAAACGTACAAAGCAATCTACAAGTAACAAAGAAAATAATGGAGGCATTGCTTAAACTAAATGAATTTTTGAAGATCATGAGGCAATAGGTTATTTCTTATGTGTATGTGATTGATTTCAAAATGGCAATCATAGAGCTTATAGAAATCATCACAAAGGCTTGGAGTGTCAAAGACAAAAATTGCTACATGGTTAGTATTAAAGAGATTATTTGGTCCACTCTTACTTTTTTCAAATAAACATCTCATGATCTTAATCTTTATGTTTTTATAGCATATTCTTTATCTGCATGGTTGATTCTTTGTAGAAAAAGGATCACTTGCCACATGGAACACCCCAGGGATGGAAAACTCTCATTATCAAGAAAGAACAAGCTTATTCAAATGCACAAGAGGAGGAGTGATGAAATCTAATCCACTTCTTTAGAAAAAAAATACAAAGGAAACGTGCCAAATATTATCAACAGATTATAAGAGAAAAATCCTTTTAGGACAAAAGCTCGATTAAATAGAAGATGAATGGTATCTTATATTAATGTGAACCTGAAGGAACAAAGATGATATCAAGTCGTATTTGGAATATCTTTTGGTATTTTTTTACCAAAAATTATATATGGATGTATTTATAGTTTTTGAGACCACACAAATGATGAAATAAAAGGGCATTATTCTTCTTTGATGCTTTTGAATGAGCTTTACACTACATCTGAGATACCCTTTTGTTGTGAAATAAGCTTCTTCCTAGAGTATAGCATCCACTAGAGAGTGAGTGATTACGTATCCACCCATCCAAATCCACTCATATATATACCAAATGTCCAAGGAGTGCATGCCTTAATTTTTATCCATGTGTCCTTCCAAGTGTCCTTCACGTGGACACTTTCCAAAGAAAATCACATAGCTTCTATTTCAATTGAAGCCTTCCCTTCATGTACAAGTCAAGGTGTCCTTTGGGAGAAGCTTCTCCCAAGACTAAGGTTTCTTCTACCTTAGGATAATTATTCCTAATGTAAAGAACCCTTCAATTGAGACTTCCATTGAAATAAAACCTCAAGGGTTACAACCAAGAAACATAGGTTCCTTCTTGGAGGGTCCAACCCATTAATTTAAACCAAGGGTTCCCTATTATTTGAGGTTCTAATCCAAGGATTATACAACATTATTCCCCCCTTTGACATTTTTGTCCTTGAAAATGTGCTTTGTTATATTATGTGGAGTATTCCCCCGTGCACCATAATTCAGTTCATTGATCATGGACTCACTCTCAAAGGATATTTTCCCCGTTTCTTACTAAGAGTTGGAAAAGAGGGAAATCTTTTGTTTATGGAACTTACTCCTTCCCAAGTAGCACTTTCTTCAGTTCTGTCCCTCCATTTAACTAGGCACTCTTTATATAGATGACTTCTTGTTTTTTTATTTCGAGTGTGTAGAAGTCTTTCTGGTTCATGAGGGATGTTAAGAAGGGAGATTGGTTGAATGATTGTATCTAAAGATACAAGATTGTCTTGTTCAGCCGTTTTTCTTTTTAATCTACTTACATGGAATACTGGGTGAAGTAAAAAATCGTGTGAAAGTTCTAACTCATAAGCCAAAGTCCCTATTCTTTTGAGAACCTTAAAAGGACCACAGAACCTTGGAGACAGTTTAGGACAAGGTCATGTTATCAATGTCTCAGATTTCTCAAGAACTTGAAGGTATACTCATTCATCAACCTGAAAGGAAATATCTCACCTTTTAGGGTAGTTAAAAGATTTAGCTCTATCCTAGGCTTTCCTCAGGTTTTCCTTGGCTATTTTTAGCTTAAAGTTCATGTCTTCTAAGAAATCCTTAGCTCCTTGGACTTTTTTGTTTTGTAGTCCAATTGCATAAGGTGCTCTTGGTTGAAACCCATACATTAACATAAAAGGATTATATTCCATTGTAGAGTGCTTTGCACTATTATAAGAAAATTCTACTATCGGTAGATTGTCTTCCGAGTTGGTTTGGGTAGAAGATACATATGCTCGTAACATATCTTCAAGTATTCGATTGACTCTTTTAGTTTGACTATCCGATTGTGGATGTTTAGCAATACTCATGTTTAGATTAGTTTCTAATCTACTGAATACAGCTCTCCAAAAATGACGAGTGAATTTTCTATCTCTATCAGATACTATGTCTTGAGGTAATCCATAGAGTCTATATAGTTGTTCTATGAATAGTTCAGCTAATTCTAGAGTTTTCACTGTAGTTTGAGTAGGTATGAAACGAGCCATTTTGGTCAATCGATCAACTATGACCCAAACGATCTAAGTTTGGAATCACAAGGGACACAAATCTTTCCTTTGTATAACAGATACCCAAAACCACATCAGCTCTTTCCATGTGCATGATCTGGAAGTCTAATTTATCTTTATAACCTTGAAATTCTATTTCCAAGTTACGAATCATAGGATCCCAGACCTTCTTGTCTTGACCCTGCATCATGGATACAACATACTGATGAGGTGACTTTTGTTGGGGTAACTTCAATCTCTTCACCAATGAGTAATTTAGGAAATTACGGGTGGCCGAGTCATCTATCATGACTCTGCCTTTTCCCCTCTTATGCAAGCATGAAGTTTGAACAGGTCATGAGGTCCAAACGGGTTTTGGACCCACATTGAGCCAGACAAACAACACTGATGCGTGTAGTCTTCATGAAGGACTTCCACTTTTTTCCAAACTTTACTATTTTTGACATTTAATGTTTGGACTAAGTGTATTCCTATTTTTTCTTTCCCTTTTATCTCATGGGCGGCTTTCTGTTGTCCCCTAGCAATGCAATTCTTACTAAGATGTTCTGGGTTAAGGCACTTAAAGCAAAGGTTCTCATTTTTTATTTTTTCCCAAACTTAGGGTCAATTCTAGGTCGTGAAGGTCTAGGAGTTTTAAAGTCATCTTTTTTGAAAGTGCCTAGCTTTCTTTTACCTGGTTTAAATTTTTTATTTTCTTCGACACGACAAAGTGTTTGTGTTCCAATTTTAGCATGATCTTCATAGATCTGTGCTAACTTGATAGCATCTTCTAAACTTTTTGGGGCACTTCTCTTCACTTCGTGTTTAATTTGCTTGTCGAGACCATGAATAAATTCTCTTACCTTATGAAAATCATCTAGGTTTTGAAGTTTAAGTACTATTTCTTGATAATGAGAAAAATATAAAGAGAGGGGGCGTCCTCTTTGAAGGACTTTGTCCCATTCTTCCCAGTTACGCTCGTCTTCATTTTCTGGTAAGAATTCTTTTTTGAAGAATTCTTCAAATTGATTCCAAGTTTCTGGGATTCTTTGAGCCTCTTTTAAGCTCATCCACCATTTATAAGCCTTAGGTCCAAGTGATAAACTTGTTTCTAAGACTTGATAGGCTTCAGGGGCGTCTTTTAACTGAAGCAAGATTTGCCATTTTTCCAAAAATATCAGGACTCCATCTTTGTTTCGGTCTTTATCTTCCCCTGAAATTGAGGTGGTTTTAAGTCTTTTGCAAATGAAAGGCTTATAGACTTAATGGTAGTATGAGGAGGATTTACTTCATCATTCTTATTTTTTAAGGATAAGTTACTATGTTAGAAATTTAGTAGGCCCATAACTAATACCACAGGTCCAAGGTTCCATAGGTCCAGGATATACAACATAGAATCCAGCAAGCTTCCAATATTGACAAAACATGAACATACCACATTTAATCATACAAATGATGAGACAAAGATAGAGAGAGATTAGAAAACATGTGAAAAGTGTTACGTAAGCCACTGCTTACTCACACTATCATATATACCAATGTTCAATGTACAATGTGGGAGCAAAACTCTCAACCACTCTATGTGAAAAGAAAATAGATGGATGAGTGAATGTACAAATGTAAGAAACATAATCAGATGTATGGATAGAAATCTGAATATATGTGAGATGTGTGACCTCATAGGTTGTGGAAGAGTGAATATGAGTGACAGAAAGAGGAAGGATCAGTCTAAAATTGATAATCAGAAAACCCTCATCTAAACTTAGGCTATGGAAGACCCTAAATCAGATACGTGTGTGAAAAGATCACATACTTACAAAATTAGCATAGCATGCTAAACGGTTGCTACCAAAAATCCTCAAACTCACATGGCCATACCTTCTCGAACGCCTCATCCAAATATGCATAAAGGATATATGTACTGATTCTCTTGTACCTATGCCGAATAGGACTCCTCCTGTATGGACGTTATTGCCTCCATAAACTCCAAGTAGTACCTGTGTGCATAAAGAGAATATGTACCTGAATCCTTAACATAATATGTAAATCTTATGTTAACCACCATCCAATGTCTTTGAAGTAAATCGAAATCTTCATGTAGAAGACAATCTTCAAATACATTATGTAGATGGCCGATCCTCACCACCAAGCTGCTAATGACCAAGTCCTCTCCATGAGCAAGAGTGTAGCACACTCTTCTTCTTCAAGAAGAACTCCATAGATGCTCCTCAACATGCTCCAACATAGCACCATGGCTGCCCCATGTGCTAGAAGCATCACCTCTATTGAGGTACCAAAGCTCTCCAAAGCTTGGTGTTGAAACTAGGTGAAGGATGAATATAATGAACCAAGCATGTGTTTATATAGTATTGGTTATCCCTTGAAAAGCTCTACCAAAAGCAACCAATAAATCATAAAACAAGGGATTGTTACTAATTCGAATCATGAATAAATCGGCACTGCCCGTTCGCTGTCCAAAAGCTCATAAACAAAAAATCTTCCGTGTTTCTCAGCTGCAACCGATGGGGATCGAACCAGTGTCATGACTTTAGGAGAACAATGGCCTAATCACAGCGTTCAAGTTGTTTTCTTCTAGAAGAACTAATAACAACAGTTAGTCATGCTGTAGACTTGGTCAATTGAACCAATGGAACATTGAATGGACCAATGGAACATTGCTTTCCAACAATCCCCCCTGCAATGTTATATTGGTACAAACTGAACTAGATTTGCAGAATTCATAAGCTTCAAACCTTTACTTCCCAAATTGGCCTTCAAACCTTTTCTTCAAAAGTCTTCTTCAAAATTGAATTTTACTTTCTTTCAAACTTCTTGCTATATATGAACCATAATACTTGAGAAAATATGCAAACTAGATATCCAATAGTGTACACATCAAGCAATCACTGCTTGACAACAAATGTAGCATGTACTAACTCTGAACCTACTATCTCCTGTCTTCTTAAACCTGAAAACATACACTAGGATCCACATATTTGCATTTACCTTACAAAAAGGTTTCTCAACGTACTTCTGATGTGTCATGTAAATACACTAAACAAAATCAAGAACTGAATCCTGGAACCTGTGACTAACAACTCACAACTTAGTGTATTATGAACACTAGTTGGTTCACCTCTGACTGTACTCAAGTCAACTCAACTCAACTCAACTGAAATCAACTAAAATCAACTCATGAGTCTCATCAAAATCTCATATTTATGAAGTCATCACGTCTTCATCCTTGTTCTATCTGTAAGTCTTTCATACCTTTTTCCTTCAGAATCTAGTATAAACATATATGTGCGCACCTCTAAAACATAGCTCTCTAAAATATCAAGCGTCTCTTCAATAGAAATTTGGAACCTTCTCCTGAACAGGAACATCCTAACAGGAACTTTCTCCATACATTCTCCTTCTTCCTTCTTCTTTCAAAGTTGGAACATAAAGAGAACCTAACAAAGGAAATATAGGAATACCTGAAATAGGAATACTTGTAGGTATGACTCTGCATTCTTTTACATATGGCTGAAAATAAGTCTTCATGTTTCATCACCCCCTGGATGACTTAACACTAGTATCCAGAATTCTTCAAATATATAAGACTTTATGAAATCTAGAACATCTTCCTTCTTTCAAAATCTGATCTTTCAGTGATCAATACTTGTATTTGAAACAAAATCTTTGAACCCTTTTTATTAGCACTGGAGTTGCTAATAGCTTTCACTCTAACTCTTCAGCTTCCCATATTGTAGAATAAGGTTAGCAATGCAATTCTTTGTCAAATCTACTAAATCATGACCAAGTATAATGCAAAACAAGAAACTGCTTCTTCTTTCACACAAGATGTTCTCGTAGACTTGTCTTTGGGTGTAGAGGATAAAAGTAAGAAAAGTATATGGAAAATATACGAGAAAAGGAAGTCTTACTTTCCCTTTGGAAATGTTGGACTTTCTTCTTCTGCATCTTTCTTCCACCTGATGATGATGTCAAACTTCGAACCTCTCTTCCATACCTTCTGTTTTCTTCATCTTGACGTAGCAAGCACTCTTAACTTCTTCAAATGAACTCTTTCTCTTCCTCTAATGCTAAGAGTAAGAGACAAAACAAACATGGTATACAAATGGAAGTGAACATAGAATCATGTTTTATCATCTCCTCATATCTCTGAATCAAAATTCTGCTTTAAATGATTGATATGACTCAATTCACCAACCTTTTGTCTGAATGATGAATTACCTTTCTGTTGGAGTTAGATGTCTGCGGAAGCACGCGAACAGCAAAAGGAAGAAGAAGAGCTTGGAGCACAACACACAAGACTGAATGTATTACTAGAGAATGTACAAAGATAAGTAGCCCATTAGGGCAATAGGCGTATATACAAGCCGGGGGAAAAAAACCTCCTAAAGAGGGAAAAAAGTGCCCCGGCGGTCCTAGAGTGTTCACACACATCACTACCTAAATATATCAACAAATCCCCCCTGGGAGTGATGCGGTGAACAAGGAGCTGGCACTCATGTATAAAGAAGTGCCGAGCTATGTGGAAATCACTCCACAAAAGGAAGTAAGCCCAAAGATTTGCGGAAAGCTTCAAACTTCTCCCTAGGCAGAGCCTTCGTGAAAAGTTCTGCAATGTTCTCCTGCGTGGGCACATATGCCAAGCTGATCTCCCCAGCAGAGAACCTCTCCCTGACATAGTGATAATGCACCTCAATGTGCTTAGTGCGAGCATGGAACACAGGGTTCCTCGCAATTGCCAATGCGCTCTGACTGTCAGTGAAGATGGTGGTGGCAGAAGACTGGCCAACACCCAAATCAGCCATAAGGCGTCTGAGCCACACACACTCAACAGTCGCTGTGAAAGCTTCCCTATACTCAGCCTCACAACTGGAAGTGGCCACAGTAGGCTGCTTCTTGCTCAACCAAGATATACATGAGCTACCAAGCATGAAGCAAAAACCATTGGTGGAGACACGAGTGTCATAGCAACCAGCCCAATCTGAGTCAGAAAAAGCATGCAAATCTAGCGGTAGTGATCCCCCCTTGGGATAAAACAACCCAAGTAGCCGAGTACCACTCAAGTAGCGAAAGATGCGCTTAACCGCTTTCCAATGCGTGACTCCTGGGCAATGCATAAATCTGCTCATCTGTGAGACAGCAAACTGAATATCTGGCCGAGTAATGCATAAGTAAATCAAGCATCCAACAGCCTGCTGATAGAGAACAGCATCAAATGCATCTCCAGCATCATGAAGACTCAATCGTAAACCTGTCTCCATAGGAGTGGCAATAGGCTTACAGTCTTCAAGGCCAAAACGCTGCAATAATGTGTCAATATATTTCGTTTGACACAAAGCCATTCCACCATCAACTTGCATAAACTGAATGCCCAAATAGTGATGCAAATGCCCCAAATCAGACATCTCAAATGAGGCATGCAAATCAACCTTGAAATCAGCAATATGCTTCTCAAGAGGACCAGTGAGCAGCATGTCGTCTACATAGACAACAATGATCAAAAGCACATCATTAGCACGCTTAACATATAAGGTGCCTTCAGTTGGACTGTTCTCAAAACCATGTGCAATCAGATAGGCATGTATTTTCTCATACCAAGCACGTGGTGCTTGCTTTAAACCATATAACGCCTTCTTTAACCTGCACACCTGGTTTTCATGCCCTTTCTGCACAAAGCCACGAGGCTGAAAAACATACACTTCTTCATGCAAGTCACCATTCAGAAATGTTGTTTTAATGTCCAACTGATGTACATTCCAACCATGATGGGCTGCAAGTGCACAAATGCTCCGAACAGTAGTCATACGGCATGTAGGTGCAAAGGTCTCATCAAAATCAATGCCTCTTTCCTGCGCATAACCCTTTGCAACAAGCCTAGCCTTATACCTGTCAACTGTACCATCAGGTTTATGCTTCAGCTTGTATACCCACTTAGTGCCAATGGCCTTCTTGCCAGGAGGCAAGTCACATAAAGACCATGTACCATTCTTCATTATAGCATCATATTCAGATTGCATAGCAGCCATCCAATTTTCTGAATTTTGTGCTTCATCAAAAGAAACAGGCTCATTCTCATCACAGAGACTAGATGCAGCCATAGCATAGCAATCTGTTGCAAAGGAGGTACTATGAGAGCCTGAACGACTACGATATGACAAAGGTGCATCTAATTTGCTGTCACGCAAAGTCTGCACCAGCCATTTTGGCATAGTTTTTGCCTGTTCAATATTAGCTCTCTCATCAACAAGTGCATCATGTAAATCTGCATCAGAAATGGAATGATCTGCATCATCATATGAAACCTGCAAAGGCTGAGAAGTTGCCTCATTAGGACCAGCACTAGCCTATCCACCTGTAAAAAGAGGCATCAAAGTATCATACATGTCTTTGGAGCTAACAGATGTCTCCTTAGTACATGAAAGCAATGGCTGAATAGCATCTTCCACAAAGACAACATCACGGCTAACCAGAATGCGTTTAGTCTGTGGATGATACAGACGATAGCCTTTACTTTCAGAACTGTACCCAACAAAAATACATTTTACTGCCTTATCATCCAATTTTCTGCGATGTTGTTCAGGCACTAATGCATATGCCAAACAACCAAAAACACGCAGATGAGCAACAGATGGCTTGCGGTCATGCCAAGCCTCATATGGAGTGATAGACTGCAACGCTTTGGTGGGACCCTGTTCAGTACATATGCTGCACACATGACAGCCTCAAGCCAGAAACTATGTGGTAAAGCCCGACTTTTGACCATGCACCTCGCCATCTCCATGAGTGACCTGTTCTTTCGTTCAACAACTCCATTCTGTTGAGGTGTATACGGCACTGTACACTGGTGTTTTATCCCACGTTCAGCCAGAAATGCATTAAAATCTGAAGACATATATTCCCCCCCTCGATCAGAACGGAGGGTGCCCATTTTACATGCTGACAGATTTTCAGACAAAACCAAAAACTGTTTGAAGCACATGAACACTTCGGACTTTGCTTTGAGTGGATATACCCATGCATGCCTGGAAAAATCATCAATGAAAGTCACGAAGTAAAGGTAATTTCCAAAAGAGGGTGTCTGCATAGGACCACAGACATCACTATGTACAAGCTGCAATTTCTGCATAGCCCGAACTGAACCATCTTTTGGAAAGGAAGAACGCTGCATTTTGCCCAAAATACAGCCTTCACAAACATGTTTTCCAGGTGCCTCAAGTTTGGGCAAAGAGGACACCATTTCAGATTTCTGCAGGCGTAACAAACTAGCAAAATTCAGATGACCAAAGCGTGCATGCCAAAGCTTTGCATCTGACATAGCCTGAGAATCATGAACTGCACATGCCGAATCATTCACAGATCTTTCATAGTCTATGAGCTTATACAGCCCACGACATAAAATGCCAGAAGCAATAATCACATCGCCATTTGAGAGATCATGGACTGTACACCTGTCATCAACGAATTTCACAACCAAGCCAATCTTGGCTAATGCAGAAACTGATAACAGGTTCTTTTTTATCCCTGGCACAAATAAAGCATCTGACAAAGTGAAAGAACTACCATCAGCAGTAGTCAGAATGATCTTACCAACTCCCATAACAGGATAAGAGGAGTTATTGGCGCATGTGACAGTATTCCCTGTAGGGGCAGGCTCGAGTGAAGAGAAGAAACTGCGCTGCGAGGTAATATGTTTGGTCGCCCCACTGTCAAAGTACCAAACATCTGAGTCTACTGCAGACATGCACTGATCATGAGAAGATTGGTCAAAACTGCAGACAGTAGTAAACGCCCATTCTTCTTCCTGCACAAGATTTGCAGACTCTGTTTTTGGTGTAGAGGCCTCTGCAACAACCATTCCAGCCTCTTTCTTCTTTGCCTCTTTAGCAGCCAGTTTTGGACAGTTCTTTATAATATGATCATTTCCTTTACAGCACTTGCAGAACAATTTCTGATTTTCTGATTTCTTCTCATCTTTATCCTGGTTCTTCGATTGTGCAGCATTTGCAGATTTCTGCTTACTAGTAGAAGAGCTCCATTTTCCTTTGCCCTTCTGACTAGCCAGGAAAGCTTGATCTGCAACACGCATAATGGACCTGTTCTGCCTGGACTGATCTTCCTGCAACAGAACAGAGACTAATTCCTCAAATGACAAGGCATTCGGATTGCCTTTCATCATCAATCGAAGAGTAGAGGCAAAACTCTGATATGAATCAGGAAGGCCATTCAGAACAGTCTGCACAAGTGAGCTATCTGGTATAACCTCATCAGCAGAAATCAATTGTTCCTTCAGGTCTTTGATCTTTGTAAGAAAACTGTCCATTGAATCACCTTCATTCATGTGCTCACTCTCCAACTGTTTTCGGAGGTAAGCAACACGAGCCTCATTCCTAGCCTGGTACAAAGTGGTAAGTGTATCCCAAGCATCCTTTGCTATTCTGCAAGAGCGAATGTGAGGAATAATGGCACGTTTGACAGACAAAGCTATCAATGCATGTGCCTGGGCATCTCTGCCATCCCAACGAATCTGCTCTGCAGTAGATGCAACAGAAACAGCAGCACGAACAGGAATCTGCGGAATATCATCTTCGACACCATCTTCATCAGCTCCAACACCTGTATTTGCAGTACCTGTCGTTACAGGTGTAACAGGACGTCTTTCAACACCCTGCACAATGTTCCACAATCCTTTTGCAACCAGTACATGTCGCATCATATAAGCCCATAATGGGTAGTTGGTACCATCCAACTTATCCTCAACAGCCAACATACGAAATACATCACTGCTTTCAGCCATGGTCGGTGACTAAAATACCTTGATGCAGAAAATTGACTGTATCTCAAAAAGTTGAAGAGAACTGCCCAGACGAGTTCTGCTAGACCTGTAGCAGACTTCGAGACGCTTAAACTGGCGAACAGAAACTGGTATATACCTTTGGCACAAAAGGATGAAATAACCTGCACAAGCACTGCGATAGTGCGTTCGGAGGCCGAAACGAGCTCAGAACGCGATTTCGGCACCATAGAACGAAGCTGTTTTGATCTCGGAAACACCCTGAGTATGCTCACCAAATTTTGTGCGAATCTGAGACTGCAAACGGAGGAGTGTCGACGGTGCCCTAGAAGAAGCAACGACCTGCTCTGATACCAATTGTTGGAGTTAGACGTCTGCGGAAGCACGCGAACAGCACAAGGAAGAAGAAGAAGCTTGGAAGCACAACACACAAGACTGAATGTATTACTAGAGAATGTACAAAGATAAGTAGCCCATTAGGGCAATAGGCGTATATACAAGCCGGGGGAAAAAAACCTCCTAAAGAGGGAAAAAAGTGCCCCGGCGGTCCTAGAGTGTTCACACACATCACTACCTAAATATATCAACACTTTCTAGAGTTACCTCTCTAGATACCTAGATCACATTTTGTATCTAGATAAAAACCTTCCAACCAACTTACAAGATTGGCTAAAAACAAAACGAATGCTCTCCACATTTGTCTTCTTAGATGAGCTTTCTTGCCATGAAAGAGATCTATCAAAATTCTCTAGAAAAACCTCTAGATACCTGTTTTGATGTAGCCTTTAACTTTCAAATAATGAAAGTGTATAAAAGCATTCCTTGAATCCTTCAAGTCTCTTCATAACTGCTCTTCTAAGACATGACCTGCAAATGATAATGTGATAGTAAAAACTGATACCTGTGATTTGATGTAGATTTGATTCCTTCATCTTCTCTAAACCATTGTTCTTCCTTGAATTTGAAGTAGCCTTTTCTTCATCAAGTCTTGGTCTTCAAACAACACTTTCTGTAAAGTATTTTCATACTCTTCCAAAAGTATTTGGCTGCTAACAGATCATCAACTTCATACTCCACACTAATGAATAAACATGTGACTGAATTGTTTAATTCTCAAATCTCTACTCATCCAGATTAAGTGTGTATGTCAAATGTCAAATGCTAGAAGATGCCCTTAAATCATATGTTGTAAACCTAGAAGTCTGGGAACTTGGGAATTTGAGAGCCTGAATGCTCTGATATCAAAACCCTAAAGCTTTGATTCCAAATCCCTAAAGCTCTGATACCAAATGTTGGAAATTTAGTAGGCCCATAACTAATACCACAAGTCCAAGGTTCCATAGGTCCAGGATATACAACATAGAATCCAGCAATCTTCCAATATTGACAAAACATGAACATACCACATTTAATCATACAAATGATGAGACAAAGATAGAGAGAGATTAGACAACATGTGTAAAGTGTTAGGTAAGCCACTGCTTACTCACACTATCATATATACCAATGTTCAATGTACAATGTGGGAGCAAAACTCTCAACCACTCTATGTGAAAAAAATAGATGGATGAGTGAATGTACAAATGTAACAAACATATTCAAATGTATGGACAGAAATCTGAATATCCATGAGATGTGTGACCTGATAGGTTGTAGAAGAGCGAATATGAGTGACAGAAAGAGGAAGGATCAGTCTAAAACTGATAATCAGCAAACCCTCATCTAAACTTAGGCTATGGAAGACCCTAAATCAGATACGTGTGTGAAAAGATCACATACTTACAAAATTAGCATAGCATGCTAAACAGTTGCTGCCAGAAATCCTCAAACTCATATGGCCATACCTTCTCGAACACCTCATCCAAATATGCATAAAGCATATACGTACTGATTCTCTTATACCTATGCTGAATAGGACTCCTCTGATATGGACGTTACTGCCTCCATAAACTCCAAGTAGTACTTGTGTGCATAAAGAGAATATGTACCTGAATCCTTAACATAAGATGTAAATCTTATGTTAACCACCATCCAATGTCTTTGAAGTAAACCAAAATCTTCATGTAGAAGACAATCTTCAAATACATTATGTAGATGGCCAATCCTCACCACCAAGCTGCTAATGACCAAGTCCTCTCCATGAGCGAGAGTGTGAGCACACTCTTCTTCTTCAAGAAGAACTCCATAGCCACTCCTCAACATGCTCCAACATAGCACCATGGCTGTTCCATGTGCTAGAAGCATCACCTCTATTGAGGTACCAAAGCTCTCCAAAGCTTGGTGTTGAAAATAGATGAAGGATGAATACAATGAGCCAAGCATGTGTTTATATAGTATTGGTTATCTCTTGAAAAGCTCTACCAAAAGCAACCAATAAAGCATAAAACAAGTGATCCTTACTAATTCGAATCACGAATAAATCGGTGTTTTCCGTTCTCTATCCAAAAGCTAATAAACAAAAAATCTTCCGCATTTCTTGGCTGCAGCTGATGGGGATCAAACCAGTGTCATGACTTTGGGAGAAGAATGGCCTAACCATAGCGTTCGCACTATTTTCTTCTAGAGGAACTAATAACAAGAGTTAGTCATGTTATAGACTTGGTCAATTGAACTAATGGAGCATTGAATGGACCAATGGAACATTGCTTTCCAACATACTATGCATTGGTAAAGGAGCGTCTGTTCCTTTACAAGATGATGGGTTCCTTGGTTGAATGGACAAGGAACCCAGTTGGGCAGGTAAGGGTAAAGATGGACAAAGCATATTAAGAATTTGTTCCATCTTCCCTTTAACTTCATTTATTGAAGTACAAAGGGTAGCCATCTCATTTTGAATTTCCTTAATGATGAACATATCCGCTTGGATATCGTTCATCTTTTCATCCAATCCATTCAAATAAATATTTACTTTCTGCCTTTCCTGTTGGCCTATCTCCAGAAGACCTAGGAGTGTAATCTAACTGTCCACCCCCTTCCTATGGTTCATAATCCTCTTCCTGCCTAGGTATTTCTAATAACATGTTACTAGCATGAGAATCCCCCATAATTCAGTGAATACTTTGGAATCAACTAGAAATAAGAAAATGCCATTTCTAATGTTGAAGGAAAATAGATGAAAATTAAATCCAGTACTTCCCCGATTATTTCTTCGATATTTGCTTCTAGTTGTAGGTCGGCTTGGGCCGCCTTGGACGAATCACTGCTTCACCACCTTGGTTGAGCTTCCTATTACTCTTTAGATTTCAAATCTCCTTCATGGATTGCCTTAAATGAATTTCTTCCCACTTTCCAACTGAGTTTTCCTTTGAATTTATTGCTAGTAATTGTTCTCGGGAGGGCATCAATTTATGCAGAGATAAAACTCTACAGAGGATAAGCAAGGAGTAGATTGGAGAGGTTTTGAACGGGCTGGAAAATATCTCGTATATCCAGAAATTGCTCCCATAAATATGTTTATAATGGCAAATAACTCCTTATTTTCTTCATCTCTCAACGAGCGCATGCTCCACCGTCGACATAATCTCCTTGCACGGGGTCGACTGTGGACGTGCCTGAGTGGTTAAGGGGCATCCCATGAGGGAGGAAGGAGGCTACACCCGTTCGCCTCTCGGAGCACCAAATACAAAAAACGTAATGATGAATTGACGTGTTGTGATTGGACAAAAAATGCTTGTAATCATGTGGGCTCTACGCGCACAGGCTCAGCTGAATTTTCAAGGCTCAGCTGAATTTTCAATCAGTCCATGGCACAGAGGCTCCGAGTGAGCCTGGTCATGACATTGATGATGCTTGGTGATTTTTCTTGGCCACCCCGTCGATGGGGTGAGCTTTTTGGCCGTCCATTGGCTGGAGGGTTACCCTCTAGTCGTCCATCGACTGGGGGATCCTCCTCTAGTTGTTGGTTGGATGGAGATGTCTACCCACCTGAAGCTCAGGTAGATATCAGTATTAAATGCAGGCTCAAGAGGTAGTACTCAGGGCAGGCACAACTCAAATCAATGCCATCATCATCAGAGAATCAATATTTTTTTATTTGAAGTAGCCCAAAACCAAGCACAATATTCGAGAGCTTCACTTGAGTGCTCTTCCCAAGAAGAGTAATTGAGACGGCATGAAAAATTTGCATAGGGATTCTAGAAAACTTAGAGATTTACCATAGCTTCAAAAAGAGGACCTGCATAGGAAACAATAAGTACTACAAGTACTTGCAAATGCAAAAAAACTTGGCTCTGATTACCACTGTTGTGAAATAAGCTTCTTCCTAGAGTATAGCATCCACCAGAGAGTGAGTGACTACATATCCACCCATCCAACTCCACTCATATATATCGCAAAGGTCCAAGGGGTGCATGTCTTAATTTTTATCCATGTGTCCTTCCAAGTGTCCATGTGGACACTTTCCAAAGAAAATCACATGGCTTCTATTTCAATTGAAGCCTTCCCTTCACGTATGAGTCAAGGTGTCCTTCGGGAGAAGCTTCTCCCAAGACTAAGGTTTCTTCTACCTTAGGATAATTATTCCTAATGTACAGAACCATTCAATTTAGACTTCCATTGAAATAAAACCTCAATGGTTAAAACCAAGAAACATAGGTTCCTTATTGGAGGGTCCAACCCATTAATTTAAACCAAGGGTTCCCTATTATTTGAGGGTCTAATCCAAGGTTTATACAACACCTTTCCTCCTATGGCGAGCAATATTGTTTACATATGAGACCTCTACAATGAGTGCATAGCTAGAATACTAGAGAAAGTAACTAAGTTTTGAGGCATTTAGCCTTTGGGCATAGCCAAATTGAAAGGAGTTGGAGAAGCTTGGAGATTCAGATAAACATTGAGTTTCCAAATGATGAAGGTTGGTCCACCAAACTAGCACAGAACCTGCCCTAGCTCTTTGGAAATGGAAAATAGACCTTGTAGTCTTGTGGTTAGTGAAATAAAACCTAATGGCTACTTTGAAACATCAATAAGAACAATTTGATGCAAAATAGATAACTTGCACCTTCAGTAGCTCACAAAAACCTTCTATATTTGGATGGAAGCTATGACTTCAAACACTGAGAGCAGCTAGCATAATTATAATTGGAAAAATTCCTTTTAGGGGAATGTCATGCATAGGGTTATCTTGATATAATGCATACAATCCCCAATTTATATTAACCAATGAAGGAGAATTGAGCTTAACACTGACTAGGTGTGTCCCCAACTTTTTAGGAATGTACAATAACTGGTGACAATGTTTCCTCATAGACTATACCATGAGTTTGTGAACATCATTTGACAAGTGATCTAGCCTTGTACCTGCAAATTGACCTATCTGAGTTCCCTTTAAGTTTATGTACCCATTTGGAACCAATTATCTTCTGAAAGGATGACATTAGAACCAATTCCCAAGTATCCATCTCCTTCAAAGCATATATTTCTTCTTTCGTAGCCTTCTCCCAATTAGGGTTTCCTTTGCCTCTTCATAGGCTGAGGGTTCTTCTAAAATTGAGTCTTTTGCCAAGTAGATTAAATGATTTGTAACAAATGTGGAATCATATCCATACCTTTTTGGTTGTATCTTCTCCCTTGTTGACCTTCTAGGTGCTTGCTTGGATCATTCTCCACACTCTTGCAATTTCACTTTGCCTCTTGAATTGCATAGCTTGTAATCCTTTTCTCTTTCAACTTGTTCATCATCAGTATCATATCTTGGATCCTAGACTTGTGTATCATGCTTGCTTCCTAATTGATGGAAATCAAAACCAAGATCATATGGTAGAGTTACAATATGTGTGTCTTTATCATACCAAGGCATGTTCTTCAAAGAAAACATCCCTACTTGTAGTAAATTTGTTGATTGAAGGACTGTAGAACTTGTAACCCATCTCAATTGAATCATATCCAATAAATACTACCTTTGTTGCCCTTGTAGCTAGCTTACCTCTTATTTATGAAGGTACATGAAAATAAGCTAAACAACCAAACACCTTGCAATGTTCTAGACTAGGTTTCCCTCTATGCCATGCTTCATAAGGAGTCATACCTTGAAGTGATTTGGATGGTAGTCTATTGATAAGGTACACGTGAGTTGAAATAGCCTCTCCCCATAAATAATGTGGCAACTTCTTCTTATCAAGCATTGTTCTGGTTGATCCAACCTATGTCTTGTTTCTTCTCTCTGAAATTCCATTCAAATGAGGAGAGCACCTAGTAGTCAATTCCTTCTTGATACCTTTATCCTGGAAGAACTCACAAAATTCCTTGGAGAAGTATTCTCCCCCTCCATCATATCTGAATTTCTTGAGTGATCTACCTATATTATTCTCCACATGTTCTGGGTACTTTTTGAAGCAATCAAACACTTCATTCTTACTCTTGATAAAGTATAGAATGGACCATCTACTATGGTCATCAATAAATGAGACGTAATACCTTAGTCCTACCAATGAAAGTTATTGGCTTGGCCCTCATACATCTACATGTACTAAGTCCAATAAATTGTTGTGGAAGTAACCTTTGTGGTTGAATGGTTGCCTTTGTACCTTCCCAATCTAACATGCATCATATGTGTTGATCATATGTTTCTTTGATATATTGGGTAGTCCTAGAAAAATTTGATTCCTGCATATATCCTTCAAGGTTCTTTATTCACACGAGCTAGCCTCTTATGCCATACTTCAAGCTCACTTAGGGTTTGAGACCCAAAGTTAAATAGAGCTATGTTCTTGGTTTCTCCTACTTCAAAAGTAAAGATGCGACCATGCTTCTCACCTTTGGCTATCTTCTTGAAGACTTCCCATGGATCTTCCACAAATGCTCCATATTGGGTGAACCTAACTTGCAAGCCTTTCTCAATTATTTTGCCTACACTTATTAGGTTTTTTTTAATAGTTGGAACATAGAGTACCTTGCTTAGAATGTTTGTCCTGTCATCCAAACCTTTGTCATTACTAATCTTCTCCACATTATTCTTTGTGTCATCCTCTATTTGGACTTCATGTCTAATGCTTTGGACTTTCCAAGTAAGATAAGAGAGTTATGTTGCCTTAACATGATTTGAACATCTTGAATCTATGTAGAGTAAATGATCATCTTCTTTACCTTCCTTGTGGATTAGATTCATCAGAAGTAATGTGTCTTGATGTTGATCTCATAATAAATTTTGTAGTCTTTTCTATTATTGTTTCTATTGAAGTTGTGTCCATGTCTGCCTCAGTTGTTGCCATCTCCACCTCTTCCACTTCCTTTTTGGGTCTTTCCATTGAACCATCAATTTTGAGTGGTGTGGTTGGTCTTATTATTAATATATTTAGGTAGTGATGTGTGTGAACACATTAGGACCACTGGGGCACTTTTTTCCCTCTTTAGGATGTTTTTTTCTCCGACTTGTATATATGCCTATAACCCTAATGGGTCACTTATCTTTGTACATTCTCTTGGTAATACATTTAGTATTGTGTGTTCTGCTCCAAGCTTCTTCTTCTTCCTTGTGCTATTTGTGTGCTTTCGCAGACCTCAAACTCCAACAATTGGTATCAGAGCAAGTTGCCACTTCATCTAGGGCATCTTCAACACCCCTTCGGTCACAGTCTGAGAATCACACAAAAATTGGTGAGCATACTCAACTTTGTGGTGGCGAAATCATGATACAAGCTTGTTTCTACCTCCGAATGCACTATCATAATGCTTGTGAAAGAAATTTTGTCTTTTTGTGCCAAAAATATATAGAGGTTTTGGTTCTCCAGTATAAGCACCTCAAAGTCTCCTACAAGTTTAGTAGAACTCAACATCATAGTTGTATTCAACTTTTTGAGATACAATCATTTTTGTGCATCAGGGTATTTTAGTAAGTGGACATGCCTAAAAGTAGTGGTGTATTATGTATGTTGGCTATTGAGGATAAGTTGAATGGTACCAATTACCCATTATGGGCTTATATGATGCTTCATGTATTGGTTGCAAAAGGATTGTGAAATATTGTGCAGGGTGTTGAAAAACGTCCTATTACACTACAAATATAGTTATTGAAGCTAATGCAGATGGCATTGAAGATGGTGATATTCTTCAAGTTCTTGCTTATGTTGTACCTCCTGTTGGACCTACTGTAGAGCAACTTTGTTGGGATGGCAAAGATGCTTAGGCACATGCATTGATAGCCTTTTCTACCAAATGTGCCATTATTCCTCACATTTGCTCTTACATAACAACAAAGGATGCTTGGGATACACTTACCACTTTATACAAGGCAAGGAATTAGGCTTGTGTTGCTTACCTCCAAAAATACTTGGAGAGTGAGCACATGAATGAAGGAGACTCCATGGATAATTTTTAGACAAAGATCAAAGATTTGAAGGACCAATTCATTTCTGCTTATGAAGTCTTGCCTGACAATTCACTTGTGTAGATTGTTCTGAATGGTCTTCCAAATTCATATCAGAGTTTTGCTTCTACTCTCTGATTGATGATGAACGGCAATCCCAATGCCTGAACATGTGAGGAGTTAGTCTTTATTCTGTTGTAGGAAGATCATTCTAGGTAGAACATGTCCATTATGCATGTTGCAGATCAAGCTTTCATGACTAGTCAGAAGGGCAAAAGTAAATGGCACTCATCTATTAGTAAGCAAAAATCTGCTAATTCTACACAATGAAAGAAGGATGATAGAGAGGAGAAGAAAACTAAAAAGGAGAAATTGTTTTGCAAATATTGTAAAGGAAATGACCATGTCATAAAGGGTTGTCAAAAACTAGCTACAAAAGAGGCAAAGAAGAAAGAGGTTGGAATGGTTGTTGCAGAGACCTCTACACCCAAAAACAGAGTCTATTAATCTTGTTCAAAATGAAGAATAGGCATTTACTACTGTTTGTAGTTATGACACATCTTCTCATGAATAGTGTATGTCTGTAGTAGACTCAGATGTTTGGTACTTTGATAGTGGGCAATCAAACATATTACCTCATAGTGCAGCTTCTTCACTTCACTTGAGCCTAACTCTACAAGGAAAATTGTCACATGCACCAACAACTCCTCTTATCCTGTCATGGGAGTTGGTAAGATCATTCTGACTATTGTTGAGATTATGCAAAATCTGTGAATGACTCAACATGTGTAGTTCAAGATTCTCATGCTATGTGAGATGGAATGCTTTTCCATGAATGCTTTGGTCGTATGAATTTTGCTAGTTTGCTATGCCTACAGAAATCTCAAATGGTATCCTCTCTACCCAAACTTGAGGCACTTGGTAAACATGTCTATGAAGGCTGTATTTTGGGCAAAATGCAACATTCCTCCTTCCCAAAAGATGGTCCAGTATGAGCTACTAAAAAATTTCAGCTTGTTCACAGTGATGTTTGTGCTTCTATGAAAACACCTTCTTTTGGGAACTATATTTACTTTGTGACTTTCATTGATGATTTTTTAGGCATGCATGGGTATATCCATTTGAAGCAAATTCCAAAGTGTTTATGTGCTTCAAACAATTTCTAGTTTTGGCTGAAAATCTATCATCATGTAAATGGGCACCCTCCATTCTGATCGAGGGGGAAATATATTCTTCTGATTTTAATGCATTTCTAACTGAATGTGGGATAAAACATCAGTGTATATACACCTCAATAGAATAGAGTTGCTAAAAGGAAGAATAGGTCACTCATGGAGATGGCGAGGTGATGGTCAAGAGTCAGGTTTTACCACATAGTTTTTGGCTTGAGGCTATTATGTGTGCAGCATATGTACTTAATAGCTGTCCCACTAAAGCATTGCAGTCTATCACTCCATATGAGGCTTGACATGGTCACAAGCCATCTATTGCTCACATGTGTGTCTTTGGTTGTCTAGCATATGCAGTAGTGCTTGAACAACAATGCAAGAAAGTGATGATAAACTAGTGGAATGTATTTTGTTGAGTACAGTTCTAAAAGCAAAGGCTATCATATGTATCATCCATAGAATAAATGCATTTTGGTTAGCCGTGATGTTGTTTTTGTGGAAGATGCTAATCAACCATTACTTTCATGTACCAAGGAGACATCACTTAGCTCCAAAGATGTGTATGACACTTTGCAACCTCTTTTTAAAGGTGTATGATCTACTGTTCATCCAAATGAGGCAATTTCTCAACCTTTACAAGTTTCTCATGATGATGGAGATCATTCCATCTCTTATGTGAATTTACATGTTGCACTTTTTTATGAGAGAAGTGATATAGAGAAGGCAAAAATTATGTCTAAATGGTTCGTGTAGACTTTGCAAGATAGAAAACTAGATGCACCTCTATCATATTGTACTCATTCAGGCTCTCATAGTGCTTCTTTTCCATAAAATTTCTATGTTATGGCTGCCTTTAGTCTTTGTGATACAAATGAACTTGTTTCTTTTGATGAAGCACAAAATTAAAAAAATTGGATGGTTGCTATGCAATCTGAATATGATGCTATTATGAAAAATGGTACCTGGTCTTTATGTGACTTGTCTCAAGGCAAGAAGTCCATTGGCACTAAGTGGGTATACAAGCTAGAGCGTAAGCTTGATGAAATAGTTGACATGTCTTAGGCTAGGCTTGTGCAAAAGGTTATGCTCAAGAAAGAGGCATTGATTTTGATGAAAACTTTGCTCCTACATGTCGAATGATTATTGTTTGTAGCAGTTGTGCACTTTGAGCTCATCATGGTTGGAACCTACATATGTTGGACATTAAAAGTGCATTTTTGAATGGTTATTTGCATGAAGAAGTGTATGTTTGTCAATGTGAAAAGAGATGGTGGATGCAATCCAAAGATGAGTAGGTGCCGCTACCACCAGCTTCACACCAGCCAACTGAGACTTCAGAGTTGATTAGTAGACCCTTTGAGCTTCCTAAATCCACCAAAATATCAGCCAAGTACTTTGGAACATGTATCCCAAAAGTTTAAGTCAAGACAGACTAGTTGCGAAATGACTAGCTCCCAAAACTTGTTATTTTTGGACATACACCTGCTGAAAAAAATGAACAGTGCTCTCAACCTGGTAGGAATTAGAAAAATTCCTTTTGGGCATAGCAAATAGACTTAGCAAGCTTCCCAATACAAGTTAAAACACTTCAAATGATAGACTGAGCACTGAGAACAAGACTTATCAATTTCTGGAACATGCCCACTATTCTCGAGCGCTCTATAGAGATAGACTAATGAGCAGTAAAATGCAGATATCTCCAAAATTATAAATCCAATGACCTTGAAAATTGATATGCAGAAACTAGACAGTAAGAGCTATCCAACGCACATTAAATCACTGAAAAAAGTTCAGTAGAACTCGAGATATGACCTTCTGAAGTTACTGCTTTGAGTGAGTATAGCAGAGAACAAAACAGAGAAGTAGATGATGATAAATGTATAGATTCACCTATGATTACAACCACATTGGCAATGAATCTTTGCACAATGGGAGTAGAATGATAGAGCTATGGAGTAAGCTCTTCAATCTCTACAAAATGACATGAAGTGGTCACGTACAAGGCTTACTAATCGCCTCTTCCTTCTTGCTCCTTTTATAGCTATTCTTGGAGGGAGTTTTGAATTCGAATTCGAATGGCTCCACCTAAAAGTGATCCCCAAAGTTAGGAGATATTCCCTCAGCTCAAAAAGTCGTGGGTTTTGGTAGTTAGAGCCACGAAATTGCTTTTACATCATGCATGAGGTAAGCCATCCTTTTCCTTTTTCTTTGGGGTTGAGTCTTCATGATGCCCGAGATGCATTTGATGTTGTTCGCTATCAGCAGGTTGTTGGATGCTTGATTTACTTATGCATTACTAGGCCAGATATTCAATTTGTTGTCTCACCAATGACCAAGTTTATGCATCGCCCAGGTGTCAAGCATTGGTAGGCGGTTAAGTGCATCTTTTGCTACTTGAGTGGTATCCGGATATTTTGATTGTTTTATCCTAAGGGGAATCACTACCACTAGATCTACATGCTTTTTTTGGCTCTAATTGGGTTGATCGCTATGACACTCGTGTGTCCACTAGTGGTTTTTGCTTCATGCTCGGTAGCTCATGCATATCTTGGTTGAGTAAGAAGTAGCCTATTGTGGCCACTTCTAGTTGTAAGACTGAGTATAAGGTAGCTTTCATAGCGACTATTGAGTGTGTGTGGCTTAGATGCCTTATGGCTGATTTGGGTGTTGGTCAGCCTTTTGCCACCACCATCTTTAGCAATAGTCAGAGCGCATTGACAATTCTGAGGAACCCTATGTTCCATGCTTGCACTAAGCACATTGAGATCCACTATCATTATGTCAAGGAGAGATTCTTTGCTGGAGAGATCAGTTTGACATATGTGCCCACATAGGAGAACATTGCAGACCTTTTCACAAAGGCTCTACGTAGGGAGAAGTTTGAAGCTTTTTGCAAAGCTTTGGGCTTACTTCCTTTTGTTGATTGATTCCACATAGCTTGGCACTTCCTCATACATGAGTGCTAGCTCCTTGCTCACCACATCACTCCTAGGCGGGATTTGTTGATATATTGAGTTAGTGATGTGTATGAACACACTAGGACTATCGAGGCACTCTATTCTCTCTTTAGGATTTTTTTTCCCCCTCGGCTTGTATATACTCCTATAACCCTAATGGATCACTTATCATTCTACATTCTCTTGGTAATACATTTAGTATTGTGTGTTGTGCTCCAAGCTTCTTCTCTTTCCTTATGTTCTTCACGTGCTTTTGTAGATCTGAAACTCCAACACTTATCACAAATGGAACATGGTTGAAAACTTTGAGTTTTGGTTTTTCCATGTGTTGGTCCTTTCTTCTTCCCTTTCCATTTGCTCCTGCTTGCAAAGTTGTCTTGGGAAGTCTCTTCTTCATCCTCTTCCTTCTTCTTTCCTTTTAGCTTCTTTTCTTCCTTACCTTCATACATAGCACTAGTTGAATTACCTTGAAAGGAATTACATTTCTTTATGCTTTTTTGGCCTCGATTGGAGATTTTTCCAAGAAAGATGTTGAAATCTAGATTTTGCACGCCATGCTTTACTTCAAGAGAAAACATAAGGACTTTATATTAAATAATATAATAATACTTGAATTAATGATCATATGGTCACATCACAAAAAATCACATCATATTATTTGAATTAAAATTCAATTTGCATCATTCACACCAATCCATATTATCATTAATATCATTCGATTCAAGCCACATAATTCAATTCAATTTATAGGTAATATCATGGAGGATTCAAAACAAATGCATCATTGATGAGAACATATCAGATTTATAGGTACTATCATGGGATTCCTAGTGTCTTTGAATCAAAAAGGGAAGTGTAAATTTTAGAAGTTAAAGATTGAAGACTTATGTGAAGACTATAAGATATTATCATCTTGTCCATGCAGCTTAGGTGGATTTTAGAAGCGTTACGTGAAGAAAATAAAATATTATTATCTTTTTTGCACACCTTAGGTGGATTGTTTGAGATTTCACCTCTTGAGTCAGAGGCCATGCGTTCGACCCCCTATAGGCTGCTAGACATACATGGGCCACATGACAGCTTACTGATGAGTTGTAATGCATTTAGGTTGCTCAAACAAGATACCTTTGGACAATCCTCTTTCACTTTTGTTTTGGTACTCTTAACCCCTTTATGCGGGATATGAGGGGTCCGATGGGTGTTATTCCCTTCACTTGTATAGTTTTTCTTTCAATATTTTTCAAGCAAGGCAGATTAGCTTCTGCCAAACTTCCTTCGTTTTTAAGGTATTATCATCTCAAAAATAATCTTCATTTATGAGCATTACAGTTTCCCATTTTTTATTCATTTAGCCCCTTTTTTGTTCCATTTTTAATTAGATTCATTGTTTGTGGTAGATGGAGTCTCTTTTCACTAAGGTCATACTATCTCCATTTCTTTTTCTTCATTTTTAGATGAATTCCTTTTTTCTATGAGTTCACATCAATAAGGAACTTACAAGAGAAAGATATATGGAGCCATACAATTTCTTTTTGGGTGGAGGGATCAAGATTCCCATGAAATTTGGGACGTGTGGACTCTAGTTTGAATTTTCGTTTTTAACTTTTCATATTCAAGTACAGATTTTAGAGCATATAGTACAAAACCTTGAGGAGCTGTTGAACCTAATTTTGAACCTTGAAAAGTAATTTTATATAAAACATATTTTGAATAAGGCCTCATCTCCTTTGCGTGAATTGATTGAAAGAAAAATTGTAGAGTATGGAGACATTCTTGGATACAAATCAATTCCCTCAATCAATTTGCTACTTGGCAATAGGAACATCTTCAAGGGACAGTAAAGCATTAGGCAGCTAACTAGAAAATGGATGCAATGTGTGTGGCTATCGCATTGCAATAGATGTTATCATTGTGATGATCAATCTTCCATGCAATCATCTTTTTCATATTCCCTATAGGTAGTATATTTGTTGTAAAGTTCATCATAATTGTTGTGTTGATAGCACAATTAAAATTAACACAAAGATACTTCTATTAAGCACACCAAGTATGGTACTAGTATAACATTTTTGGTAGATGGCATATTTGAGGTGCTAGCATGCACACTCATTGTGAATATTAGCATAATGTCTTAGCATATTAGCATAGTAGTTATATTAATTAGCATAGATGTTGAGATAAATAGCATGTTGATTGTGCTACTTAGCATACAAACTTTTCTAATTAGCCTAATGCTTATGCTAGCTAACCTAGTGATTGTTCTACTTACATAACACCTTTGACAGTTAGCATACTGACACCACAAGGAATACGGGCACATAGTGACGGTTAACACGACACAATTTTGTCGCTATAAAATTGCATAAAGCATCGCAAGAAGCATCGAGTGCTAAACATTAGTTAAATGACGAGAAATACGACATTTTTATCGACATGTGGCACAATGGGATATGCGACGCTCACATTGAGCTTCTCCAAAGTGATGATTTTAAAAAGCATCGCATAAGTGATGCTAACTTGCATCGCATAAGCGATGGTGATTAACGTTGCTTATGCGATGCTAATTGGACGGGCCTTTACGATGCCTTAGCATCGCTTACACAATGGGTTTTTAATGAAAAACATTAAAACATTGGAGGCTCTTAGATTGGCATCTTCACGCATCTGATGGAAGAGCTCTCCAATGTTCATAATTGGGTTGCGCTTACAAGCTGAAACGATCGCTTGCAAAATTTTTGTTTTGTCTAATCTCTATCTTGTTGTCTCTCTCTGTCTCTGTTTCTCTCTTTCTACCTCTTTCTCTCTTTGAATTATCTCTCTCTCTCTCTCTCTCTCGCTCTCTCTCTCTCTCTCTCTCTATTGTAGGTTATTCAAGAAGCTAACCAAGCAAAAAAATATGGCTAACTATTGTAAATACAATTTCCATTTTTTGTATATCATTTGAATTGTGTTATTTTCATTATTTATCATACTCACACTTATTGATATGCACATATAAACTTATACATGATGAAGATGCATGTTCACACATATACACATGCACATACATACACATATATACACACACATACATGTGCACATACACTTACACATACACACACATACACATGCATATGCACAAACATTTCTACAAACACATGAAAAAACTTGCATGCATGCATTATTGCATATATACATACACATATACACATTAACATATACTTAAATACATGTATATGCACATCCACATGCTTGCACATTCACATGCATGCACATGGATGCAAATGGAAATGCATCCACATGCACATGCATGTTTCATACATATACACATGCATATACATACACTTGTATATGTTTATACACATACACATACATATGCACATATGTATATATACACACACATACACATATATATGCACATACGTACATATAGATATACACATACACACACATGCACATACATACATACATATTCACATATACATGCACATACACACATATACACATACAATTACACATATACATGCACATACATATACACACACATACACATGCACATGCACATAGACATATACACACATATACACTTACACATGCACATACACATACATACATATACACACACATACACATGCACATGCACATACACGTACATACACATATACACTTACACATGCACATGCACATACATGCATATACACATATACATATGCACATACATTCATATACACACACATATCACACACATATACATGCACATACGTACACACACATATTACGCATATATACATGCACATACATACATACATATATGCACATACACATGCACATGCACATGCACATACATATGCATATACACTTACATGTGCACATGCATATACACATATACATATGCACATACATACATGCACATATATACATAGATACATGCATATACATGCATATAGACACACTTACACATATAGATATATACCTACATGTGCATATATACATTTTGTATACACAAAAGCACACGTAGATATGAATGAATTACATAATTAAAGTAATAAAACACATGCTTAATATAAACAATAATAACAATCAATAGAACAAAACTTTTCATTACTTAATACCATACACACAATTCAAAACATAATTGAAATGAACAATATATAGATAATATATATATATATATATATATATATATATATATATATATCGATGTAAATACATATACGATGTCATAATCAAGAATCCTAATCATCATCATCAACAGCATCATGATCATCCTCATCCTCATCCTCATCATCACGATCATCCGCTTGATCTGATGTACCAGTGTGAGCACCCTGTGACGATCCACATCGTCCCTCCTGTGTCAGTCTCTCCAGCTCATCCATATCTACCTCTCCATAATACTCTTGTATCATATAACAAACATAAATAAGTAAAACAATTAAAACATCCATAAAAATAAAATAATTATATAAAATTTAATAATACGCACAAATGCATCCGGATGATCTCACATATACTCGCTCAAATGCCGATATCCAAAATGTGTAGCATCCTCGATCTCATGTTTTGTAGGATATCGACCATAATCCTTTCGTTGCATTGAAATAAATAAAAAAGATTAGTTTCTTGCATTTTAACTAATACAAAAAATATACTCACAATAACACATATACTTACAAATGTAGCTACAAAACCATGATGGGCCATTTGGCCAAGGTGCAATGTGTGGCCCGACTCAACTCTCCTCTTTGCAGCAACATGTTTATTTAAAGAAAAAATAAATACGTAAATCAAATGTAAAAAATTAATAAAGTATATGAGCATTACAAATATAAACTATTAATTTGTATACCTTCTACTGAGGAAATGACTCTTGAAGACATAGTTGTCTACAAAAAAACTGCCATGTCTCAGGTGGTATGTTAGGTCGCCTCTTATTTTTTTCCACCATACAATATCTCTTATTATTTTAATCTCAAATAGGAAAAAAGAATCAGAATACGTACACATATATACACACAATACACAGACCCACATACACATATACATGCAAACATATACACATACATATATGCATACATATACACATATACATAAATATAACATAAACACACATATACATATCCACATATATGCATACACACATACACATGCATGCATGCATATACTCTCATTCATACAAAATACATGCATTTATCCCACAATAATGTGTATTTGTGTATATGTGAATATTGTCATGAGGAAGGAGATAAGGAAGAGAGCTCACACACACACTCTCACTCTCAAGGAGAGCACACACACGGATTGAGGCAAGGAAGAATGATCTTCTGCTTCTTCTTCTATTACATAAAAAGGAATGTACAAGAATGACCTAAAACAAGAATACAACAAGTGCAATATATATAGACCAGTACATAAGGAAAAACCTAATGTCCACGAATGAGTGACCTGGCAAGAAACAAATGTGCCATCACTCTCAGTAGATAAATCTAATAAAGCTCAATGAAGTATCCCTGACATATATCGGTGTGACCACTATACATGTCAGAGGAACGAAAAACTGATACGTGTCATCCTGGATCATGACATGTTGAGCTTGATATGAGTCAACACTCGCCCTCAAGCTCAACATCATATTCTGTAATCCAAGCATCTCCCGAAACTTCTTCAACTTCTCTGCTCCAAGTGCTTTGGTGAAAATATCAGCAACCTGCTCATCTATTCTCAAATAAACAAGATCAATATCACCTGCTAATACCTTCTCTCTGATGAAGTGATAATGTACCTTGATATGCTTTATTCTAGCATGAAAAACAGGGTTTTGTGCTAATTGTATGCTACTAAGATTATCACAATAGATAGTGATAGGCTTTTGCACTTCCACACCTAAATTTGCAAGTAGCATCTCCAGCCATGAAGCCTCAGATGCTGCCATTGTAGCACCTCTATACTCAGCCTCTATACTCGACAAAGCAACAGTGGGTTGCTTTGTGCTGCTCCATGTAATAGTTGCACCTCCAAGGGAGAATAGAAAGCCACTAGTAAATCTTCTATCTATAGTACTACCAGCCCAATCTGCATTGGTGTATCCATGAACCTGCAAATCTACACTAGCTTCATAAAACAATGCATAATCCAAAGTAGCACTCATATAACATAGAGTGCACCTCAGAGCACCCAAATGTGGCTTCCTGGGAACCTGCATAAACTGAATTTCAAGTCCAATAGTATAGCTTAAATCAGGCCTTGTAATTGTGAGATATATAAGACTTCCCATAATTTTCTTGTACATAGTAGCATTTTCCAATGCTTCACCTGGTGTAGTATCCAACTTCAAATTCTGATCTAATGGCATAGAAACTGGCTTACAATCAGCCATACCATACTTTTGCAACATATTCAAGGCATATTGCCTTTGTGACATCCATACACTTGTTTCTGTATGAATAAACTCAATGCCCAAGAAATAGCACATCACACCAAGATCTTTCATGTCGAATTCCTGCATAAGAAGTTGCTTTACCTCTTTGATGCTTTCTTCATTATCACCACCTACAATCAGTTCATCAACATAAATAGCAACAAGCGTGATGCCATCATCAGCCTTCCTTGCATATAGTGAATGATCTGCATCACACATAGAAAACCCAATCATGGTTAAGTAATCAGCAATCCTTGCATGCCATGCACAAGGAGCTTGCTTTAGCCCATACAAAGCCTTTTGCAACCTGCAAACATATTCTGGATGCTTTGAATCTTCATATCCTTGTGGTTGGTCCATGTATACTTCTTCCTGTAACTCACCATGCAAGAAAGCATTCTTCATATCCATCTGATGCAAAGTCCATCCTTTTGTTGTAGCTAATGCAACAAGTGTTCTAATAGTAGACATTTTAGCTACAGGGCTGAATGTTTCCTCATAATCAATGCCATAGGTATGTGCATATCCTTTTTCTACCAATCATGCTTTGTACTTGCTTACGCTACCATCAACATTGTGCTTTACCTTGTAAACCCACTTGCAGCCTATAGGTTTCTTTCTTTGCCTGGAACTAGCTTCCATGTTTCATTTCCATAAAGTGCAGCCATCTCCTCATCCATAGCGTTTTCCCAATTTGCATTTCCAATTGCATCTTCAAAACAAGAAGGTTCAGCATCTTGTATTTACCTTTGTCATGTAGCCATAATGACGAGCCATGTAAATATTATATGTTAATCGTTGTACAAAATTTTGCATCCTCCCAAATCTTCTTGGTCCTCAGTCACTTCGCCTTGTGTCATCTACTTGTGTCTTTCTTACTCCTGGAGTCTTCACAGAGGGCAATCCAAGTTCCTCATGAAGGCTCTTTTCAAAACCACTTGAATCTCCATCAACGTCTTCAAAACCTGCACATGTTTTGTAACCAGCAAAAAGCTTTTCTTTACCTTTCTTGGATGTATTCGATGAATTTGCTGGACTGAAATTTCCACGCAATCTTCCACTCCATGGGGTTTGAGTTGGAACTACTGCTTGGTGATGCATCCGGTCCACTCAAAACTTGAGATTCTGCACTTGATTTTTCAGCATTTTCTTTGTCATTTGGTTCAAGATTCAGTCCTTCTTTGGAATCTGCATAGAAGCTTGACATTTCATCAAATACCATATCTCTGCTCACCTTCACATGTTGTGTGAGTGGGTTATAACATTTATATCCTTTTTGCTCAAGGGCGTATCCAATGAAGACACATTTTTCTACTTGTGGATCAAGCTTCGTCCTCAACTCATCTGGAACATGTACATATGCAATACAGCCAAAAACTTTCAGATGTGATAAGTTTGGCTTTTTACCTATAAACTTCTCTTCAGGTGTAACGTGATGTATAGCAACAGTCGAAGTTTCGTTCATGATGTATACAGCAGTGTGAACAGCTTTTGCCCAATAACAATGCAGCATATTCTTCTCAACCGTCAAGGCTCTTGCTATTTCTGCAATCTGTCTATTTTTACATTCATCAACGCCATTGTGTTGTGGTGTGTACCTGCATGAAAACTGATGTCGAATTTCATGACTTTTTAGAAAATTGTTGAACTCATTTGACATGTATTCACCTCCTCCATTAGATCTTAATGTCTGAATATCCTTCCCTGTTTGCTTTTCCACCATAGCTTTAAAATTTTCAAAGTGAGTGAATACCTCACACTTCTCTTTCATGAAATAGACCCATACTTTCCGTCTACGGTCATCAATGAAAGTAACATAAAACCTGCAACCGCCCATAGATGTGGTCTTTGATGGACCCCAAACATCTGCATGTACTATTTCTAGCACATTCTCACTAACATGCTTGTCATGCGGAAATGATGATCTTGACTGTTTACCAAATTGACATCCTACACGTACCTTTTGCACCTTTGCAACCTTGAAATTTGGTATTCCATGGACAATCTCCTTTGATTGCATCAATTTCAGCCTTTGCAGATTTGCATGTCCAATTCGTTTGTGCCAGATCTCTATATCAGCAATAACTCTTGCACCTTTTGCAAACATGGTTGCATTCATTTCAGGAATTTTCACATTTAAGGTGAACATCCTATGCCATAGTAGAATACCTGCTCAGAACTAGGCTTTCCTTGGGAGTTTGAATCCTCACCAAGATTCTTTTCTTCAATAATCAGCATGGATACCAAATCAGCAAAATTCAGAATATTTTCTATGGTCTGTATAGACATTTTGAACTACTTATATGCAGCTCCTAAACCACGAAGGCACACTTCCACCTTATCATCATCATCTACATTCACGCCAATAGATGCAAGTGACTCACATATGCTTTTGATTTTCAGAGTGTAATCACTTACTAACATGCTCTTTTTCTCCAATGTATGCAGCTCGTTCTTGAGTTGCAATTTTCGTGCCTTTGTATTGGTCTCATACAAAGTGATCAAATTGTTCCAAGCCTCTTTCGGAGTCTTGGCATCATGTATGTGTCCAATCATGCTATCCTATATACTAACAGATAGCCAATACATTACCTTTCGTGCTCCTTGTTCCATTATTTTTATACTCTTAACTGTTCTGCAGTCCGATTCCTCTCTAGCAAGTGCGGAGCATTTTCGTTCTCTCCTTCGATGTACTTCCAATAGCCTTTTCCCATCAGGAAATTCATCATTCTGAATCTCCAAGCATGGAAGTTGTTCTTGTCCAGCTTATCGCTTATAAGCTAACTTATTCCATCTACGTTTGCCATTTCTGCAGCAATTCACACATTGCAAAACACTACAAGTAGCACTTCTGTTTGAACACTGTCGCACTGTGATGTGACAGTTCGATCTCAAAAAAACACAGTTTTCGTGTCTCAACAGTACACGGAATCGCTTGAAATTCTGGATCTAGAATATATGAGTGTTGTCGAACACGATGTAAGTTACAATTTCTGAAATTGCCCTGGTTTTTCTATGGGCCCCCCTTGCGGCTTGCGGGCTCGAAACAGAGGTCAAGATGGCATCAAAACTTTGAGGTCCAGTAGCAAACTTTTGAGGTCTTCTACCTTCACGTCAATTTTCGTAGCAAATGGAGGCAGTTTGTGAATCACGTTTTCTCCATGCCTTGCCATGTATCCTTCATCGTCCCCTTCTCCACGAGCTCTCTACAGCCACACTATCTCTGATACCATGTCACGAGGAAGGAGATAAGGAAGAGAGCTCACACACACACCCTCACTCTCAAGGGGAAGCACACACATAGATTGAGGCAAGGAAGAATGATCTTCTTCTTCTTCTTCTTTTATTACTTAAAAAGGAATGTACAAGAATGACCTAAAACAAGAATACAACAAGTGTAATATATAAAGACCAGTACATAAGGAAAAACCTAATGTCCACAAATGAGTGAGTTGGCAAGAAACAAATGTGCCATCACTCTCGGTAGATAAATCTAATAAATCTCAATGAAGTATCCCTGACATATATTGGCATGACCACTATACATGTCAGAGAAACGAAAAATTGATACGTGTCATCCTGGATCATCACATGTTGAGCTTGATATCTCAACAAATATGTGTGTATGTGTAAATGTGTATATGTGAATATGTGTGTATGTGTAAATATGTATATGTGAATGTTTATGTATGTAAATAATCAGATTGTTAATATCAAATACCATTATTTGTAGATTCCAATCAATCAGATGGAACTCCACCACTGTCTCCTAATCGTTCAAGGACTATATATTGTATATCAAACATTTAATTTTAAATATATTTGATAGATACATAACTGATATATGTTTTTGTTTCTTGTTATAATCAGATTGTGATCAATCAGAGGACACTCCACCACCTCCTACCCATGCAATGACTTCACATGTATCCTCCTATAGGAATTATGATGAATTTTACTATCAAACGCATATTATATGTTGGTGTAACCCTTTCTATGGCACGTATCAAAGACCACGATTGGAATGTATTGAACATGAGGCAGAGTACGGTACTTTTGAGTGTGCACCACCACCTGGTCAACATGATAATGCTTGGGTATGTATTTTTTTCTATAAATTAATGTCATTATTTTATTTAAAAGCCATATACAAAATCAAATTACTATTGATATACAGGAATACTTTCTTGATGATGTTGATGATGATAATAATTCTCATACTCATAATGTTGATATAACTCGTACATGTCATGGACTTGTTGTTCATCAATTACAAGCAGAGGTTTCTAGAAATCCTCTACCTCTTGGTTTAGAGACTGAAACGGCTGGAGATTATCCATTGCCAGCTCGTGATCGTTCTCTAGTACAAACATATGATAGAAGAAGATATGAAGGATGGAATAGAGGACCACTTCCTTTAGATGGAGAGGTTTTTAACTTTTGGGGTAATCGCTATATGATTGCTCCATGCACTATTAATAATGCTGGTCATTCTCTCTTTATTGTAGAGGATGTGTATGTGCCTCCGTACTCTGAAGTCACTCTTATGTCATTTTGTGGTCCTATATATGGATGGGGAGATTGGCATCAACTTGCACATTATGTTCAAAGCATGAGTACTTATGGAATATGCTTGAATGCAGCATCCCTTACTAGTAGAAGGATTTCACATGCAGAAAATGAAAGATTATATATTGATGGAAGACCTTACATGCATGGAAATATAGCAAGCTTAATACATAGTAGTCGAGGGTTACATAATAGTTCAAGGATGAATTGCACATTTGAGGAGCGTGAAAATAGTCATGAATCACCATACATGAGTAGAGATGTATCAAGATACATAGTTGTCAATGCTATTACTACATTACATGCTAGTGATGAATTATTAGTGAATTATGGATGGTGTAGGCCGAGAATGAGAATTTTCTATCCATATTTAATAGGTTATATATTTAATTTTATGTTTAAAGTTTACTTTTTATTCATTTATGGAATATTAATGATTTTTATTCATGTGTGTAAATTCCAACGTATGATGTTGATGATATTCCTCCACACCATTCACAATTGCCAGTAAGACCTCATTTATCAGAAGCTTCTATGGGGAGGCTACGCAAAAGTGATCCTGTGGAATATGCAAGGTTGAATATTCAAAAGAAGATAAAGTACAAGATTTGTGCGAAAATGATGAAGATGATGGCATGGCAGATTTTATTGAGGAGTGGTATCAAAATGACAGTAAGAGCATTGATATTTCAAAACACAAGAAATATCTTCGAGAGGAATGTCTAAAGCATGCATATGAAGGAAGTCATTTGACATGACTAAGTGTGATCTTACTTATTCTCAATCTTCAAAATCATTTTGGATGAAGAGAATGTATCTGTTTCGACATTATTGAGGTATAATTTTTAATTTTCTATCTATTTATATATTTATATATATATATGAATAAATATATACATATAAATACATGCATACATAGACATACACATATCTATACATGAATGTATACACACATATAAACATACACACACACATACGCACATACACATGTTATGGCAGTAAAGTCAAATTATACATACCTGTATCGAATGAAGATATTTTGTCCGCCCAACCTTTAGAATCTTCCTGACACATTTGCTTCTCCTATTCTATTCAACCTAATACATGCGTTGCTAACTCTTTTATGAACTTTGCATACAAATATTAAGTATGATTTTGCTATGGATGTATTAAACCATTTTAAAAATAGAAGAAGTAAGTTTACCTCAAAGATTTTGAAGTATGGAAAAATAATTTTAACGGATGGGTGGACACAAAGTGTCCATTCAGTGCAAGTTTTTGTTTTTACCTTAGTTACGGTAAGAACAAGAACTTGCATTGAATGAACACTTTATGTCCGCCCATCCTTAAAAAATATTCATCCATCTTTCAAAATCGTCAAGAGAAATTTGCTCATCTTATTTTCCAAACGACCTAATACCTCCATAGTTAACTGATACATAATCCTTCTAAACAAATATGTAAGTCTTAGTTAGCAAGGTAGGTAATAGATTGACTATAAAATGGGAGACAGCCGAACGATTTTGTGGTCTAGATATGAAATTCTGCAAACCACAATAAACAAAAAAATAATAATAATGAAATCAAATATACACAGCTACACATGCATACATACCTATACATACATACATACATACATATTCGTACATACATACACATATATACACACATACACATACATATATGCATACACATCATATCCTAATGATTGTATTTTATATAGAGGTGAATATGCAGACTCTTTGACATCATTAGGGGGAAAAATGAACCCTGCATGGGCCTTTTAGATTTAGAGGCGATTAGTGATGGACCAATGAGAAGAGGGTGGTGGCCACAGTCTAGTCTACTGCCTTGATCACCTAGACAAGGCATAGGCTTCCCTTGTTTATTTGTGGTCAAAGGTGGTATCAATCACTAAAAACCATGAGGTCTTCTATAAAAGTGGTTTGATAGGACTAGAGTTTCAACCATAACCATTGGATGTACTTGTGAAGAGATGGATAGGTATGTGCTTGAAGATGAAGAGGTGTTGCAAAATCCTTGATCTACACCAGCCAAATGAACTCCAGGAGTATATGGTGGGACCTTTTAGCTTGCCAATGGATGTATTAGACACCCTATGTACCTTGGAAGATCACTCTCAAAAAGATAGATCAAAACAAATAAGTTGGAGTTAGCTCAGAGGTGAAAACTTGCTATTCTTGGTTCATACACTTGTCCAGTGTTTTACATAATTCTCTGAGCACAGCAGCAATTAGCTTAATTCCTCTTGGGGAAGTCTAGGTAGCTTAAAGAGCTAACTTTCAAGAGTAATCTCATCAAAAATAACAAAGCACACACTGAGAATGAGTTTTAACAAGTGATGACATCATCCCGATTTTCACGGGCTGCTACAGAAATAGACCAGTGAGCAGAAAAATCACCATAACTCAAAATGTAGAAATCCAATGATTATGAAAATTTGTATGGTTATACTATACCGTAAGCTGAATCCAACAAGCTTTAAATCACTGAATTTGGATAAGTAACCACTGCGAAACACCTCTGACAAGATGAGTGAAAAAGTCGGGTACCTGACAGAGAGGTGAAGATGAACAGACCCTGTTGACTTCAAATGAACATAACTGAAGATTGTAACATTCAAATGACATAAAAATTTGTGAGCATATATAAGACTTATAGAGCTAACTTCACCAAGTTAAATCACTGAAAATGATGCACCAAGCTCAGAGAAAACATTTCTGCAAGCTGACTGAGAAAACTGAGAGTAATGGCAGTGAGTAGTACACTTCACAAGAACATGGAAAGATGAACTCAAATAATCATGAAAATGAAAGTATATTGCTTGTACAATACAATGACTTACTGATACATATGTGTGCCTTGTAATCACACCTTGATATGGCATAAAGCTCAGCTCTTGGAGGTCTTCACATAGGTCTCTCTAACCACGACTAAAACTGCCATCTATTTATAGTTGAGTTTGGGAGGCTAACTTCCCTCAATCACTCTCCAATCAATCAATGATTGATTTGATTCTCTCCCTACCACAAATCACGAATTCGTGGCTCCTCTTTCCATTCTTGATCAAGTGGACTCAACCACTTACGATTCTCTTACTTTTACATTAAGTAAACTCTTCAAAAGTTACAAGAGGTAGTTCACAAGTGAACTTTACATAGTCTTCTTTTTAAAGCTTCTTCTAAGACTTTGTGAGACTCAAGACAATACTTAGGCTTGTCATAGACTTGCTCCAACAGCTCCCCCTCAAGCCAAGTATGCTTGAGGTCTTCAATCTTCCAAGATTACCTGCAATCCTATCATAGCCTTGAATTTGCAAAGCTTTGTACCATCCAATGCTTTGGTTAGAATATCTGCACATTGTTGATGAGTGGACACATATGATATTTGAATCTCTTTGCTTAGAACCTTCTCTCGTACATAGTGATAATGAACTTCAATATGTTTAGTCCTTGCATGAAAAATAGGATTAGCAGCCAAATGAATAGAACTCATATTGTCACCAAAAATAGTTGGAGTTCCAAACTCCAATCCAAGATCTTTGAACAATGTCTTCATCCACATAGCTTCTTGTGTAGCTATGGCAAGACCTCTATATTCAGCTTCAGTAGAAGAGAGAGCAACTGTGGGTTGCTTCTTGGATGACCATGAAATAAGCTTTGAACCTGCAAAGGTAAGATAACCTGAAGTGCTCCTTCTATCTTCCTTGGAGCCAGCCCAATCTGCATCAGAAAATAGCTTCAAACCTAAATCAGATACATAAGGATAATAAAGTCCTTCATTTATGGTTCCTTTGAGATACTTGAGAATCCTTTTGGCAGCATCCATATGTGGTTTCCTTGGTGTGTGCATATATTGGCTTAGCACACTCACACTGTAACATATATCTACTCTTGTCAATGTGGCATAGTTGAGACTACCCACTAGACTTTGATATGATGTGATGTCCTCTATGAGTTCACCTTCATGTGAGCTCAATTTGTGATTGACCTCCATTGGGTACCTGCAATCTTACAATCTTGCATCTTGAATTTTGCCAACATGTCCTTAATGTACTTCCTTTGAGTGAGAAACAAACCATGATCTTTGTAGACAACTTCCAAACCTAGGAAGTAGGTAAGTGAACCCAAATCACTTATCTTGAACTCTTCTCTCATTTGATCTTTGATCTTCTTCATACCATCTGCATCATTTCCTGTCAATATAATATCATCTACATATACACATAGGTAGATGACCTCGGAATTACTCTTTTTAATAAAGAGTGAAGGATCTGCCTTGCTTGGTTGAAAGCCTTTGTCCTGCAAGAATGAAACAAGCCTGAAATTCCAAGCTCTTGGAGCTTGCTTGAGACCATACAATGCTTTGTTAAGTTTACACACATAATCAGGATAAACTTGATTCTCAAAACCAAGTGGTTGTGCCATATATACCTCTTCTGTTATCCAACCATTCAAGAATGCATTCTTTACATCTACTTGAAGTATCTTCCAATTCTTGGAAGAGGCAATACTAAGCAAAACCCTAATAGTAGGCATCTTTGCCAGAGGAGAGAAAGTCTCCTCATAATCAATTCCCTGAGTTTGTGCAAAGCCTTTTGCCACAAGCCTTGCCTTATACCTGTTAATTGAACCATCAGAATTCTTCTTGAGTTTATAGACCCATCTTGAGCCTATTACCTTCATGGATGAAGTCTTGGGCACCAAATCCCAAGTGTTGTTTTCCTCAAGTGCTTCAATCTCTTCCTTCATTGCATGCTTCCATTCTGTTTTTGCTTTGGCCTCTTCAAATGATGATGGCTCCTCTTGGTTTATGTCCTGTGCTATGTAGATAGAATGTTTAGTTACTAATGAGGTGTCAAACCCATACCTTTCTGGTTTTTTCTTTTCCCTCATAGATCTTCTTAGGCCATGATGTGATGATTCTGCTTCATGTCCAAGTTCCTGCAATTTTGCTTTACCTTTAGACTTCCATGCTTTGATCTTTTCCATGTGAGATTCTTCATCATCCTCTGAGGTGTTTTGTTCTTCAATCTTTGATTGTTCTCTACCAAGCTTTGGAAAATCTTCTTCAAGATTATATGGTAAATTGACCTTCCTGCATGAATCTTCATACCATGAATTGTTCTCATCAAAAACTACATCTCTGCTTACCAAGAATCCTTTGTTGGTAGGGTTGTATAACCTGTAGCCCTTTTGATTGTTGTCATATCCAATAAATACACACCTTTCTGCCTTTGGATCCATCTTGCCTCTAACCTGTGAAGGAACATGAGCAAAAGCAATACATCCACAAATTTTACAATGATCTAAGCTTGGTCTTCTTCCATTCCAAGCCTCATATGGAGTCATCCCATCAAGGGATTTTGAAGGCAACCTGTTAATCAAGTAAGTGGCTGTAGATACAGCCTCAGCCCATAAGTAATTAGGTAAATGCTTTTCATTTAACATAGACCTTGCAGCTTCAATAATTGTCCTATTCCTCCTTTCTGCCACTCCATTTTGCTCAAGAGTGTACCTTGTAGTTACCTCTCTTTTGATTCCTCTTTCTTGAAGAAAAGAATCAAAATCATGGGAGAAGTATTCTCCCCCTCCATCTGACCTTAGCCTTTTTAGTGATTTACCTGTTTGATTCTCCACAAGAGCCAAATATCTTTTGAAACATGAAAAAACTTCATCTTTGTGTTTCATAAAGAATAGGATAGTCCATCTGCTGCAATCATCAATAAAGGAAACATAATACCTTGATCCAGATATTGAAGCTTCCTTGCTAGGTCCCCATACATCTGTATGAACCAACTCCAAGAGATCTCCATGCATATAACCTTTCTTCATGAATGGTAACCTGTGAGACTTTCCAAATTGACATGCACTACACTTATAAATCATATGTTGTTTTGACAAATTAGGAAGTACAAGTACACTTTGGTCCCTGCAGATTTGCTTTAATGACCTTTCACCAATATGTGCTAACCTTTTGTGCCATACTTCCAATTCTGTGAGTGTCTGACTACCATAATTAAAGAGAGCAATGTTTCTAGTGTCCTGTAATTCAAATGTGAACAATTTACCTGTCTTTTCACCTTTTGCAATTCTTCTGAATCCTTGACTTGGATCTTCAACAAATGCTCCTGCTTTTGTGAGCCTGACTTGCAACCCTTTCTCTACTATCTGCCCAACACTTATCAAATTCTTTGTAATGGTAGGGACATAGAGTACCTTACTGAGTAGGTTGATGTTTCCATCAGGTGCTTTGACATTGCCTATTTTCTCCACAGGATGTTTTGTATCATCTCCTGTTTGTACCTCATGCTTATTCCTTGGATCTTCTAAATCTGATATGAGTGCCACATTTCCTGCCACATGATTTGAACAACCTGAATCTATGTAGAAAACATGCTCATCAGATTTACCTTGTGGCATAGCCATGTTCATGATCAATAATGAATCCTCTTTGTTTGAGTCTTCTGTGTAGTTATTGTAGTCTCTCCTTCCTTTGTAGCCTCCTTGATAGTTTGAATGATTGTAGTTGTTGTAGTTGCCATGGTAGTTGTTGAACCTTCCTCTTGAGTATCCATAACTTCCTCTATTGTATCCTCTGCCTCTTTGATTCCTGGAATTCCTAAAGCAATTTTCAGTTGTATGATTAGTTAATCCACAAATAGAACATGAGTTGGAGTCTTGGGATCTCCCCCTGCCTTGTCTACCTCCTCTTCCTCTACCTCTGCCATGTCTTCCTCTACCTGCATAGTTAGCTTGATATGTACCTGCTTCATCATCCACTTTCTTTGCCTTTCCTTTGTTATCTTTAGACTTTCTTTTATCCGTGTATAAAGCTGAAGATTGATTACCTTTAGAGCTTTCTCCATTTTTGATAAGCTTTGCCTCTTGAGTAAGTAGTTGTCCAATGAGTGTGTTGAAATCAGGTACATGCATGTCCATGTACAAATCCATAGCTGTGGTGAATGCTTCCCACTTATCATCTACCTTCAAGCCATTGATGACCTGCCTTACAATTTGCTCTTCATCTATTACCTCTCCAATGCTTCCCAACTGATCCGCTATGTCCTTCAGCTTTGTGACAAAATCAGTCACATTTTGTTTGGGAGCCTTCTTGAGAGTTGTGAAATCCAGCCATAGTTGATGCTTCCTAGCTTTGGTACTTGAAGAAAAGAAAGCTTCAAGTGCATCCCACACTTCCTGAGATGTCTTACAACTTCTAATGTGAGGCAACAAAAAATCTGAGATAGAGTTGAGGAGATAAGACCTTGCAAGTGCATCCTTGGAGCACCATGTGCTCAATCTTTCTTGCTCTTCTTGTGTTGGTTGACTTTTGTTCCTGAAACTTGGCATAACTTCATCTCCAGCCACATAACCATATAAACTTCTACCTTGGAGATAAGCTTCCATTCTTAATGACCAAGCTGAGTAGTTACCTCTGTCCAATTTGTCAATTGATGAAGGAAATCCATCTGCCATGTTGTCCAACCTTGCTCTGATACCACTGTGAAGAGATGGATAGGTATGTGCTTGAAGATGAAGAGGTGTTGCAAAATCCTTGATCTACACCAGCCAAATGAACTCCAAGAGTATATGGTGGGCCCTTTTAGCTTGGCAATGGATGTATTAGACACCCTATGTACCTTGGAAGATCACTCTCAAAAAGATAGATCAAAACAAATAAGTTGGAGTTAGCTCAGAGGTGAAAACTTGCTATTCTTGGTTCATACACCTGTCCAGTGTTTTACATAATTCTCTGAGCACAGCAGCAATTAGCTTAATTCCTCTTGGGGAAGTATAGGTAGCTTAAAGAGCTAACTTTCAAGAGTAATCTCATCAAAAATAACAAAGCACACACTGAGAATGAGTTTTAACAAGTGATGACATCATCTCGATTTTCACGGGCTGCTACAGAAATAGACTAGTGAGCAGAAAAATCACCATAACTCAAAATGTAGAAATCCAATGATTATGAAAATTTGTATGGTTATACTAGACAGTAAGCTGAATCCAACAAGTTTCAAATCACTGAATTTGGATAAGTAACCACTGCGAAACACCTCTGACAAGATGAGTGAAAAAGTCGGGTACCTGACAGAGAGGTGAAGATGAACAGACCCTGTTGACTTCAAATGAACATAACTGAAGATTGCAACATCCAAATGACATAAAAATTTGTGCGCATATATTAGACTTATAGATCTAACTTCACCAAGTTAAATCACTGAAAATGATGCACCAAGCTCAGAGAAAACATCTCTGCAAGCTGACTGAGAAAACTGAGAGTAATGGCAGTGAGTAGTACACTTCACAAGAACATGGAAAGATGAACTCAAATAATCATGAAAATGAAAGTATATTGCTTGTACAATACAATGACTTACTGATACATATGTGTGCCTTGTAATCACACCTTGATATGGCATAAATCTCAGCTCTTGGAGGTCTTCACATAGGTCTCTCTAACCACGACTAAAACTGCCATCTATTTATAGTTGAGTTTGGGAGGCTAACTTCCCTCAATCACTCTCCAATCAATCAATGATTGATTTGATTCTCTACCTACCACAAATCACGAATTCGTGGCTCCTCTTTCCATTCTTGATCAAGTGGACTCAACCACTTACGATTCTCTTACTTTTACATTAAGTAAACTCTTCAAAAGTTACAAGAGGTAGTTCACAAGTGAACTTTACATAGTCTTCTTTTTAAAGCTTCTTCTAAGACTTTGTGAGACTCAAGACAATACTTAGGCTTGTCATAGACTTGCTCCAATAGTACTCAAAGATCCAACCTCATGTTAAATATCAAGGAAAAAGTTGGCATGCAATTCTGTCCATTGGATGTAGCAAGGATCTAATGGTCTATCTTGAAACTCAAGAAAAAAGGCACCTTTCTATCTCTATCGTTTGATGGACCCAAAAAAGAATGGTCTAGATTAAATCGGTTGGAGTTTGGGCCACTTTAAATCACATCCGTTGGATCATTGCTTGATATAATGGTTGTGAAGCCTTACTTTTAAGATGATCCCAAGGTTGTTTGTAAGCCATCGGATGGAAGACATTTTATCGCACCACGGAACTGCATCCAGTTTTTTGTCTTCTTCTACCAGTCCACACCCTCTCTTAGCTCATTGAATGCTTGCTATTTTGTCTTTTTTTGATAGACACTAAGTCCACAATCCTAACCGTCCGTGAGCATCTCATCTAATGGACAAGAGTGCATATGACTGCCCATTTCTTAGAAATGTTTTTGTCGCCTTGTGACAGACATAGCGAAGACAATCACAACCATCGATGTGATCATATCCAAAGGCAAAAAATGCCCACGAGCCCATTTGGATTGAACACCAACTTGAGAATGAATATTTTATTTTGAAAACCACTAGTGGTATTTTTTCTAGCCTTAAACCCTCTTTTTGCCAATCTTAATCCCTAAAAATTAGGGATCCTTACAAGGCCCACGTAGGGTTCATTTTTTCCCCTAATGTGTCCAAAATGTCAATCTCCTCGATATAAGGACGTAGAATGTAAAATCCCAAAAAAGCTATTGAGACATTTTCCATTGGCTCCACGGATTAGGTATATGTTTCAAAGCCCCGAATTATCAAAGCTTTTGACATGGGAACATGATCATAAAAGTACTGATGGAATAACTAGAATTCCTCATGATAGTGTTGCTTTTCAGCATATTGATTCTACATGGCCTGATTTTGCACAAAATCCACAGAATCTAAAGTTAGGAGTTGCATTAGATGGGGTTAATCCATTCTCCATGAAATCCAGTAAATGGTCAATATGGCTAGTGGTAGTCATAAAATACAATATTCTGCCATATCTTAGCATTAAAAAGGAACATTTAATGCGTTCACTTTTAATCCCAAAAAAAAGAAAAGTTAAAGATATGAATATATATCTTGCTCATCTCATTGCAGAGAGCTTTCTTAAATCTGCAGCAAAAGCTATAGGCTCTTTCTCTATATAATTATGTGTCTGTGAAAACCAAGAGTTTAGATCAAGTGAAGGTTTTAAATATAGAGGATAGAAAACTTTGCAAAACTGAATCATTGAGGTTCGCTTATCTAGTCAAATCGATCACACACATCAAAGGAGAAAACCTCTTTCTTCTATCAGAAACCCATCACAAAACTACACAATTGCATAGATTACACACAGAAGAAAAAAAAATGAATCGTGTCTAGTATCTTCATAATATAATAAAAATAACTCTCTTTCTTGATCTCTATTCTACATATAAAAACAACCTCTTCTCTAATCTCTTTTGTACCATGTACTTCCACAGTTCTCTCTCTCTGTGTCTTGAATTTTTAGAGGAAAGGAGAGATAAGATATTGATGAATATTTCTCTCTCTTTCTCATTCGTATAAAGGAGAACCATTAACAGAGAGGAAACAAAAAAACAATTACACTAAATAAAAGTGGAGATGTTGGGAGGGAAGAGAGATGGATTCCTCTCTCTTTCCTTTTCTCATAGAATTTATCTCAACTCTCTCAAAATATATACAGAGTCAAGAAGAAATGAATTGCCTAAGAAAATGAATGGGAAAAACCCAATGAAGTCTATGCATGTTTTTATAGCTTTTCCCTAAGTTTCCTTTCTAGAAAATTTAGAATCTCCTTTTCTTTCCTTTCTATTTTAAGTTTCTTCTTTTACTTCTTTTCTATTTGATGGGTTTTCTTTTTATTTTTATTTTTCTCTTTTTATTTTTCTATTTTAATTTTTTATTTTTATCAATTCTCTTCTTTTTTCTTTTGATTAAGGGTTTATTTTCCTTTTATACTTATATACAAAGAACTGAATTAAAGTAAGGGTTAGAATTAGGAAAAATGGACCCTAAATAGGATTTTTATTAGGAACAAATTAGGGTTTCTTATGGTTAGGGTTTCCAACTCCTAACATATACATAAAGGGTCTAAAATCATGGTTTCTAAAGTTTCCAGTTAGGTTAAAGGATCTAAAAGTTAGTTTTAGAGTCAAAATTTCTAGGGTTTTGATGTGTTAAAGGGTTTAATGAATTTTATACATGTAAATATACAAGCCTTATGTACAAATAAAATATTTTCTCATCACATAAACAATCAAATCAATCAAATACATGAATAGTTTAGGACTCTTTTCATCTTTCTATAGTAAAAACATCAGATCATGGTCAAAAATGATAAAGAATAGTTCTGAAAAGATTTTGCACACTATCCCCGAGGGATTTCATCCCAACATCCACCCCCCAGTACATCTGCACATCGTCCCGATGGGACAACCTACAAAATCCAACACAAGTGTATCGAGATTCTTTTGAAACTCTTTTTAGACTTTATGTTTTTCTTTTCAAATATTGAAACCTGATCTTTTTATGCATATGCAGGTCCCAAGAAAAATAAAGATGATTTTAAATTACATAAGTCATGATCGGAAAACATGTTCGTTTAGCATACTACCTTTGAGAGTAAGTCAAATCGCACCTATAGAAATTACTTAGTCTTTCTAGTAACAATCTTTCCTATCCACTCGTTTCAATGTAAGTCATCATTTTATATATTTAATGCTCTATTTTTTGGTTCCTATACACCTATCAGGAAATACAACTAGCTCCACTATTGCATAGCTCTACCTCATATAGCCCACATATAAATCTCAGAAGTGGTTTTGAGACCACATCTAAGTCATGAGAACTAATTTTATCTTTTTCTTTTTCTTTTTCCTTTTCTTTTTTTGTTTCTTTTCATAGCAACCATTAATGTACTGCTTCTTTATTTATTTCTTTTTCTTTGATACTTTTTTGTTAGAGGGGAAAGGCCTAACCCCTAATTAGAGCTAAGGATCTAGAGACATGCACTAGAAGGAGTCAAGATTTCACTTCCTAAGTGTTTTTAGAGCTTCCCATAGCCTACTCATATAAAATAAGTCCATCTTTCTACTAAGAGCTTCAAGTCATAGTGACCTATCGAGGTCCTCATAATGTCTATACGGTATTTGATCCTACTCTCTCAAGTATATACATCTCTACTAGCATCTCTAATCACTTCTTATCACAATTTAATACCTTCTTTATTTGCCCACAACATCATGAAATGCAACATGAAATGCATGAAAATCAATATACATAATAAAACTCAAAAATGGATGAATAAAATAAAGTACATTCACTTGATTTAACTTTCTTCATTAGTATCAACATCATCAACATCTTCCAGTAGATCTTGTCAATCCCATAGTCTTCATCATTTCTTTTCTTGGATAACTTTATTCTCTTTCCTGCAATCAAAGATCTTAAAGGAGTACCGTTAAACTCGTGAAGCTCATAGGTCTCATTATTAAATACAGACATCACTAGATACGGCCCAAACCATCTCTTTGTTAGTTTCTTCCTAGCATCATATTGAGCATCAAACCTACTATTGTAGAAAAAATACCCAATCATCTATCTCAAACTTACTTGGTCTAAGTAGATACGTTTTGTCAAAGTAAATTTTATTTTTCAACCTTGACTCCTTTATCTTTTGAATTGCTTCTCTTAATTGCTCATTTCCTTGCTATAATTGTTTAATCCTCAATTATAAAATTTCTTCTCTCATCATTCCACAGGAGCATCATCCACGTCAATATCTTAGTATGGATAGGGAAAATTGGCTTTTGAAAGTACATTAGTTTAGCAAGCATAAAACCCATCGACCGAGTGTACATCATCCTATCTTCCCATGATACAAATGGAAGATACTAGGCCATTGCTTTATGTCACCACTGTAGGCCTTAAAGATCACCTTCATGATAGAAGGGTGGCCTCTCTCAATCTTTCCATTTGCCTCAGGGTTATAGGTAGTAGTCAGAGACAAAAAAAATCCATGTTGATCAAAGAACTCTTTTGCCTCTCTCGCATCTAACTCTCCCCTATCCGCAACCACTTTCTCAACATATCTAAATCTTGAGATCACTTCTTCTAAAAGGAATCTGCATATATTATAAGTAGTCTTCGTGTGAAGAGCTCCACCTTCGATATGGTTAGTCAAGTCCTCTTTGGCAAGTACAACATTTTATCTATTCCTTTGGGCATGGTTACAAGGTTGGCCACCCACTTGTAATGGATACAAGGAGGATAAGTCAGATGTAATGGGTCTCTATGCCTAAGTGATGAATGCACCTAACATGTGGCACAAGTGCTCACAAAGTCTCACACACTCGCATATATCCCTGACCACCAGTAGGCTTCCCTAATCTTTTCATATGTTGCATAAAATCCTTTGTGACCTACCCATAAGGTCTCATGCATCTCTCTCATGACCTTGCTTTGAAGACTCTTGCTACTCAGTATCCGATGTGGATTCTTCACCTTGCCTTTTGCCTGCCACCAAATAATTCCATTCTTCAAGAAGTTGTGAGACATTTTTGTGATGGATCTATACTTATTTGTGAACTTAGATAATTCCCTATGTCTTTCCACTTACCATCATACTCATTCTCATAGAATCACTCATAAAGATACACTAGAGGAGCATATCTCATCATGTATTTTTCTCGTTCTACCTCATCATCATCATCAGAGTCATCATCAAATTTTTCTCTTGAAAGCATATGAGCCATTGTGTTCAGCTTTCTAACTATGTGAACAAAAGATGGATTAATACTTCACATATGAGATCCACCTAAGCATCATAATATCCGGAGAAGAAAAACTTGTTATCATACCAATCAATGGAAGACTATCAGTCTTAACTACAACATTCACTCCGATGAAATATTCTTTATTGGTTTTTAAAGCAGTCACTAATCCCCATAAGTCTCACTTTATCTGTGGATATTTTCTTTGAGTGTCATGCAAAATCTCTCATCAATGCGAACTGCATATCTCTGTCCCTCATCATCATCTTGTCCTATGACCTAGCCTATACCAATACGACTCATATCAACAATCAAAATGATAGGCCTTTGACCCAAATAATCAACACACTTTAGAATAGGGGCTTCAATTAGTAGTTGTTTCAATTTATGCATCGCTCTTGACTATTTTTCTATCCAAGAAAACTTCTTTCTTTTTCGTAGTAGACCATATAAAGGGTTTGCAACATGAGAAAAATGAGGAATCCAGATCACGTAGAAGACACACGCTCCCAAGAACCTCCTCACTTCACTGACATTACGACACACCTCAAAAATCCTACTAATGGCCTCAACTTTCTACGGGTATGGCTTCTCGTCATAGTGTCCACACAGATGTCCTATAGTGAGAACCTCGTCAACTCCAAAATAAATTTTTCTAGAGAAAATTTTTGCCCTACCTCTTCAAATCTCTCAAAAAAGATTTCAGAATCAAAGATGGAGTAGATGGAATACCTCTCGAATACTTCTATAAACTCATCTACTATAGATCCTATCCCTACAATTATGATGGTGACTTTATTTACAACCTACAAATCCTAGATGAAACGAAGTTTCCCATTCTTCTTTGTCACTGTGAACCACCTATTCGAATATGGCTCCGAAGATGGTTCCAATATTCCCATGGATATCTTTTCCTTTAACAGCTTCATCAACTCAAGTAAGTGACCTTTGGTACTTGTATAGGTCGAATATTCCATGGTATATGTGGCTCTATAAAGATGATCATGGGCAAAACTTGTTTCGGATCCACACAGCCTATCTCGTATGGAAAATGTGCAAGCACTTTCTCATATCTCTTGATAACTTCTATGAACTTTTCTTTCTCTTTTTCTAAAAAATTATCTTTCTCCAAAATTTATTTGCTTATTAATCTCCTCATTAAAGTGATGACCTAGAAGCTCTCATCTTCTCAGCATAGGGTCATTAGGCACTCTTGCATTTGCAATGGTTGGGCTATGGATTTTACTTTCTTTTCAACAGTCTTACACTTAGTATTCATATTCACTTCATGTTCTCACAAAAACTTGACAATTAAATCATATCCTTGGATAGAACTGAGCATGATGATTTTAGATTTTTCATTTCTTTGAAGTGCCTCCTGAAGTTCTTCTAGAATAGTCGAACTACTTTCCAACTAGATTACATTTTCAATCTTCTCATCATGAATCCTAAATTTTTGTAGTGTTTTTCATGTAATTTTCTAAATTTATTTGAAATATTTTCTTTTTGTAAACAAACTAACTTGAACACAAATGAATATATAAAAAAATTTTGAAAGCTATGTACAAAATCTTGCGAGACATCAAACCAGCTCCCATTGTTATCTCGCTCAACAGTGGATCCTAGCAAAAATTTTGGTCAAAGCAAGCCCCATACTCTCCTGTCGACGTACAATCATCATGCTCATGAGAGTTAATGGGGTGTTTTCTCATATTCTTTCTATTTCTTGCATGATTTCGGCAAACAATCATGACCTGCAAGGAGTGTAGACCATTAGGTGCAATCTCAATTCCCCAAACTCTAACAACTATCCATGAAAATCTCGTTAGCCAAAAGGTCATTACTTGGGATGAGCATAGGTAGAGCTTAAGTTCAAGAACTTATTTCATTCCATTTACATAAGATAATATTATGTTGGTCATGCTTGATTAGTGAAGGTGTAATCAGGACAAAGTAAGATATGATTGAATATCTCTTGATTAGTGAAGCTATAAAATGACAAAGAAGATAGGATTGCGGAAATCCCGCTATCGTTGTAGACATCAATAATCCAATGCTTTTATCTTACAGAGAAAACATCAACAGTTATTGCATTTATCATACCGAGGACCCAGCAACAATTATTGCATTTATCATGAGGAGAAAACATTAACAGTTAGTGCATTTACCATGTGAGCATCAACTATCCATTGCTTTCATCATGCAGCCAAACTTTTCATGAAGAAAAGCACATCTCTTATAAGCATGTTGGCTTGTGTCAATTGACCGATATAATATAGCAAAATCAATATACACTAGAATACACAAAACTATAACCCATAAACAGTGATTTGAGGTTTGTTTATAAGTGTATACAACATCTAAGCATTATATCATTCCATACATTGAAAAATCAGCAGTAATAAAGATTTAGAGGAAAAAGAATAGTCAGTCAAGTTGGATTCATTGCATGAAGAGAACATCTTGATTACACTGCTACATTACAAAAATACAAAAGAAAAATGTACCCTCAACTCTTAAGAACAAATCGACTGTTACAAAAAAATGTGTGTGTAAGTGTGTGCTGAATTTTACATTGCATCCCATCTTTACTGTTCTAGGCTGATTGGCCCTGTCTGCTCCACAGAGATCGACAAACATCTTCCGAAGATGGTGACAATTATGGAGGCATGAAGTTGTATTATTAATAACAATGGCGAGGTCCGAAGACGCCGTCATCTTGACATGGACAATAACATGAATCCAATCTATGCCCGAGATCCAGGCGAGGAACACTTCAAAGTAGGGAGCGGAACACGGACAAAGTGGCGAGGGCCACCATAGCTATAAAGGCTAGGAGCGCCAAGCACGCACCTGCAGTAGCTTGAGCGATTCCGGATCCGCCATTGTTTACCGCTGTCACAAACCCAAGGACCGCGGAAGCTCCAGAGATGAGGAAGAAGCAGGCAACCTGAGATCCATACATGATACCATTAAAAAAGGAAAACATAAGAACGACGATGAGCAGTAACGAATCACGATGCTTCATAGCATACACTAACGATGCTTCAGTAGTAGCCATTAGAAAACAGAATTTGACTGAAATGAATCCGAGAGCTTAGCTGAGGTAATTAAGAGGCTAAGAAACACATATGTTCATCAGACACTCCATCGCCCATTCTTCAGCTATGTACTCAATGTGCAGACGCCCTATATCTTCTCTAATATTTAATTTACTGTCAATTGAGTAAAATATTGCAGATATTGATTGCATCATTAATTGTGCGAAAAAGGTAGTGCAAATTAGTTTTCTGTTAATTGAGTAAAATATTGCAGAGATTGATTGCATCATTAATTTTGCGCTAAAGGTTATGCAAATTACCAGATCCGCAATACATGAGAAACGTATGTAGAAACCGCTGGCAATGCAGCTTGGACCACATCCTCCCAGGCTACAGCTCACGAACACGACTTGAACGACTGTGTACAGAAATGGTAGCACGGTACACGCAACCAAATAACTGCATTGTTCTGAAACCAATTTAGTCACTTGTACAGAATTCTCACCTACATGTGCTAAGTTAGTCGGGATGATTTTCGCGAGGCAAGCATATGCATACAAAAATCGGCTGCATGCATGTACACAATCACCGCACTTTCTGAAAAAGCTTAGTTGCTAGGAAACTACAGAAACATGTTGAACGTACGATTCTTAAATGTGTATACACGCGTAAAAGATGAAGCATGAACGCAAAATTTCACTTACCTGGCTGCTGCGACTGTCTGGAAGTCCTGGATTGAAGCAATGAGACTGAGGGAAATAACTGAGAGAACGGCGACGGATATGTAGAGGACGAGCTCGAGCACTCGTGGGCGCTTTACACCAATCATCCCACCTATCTGAGATTGGGTCTCCATTGGGTGCGGCAAGTTAGCAATTGTCTTCTTATCCTTCGTCCTAAAACTCGAATGGAACTCGTGATGTCAGTTTCTCTCTCTCTCTCTCTCTCTCTCTCTCTCTCTCTCTCTCTCTCTCTCTCTCTCTCTCTCTCTCTCTCTCTCTCTCTCTCTCTCTCTCTCTCTCTGTGGAGACAATACTTCGTGGTTCAGAGACAATACTACGCAAGGAAGACCTAAGTTACTTTGAGATGATGCCGATAAAGCAGCAGATTCACACAGAGTGCAACGAGTACGCCATCATCACATCATGTAGCAACAACCAGCTGAAAGAGCGAGAAAGTCACGCAGAGAGACAAACGCACACCATACGTAAACTCTGTGTGTGTGTGTACAGACCAGCATATAAGCAGAGGACCTGACCTGCAATCCGTAAAGACAAATACAGGTCGAGATGACTCGAGAAGTAGGAGATGGAAGCTGGAAGTTCCCGCCTATGAGACCAGAACGGATTGCATATACTTAAACAGGCTGTAAAGCCACTTCATAGTACATATCGATCAAAACGACTTCCAGCACGCGCCACAGAGAGAGAGAGAGAGAGAGAGAGAGAGAGAGAGAGAGAGAGATGGAGTCGCGAGTCGCAAACGATGAGTGAGAGCTGCAAACAATGAGCTGGAGCCTGGAGGGCTACAGACTACAGTGAAGTACAGTCTAAGTCTGCCTTTTGCGTTCAAAATAAATAAGTCAACAATGACCATCATCAGTGACACCCTTCAAAGTCAATGAATTCAAAAGAAACACCCAATCTCGTAAGTAGAGGGTCGAGGCACCATCCATCTTCGGGAACTCATAAACACTCATCTTGGTAACTCATGGATATGTTCAGCGAAGATTTGAACTCATGACTTCCTCCGAGTGATTCTAAGCATCAACCACTAAGCTATGGGGCAGTATTCATATGAGTAATATTGAAGGTGATTACCTTCTTAAAAGATTACAATATGTTTGGGTCACTAGAATGTTTGGAAAATTGCCTCATTTCTTTAACACCATGAGTACCAAACATATTCAACCGTCGAGAAATACCACAAGGGGAGATCCTCATTTTGCCCTCACTAAGAACAATGTCTAAGAAAGAATATCCAACACGCGAAACAAGACCTAATAGCCATTGAAGATATGGGGGATATCGTCATGAAAGTTTCACCTACCTCATTTGTAATGAACCAAACCAGTTGTAGGATCCGGATAAACCATACTCTAGGATGTGCAATGGGCCAATGGAGAACATTGTGCTTGATGGTGAAAGGATAATTCCAAATACAATGTAGAACATTGTGCTTGATGATGAAAGGATAATTCCAAATACAATGTAGAACATTGTGCTTGATGGTGAAAGGATTCCATTGTATGCAAATGCGCCTGAGAAGTCATAGCTGCCAACCAATGAAGCCTTCTTTGAAGAATTTATGTGGCTCTAATAATAGAAGCACACTCTAGGAGGATATAGAAAGCTACAAACTCTTTCAAATGCACATAAAAACTACTAGAATACCATCAATCCTATGAGTTTTCTTAAGATGCATCCTATTTGTGGTTTGTTTTATGCATCCATCAACAAGTGATAGCCTTTGATAAATGTGAACTCTGGCTTGTTGGGTACACTTCCTGCTCTTCTGAATTCTATAAAAAAATGACTAAATAATTTAAATGCCACATATGAATACTCTTAATAATTAACAATAATCACACCATGTTCTAATTACCTTCTAATTCCTTAATTCCAGTATGTGTACTCACTCTTTCTTTAGCTCTATATTCCTTGGCCAAAGGTTATGATTGTTCATAATACTTTGGGTAATTTGATAAGTTGCTCCCAAGCTTTAAAATAAAAAAAAAAGAACTCAAAAACAATCTTTCCTCTTTCAATTCTTTCCCATGAAATAAATTACCTTTAGAAGATTTACGTCAAAGTTTCCCAACGAAGATTAAAAAAGAGGACACTCCTTTACTACTAAAAAATAGCATGTCAATGATCATATAGAGCAATTAACTTGTCGATATTTCCAATCAAATGGCATTGAATTTTTCCGAAATTTGATTACTATTCGAAGTGAATCCACTAACTTCATACACGTCCAATTGATAGCTTACCTTTTTGCTCCATACAAACCTAGTGACACCCTCACAAATGTGTGATGATATTGAAGGGACTTTCTCCCGATTGCACATCCCATCCCTAATAATGTCCCTTTGAATTTCGAAAAATAGTTTATAGCCCATTCTTCTTCTTATCCCATGCCACACATTTTCAATTAGCCTTTATGGAATATGGATTACTTTATAGAGTTTCTGTAAGGAATTGTACTCACAACATCTTGGTTAGGAATGTGATGGGCTAACCACTTGCCCGAAAAGCCATGGTTGAGGATTACTTCCTAATCCTCCTACTTAGAGTGTAGTTCAATCATCTCCTATCTATGAAGGGTGTGGTTCAACCATCTCCTACATATCACTTTATTACATTCTTCCCCCCTTGGTCAATCATTGTCCTCAATGATCTGCTCTTGTATCTCTCTAGCCTCCATGATCAGATCCTTGAACTCCCTAGGTACCCTTGAATTGATGTCCTCAACCTCGCACAGTTTCTTGAACCTTGTTCGCAACCTTGGTCTCTTGAATGCTTGCCCTCAACCTTGGTGTCTTCAACCTTCTTGTTTGCAACCTTGGTGTCTTGTGCCCTTGTTCTCAACCTCATTCTTGAGCCTTGTTCTCACCTATGTTTGGTATCTTGAACCCTCAATCAAGTGCCACCCATGGTTTCCCAAGTTATTTACACTTTCAAGCTAACTCATTAGATTTGGAAAGCTTGTTTCGAGAGCTTTCCAACCGTATTCTTACATGACTCAATCCGACCTATGGATTGAGAGATACACCTCAATCTTTGTTACGCTAACTTGTGAAAGCGACGTGCACAACTTTGTAGCCTTTCATATGGAGGATGCCCAAGCACCTTTTTTAGAGGTCATTAGGTCAATCCACCTTTCCCAAGCCTACTTCTTAGGCTCTCATACCAATGTAAGGAATTTAACTCACAACCTCTTAACCCCTATCGACTCCCCTATGTCCAGAATATGGAAGTTGAGAAACAGATCAACGAATATTTGGACAAAGGGTTTATTTGGCCAAGCCGATCCCCTTGGGCCGCACCCATCTTTTTTGTACAAAAGAAAGATGGTACTATGAGTATTGATATATTTAGGTAGTGATGTGTGTGAACGCACTAGGACCATCGAGACTTTTTTCCCTCTTTAGGAGGTCTTTTTCCCTTGGCTTGTATATATGTCTATTGCCCTAACTGGTTACTTATCTTTGTACATTCTAGTGGTAACACATTCAGTATTGTGTGTTGTGCTCCAAGCTTCTTCTTCTTCCTTGTGTTGTTTGCATGCTTCCACAAATTTCTAACTCCAACAATTGGTATCAAAGTAGGTTGTCGCTTCATCTAGGGCATTGTCGATACCCCTCTAGTCACAATCTCAGAATCGCACGAAATTTGGTGAGCATACTCAAGGTTATTAGGAGATCAAAACTACTTCACTTTGTGGTGCCAAAAACACGATTTGAGCTCATTTCGGCCTGTGAATGCACTATCATAGTGCTTGTGCAGGCTATTTTGTCTTTTTGTGGCAAAGATATATACAGTTCTTGGTTCTCGAGTATAAGCATCTTAAATTCTGCTACAGGTTTAGCAGAACTTTAGCCTTGTCTATCAAACATGCCATTATTCCTCACATTCGCTCTTGCATAACAACTAAGGATGTTTGGGATACACTTAGCACATTGTACCAGGCTAGGAATAAGGCTCGTGTTGCTTACCTCTAAAAACAATTTGGAGAAAGAGCATATGAATGAAGGTGATTCTATGGACAGTTCTCTAGCAAAGACCAAAGATTTGAAGGAAAAGTTAATTTGTGCTCATGAAGTCTTGCCTTACAGTTCATTTGTCTAGACTGTTTTGAATGGTCTTCCCGATTCATACCAAAGTTTTGCTTCTACTCTTCATTTGATGACGAAAGGCAATCCAAATGCCTTAACATTTGAGGAGTTAGTCTCTACTCTATTGCAGGAAGATCAGTCTAGATAGAACAGGTCCATTATGCATATTGTAAATCAAGCTTCCTTGGCTGATCAGAAGGGCAAAGGTAAATGGAGCTCTTCTACTAGTAAGTAGGAATCTGTTAATTCTACACAATTAAAGAAGGATGATAGATATGATAAGAAAACACAAAATTCTAAATATATCAACCCCCTCTGGGAGTGATGCAGTGAACAAGGAGCTAGCACTCATGTATAAGGAAGTGCCAAGCTATGTGGAATCAATCCACAAAAGGAACTAAGCCCAAATCTTTGTGGAAAGCTTCAAACTTCTCCCTAGGCAGAGCCTTCGTGAAAAGGTCTACAATGTTCTCCTACGTGGGCACATATGCCAAGCTGATCTCTCTAGCAGAGGACTTCTCTCTAACATAATGATAATGCACCTCAACGGGCTTAGTGCAAGCATGGAACTCAAGGTCCTTGTAACTGCGAGTGCACCATGAATGCCAGTGAAGATGGTGGTGGTAGAAGATTGACCTACACCAAAATCAGCCATAAGGCATCTGAGCCACACACACTCAATAGTTGCTGTGAAAGCTACCCTATACTTAGCCTCACAACTGGAAGTTGCCATAGTAGGCTGCTTCTTACTCAACCAAGATATACATGAGCTACCAAGCATGAAGCAAAAGCCATTAGTGGACACACGAGTATCATAGCAGCGAGCCCAATCAGAATAAAAAAAAGCATACAAATCTTGTGGTAATGAACCCCCCTTGGGATAAAACAATCCAAGTAGCCAAGTACCACTCAAGTATCGAAAGATACGCTTAACCACCTGCCAATGCTTGACACCTGGGCAATGCATAAACCTGCTCATCTATGAGACAACAAACTAAATATTTGGCCGAGTAATGCATAAGTACATCAAGCATCCAATAGCTTGCTAATAGAGAACAACATCAAATGCATCTCCAACGAAGACTCAATCCCAAACATGCCTCCATAGAAATGGCAATAGGTTTACAGTCTTCAAGGACAAAGCACTGCAATAATGTGTCAATATATTTTGTTTGACACAAGGATGTTCCACCATCAACTTGCATAAATTGAATGTCCAAATAATGATGCAAATGCCCCAAATCAAACATCTCAAATGAGGCATGCAAATGAGCCTTAAAATCAGCAATATGCTTCTCATGAGGACTAGTGAGCAGCATGTCATCAACTCACACAACAATGATCAAAAGCATATCATTAGCACGCTTAACATATAAGGTGCTTTCAATTGGAATGTTCTCAAAACCATGTGCAATCAGATAGGCATGTACTTTTTCACACCAAGCATGTGGTACTTGCTTTAAACCATATAATGCCTTCTTTAACCTGCACACTTGGTTTTCATGCCCTTTCTGCACAAAGCCATACGGCTCAAAAACATACACTTCTTCATGAAAATCACCATTCATAAATGCAGTTTTAATTTCCAATTGATGTACATTCCAACTATGATGAGCTGCAAGTGCATAGATGTTATGAATAGTATTCATTCGGCAAGTAGGAGCAAAGGTCTCATCAAAATCAATTCCTCTTTCTTGAGCCCACAACATTTATGAGATTGATGAATCAAGTCTTACAGCCATGCTTAGGGAAGTTTGTAGTAGATTTTTTAGATGACATATTGATCTATAATACAGATCATGAAAGTCATCTAGAACATCTAAAAAAAGTTTTTAAACTTCTTCGCGATAACCAACTTTACTGTGAAGATTCAAAATGTGATTTCTTTACCCAAGAAGTAAAGTATTTTAGGCCATATTATTTCTATGAAAGGAATCAAAGTAGACGTAGATAAGGTCAAAGTGATTCTTGAATGGCTTGAGCCCAAGACAGTTTGAGACTTACAAATTTTTCTAGGATTGGCTCGATATTACCGAAAGTATGTGGCTAGGTATCCCAAGATAGCCATACCTTTGATAGATCAGCTCAAAGGGAAGCATCAGAAGATTACTTGGAAAGAGAAGCAAGCAAGAAGCTTTCAAGAGCTTAAACTTGCTTTAGCTTCGACCCCGGTTCTACAAATTGTAGACCCAAATAAACCTTTACAATTAGAAACAAATGCAAGTTCATCTATAGTAGGAGTAATGCTAAGCCAAGAAGGTCGACCAATAGCTTTCAAAAGTAAAAAGGCAAGTCCTGCTCAACAAAACTATTCTAACTATGAGCGAGACATGTTTGATATAATAAATGCTCTGAAGAAATGGCACCATTACCTGTATGGATCAAAGTTAATCATAGTCTTTGATCAAGAGAGCATCAAGTGTTTTGCAAACAAATCGGACTTGAGAGGTAGAAAAGCTAGATGGGCCGAACAGTTACAATTGTTCGATTATGAACTAAGTTACAGGAAAGGAAAGTTCAATATAGTAGCAGATCAGGGGAGCACTAGATTGTGCTCTCTGACTACAGTAGACAAGATTTTAGAATTATACTTTTGATTACAAGAACACCCACATAGGGGAATAATATAAAAATATATAACTAGTACAAGACACCCCACAACCCGGGACTGATAGGTACGGAAAACTCGACTAGAGATGATACAAGAGATCCCACAACCCGAGACCGTAGGTATGAAACAAGATATCTCAATTACAAGAATTCCCTTCAAGGAGATGAACTAGATACAAGAAGTGACTAGACAAGATCTCATACTATGAGATTACAAGAGGACAAGACGAGATGTCCAAGATACAAGACTAGACAAGACTGGAACAAGGAACAAGACAAGTACTCGAACTGGAACTTGGAGAGTACTTACTTGGCGGTCATGACTCATTGAGCTCCCAAGACTGGTATTGGCAAGAGTGAAAATGAATGTGGCCAACCCCTCCTTATATAGGTTTTGGTTATGAGTTGATGATGTCATTGATGATGTCATCAACTAGAAACAAGACCTTTGACTGTCAAAATTTTGCAAATAGATAGGCGATCTTGGGGTTTTGGCACATTCTGGATGTCAATGGAAGCATTACTTTCTCCAAATTCTTAACCAGTCATGAGATATAGAAAGTGACATGGAATCTAAGGTCAAGATGGTTTTCTTTGTGTCCATGACATCACCTCCCCCTCAATTGATGAGTTCCACGAGGAGCAGCCATGTTCTATACCTTGGGTTTCATTGGATTCTTCCTACGGAATTCACAAAACCTTGATTCTTGCTCTCTGAAAAATTTCTATAAGTTCCCAAGTATGATCATTAGCATCATAGCCCTTCCAATGAATAAGGTATTTTAATCTTCCTTGGGAGATTCTTGAATCTTTATTCATAGAATCTCCTTCATTCATATGATCACTCTCCAATCATTTTTAGAGGTAAGAAACATGAGCCTCATTTCTCATCTGGCATAAAGTGGTCAGTATATCCCAAGCATCCTTTGCCATTTTGCACGTTTGATAGACAAAGTTATCAATGCATGTACCTAAGCATCTCTACCATCCCATCGAAGTTGAGGGATAATGGCATGTTTGATAGACAAATCTATCAATGCATGTGTCTGAGCATCACTATCATCCCATTGAAGTTGAGGGATAATGGTACATTTGGTAGGCAAAACTATCAATCCATGTTCTTGAGCATCTATGTCATCCCATCAAATTTGCTTTGTAGTAGGTGCAACAAGAACTGTAGCACAAATAAGAGTTTGAAGATCATCATCTTCAATGCCATCTACATCACCTCCAATAATTGTATTTGCAGGTGTAGTAGGTCATTTTTCAACACCTTGGACAATATTCCACAATCCTTTTGCCACCAATACATGAGGCATCATATATGCCAATAATGGATAATCAGTACCATCCAACTTGTCCTCAATAGCCAACATACAGAATACATCATTGCTTTTATCCATGGCCAGTAACTAAAATAGCCTGATGCAAAAAAATGATTGTATCCCGAAAAATTGAACAAAACTACCCTGTGGAGCTTTTCTAAACCTATAGCAAACATCGAGGTGCTTGTACTTGCGAACGAAAACTTGTATATATGTTTGGCACAAAAGGATGAAATTGTCTGCACAACTACAGTAGTGCAATCAGAGGCCGAAACGAGCTAATATCAAAATTTTGACACCATAAAGCAAAGCTTTTTTGGACTCCTAATCATGCTAATTCTACTCACCAATTTTCATGTGATTCTAAGACTGTGATTGGAGGGGTGTTGAGGATGCCCTAGATGAAGTGGAAACATGCTCTAATAACAATTGTTGGAGTTTGAGGTCTACAAAAGCACATGAATAACACAATGAAGAAGAAGAAGCTTGGAGCACAACACACAATATTGAATGCATTACGGTTCGGAGTGTTGTTCCAACAATAATTCGCCAGGTGATTTATGAAGCCACAAATCCAAAAAGATTTACCATTGTTTTTTCTTTTACCACCTCTTCCTTTACCTCTACTATTTCGTTTAACATTAGTAAAGTTAGCTTGATTCTAGGTACCTTCATCTTCATTAGATTGTTGTTTGGCTTTGGCATTTTTCTTCTTTTCCTTTGAATACATAGCTTGACCTGCACTTTTCTCATTCTCAATTTTAAGATCCCGATCAAATGTTAGCATGTGTCCTAGCAATTGATTTCTATATTATTTGCGAAACTTTAGCCTTCTAGTGCTTACTTTGTCTTTGATTTGGAAATCTGCAGTAGTCAGGACCTTTTCTTAAATCCCTTGACTCATTTGCTCCTTCAAGCTCTAATACAATTAATGGATACCTTCCAATCTCAAGTGTTGAGTCCATCTGAATTTTAGAACACCTCTATGTCAAGTACACTTTGTAGATGAAGCCTATCTCTTCCTTCAATTTTGAAGTTTTTCAGTTTTTCTACATAAAGTCTCCTTCAAAATTTGACTTAATTACCTACATAATGCACAAACTTTATTGCTTCCAAGCATATAAGAAACTTCATATGATCCTTATGCAACCTTTTGGTTCATTAGACACCTGATTATCCTTCTCATGTATTTGTATGATAATTAAGATCAAAAGGATATATAAAACATGTACCTACAAATGATGCCTTTCACATATGTAACTTCCAATGCATAGTTCTCTTGGAATGTAACCCCGTTTGCTAAATTCTTTTAGCAACAGCTTTCGCAAGTCTCAAATTAGATTTGTGATGGTCAAACACAAAAAACATTTGCATGCCTCACTGGGATTTGGTGAAAACATTAACTCAAGAGTTGCACCATTTATGTAGCTTCACTTATGAAGATCACATACAAATATTCCTATGAATAATGCTCATAGTGTGTGAAGAGTTAGGCTTCAAAACTTTAACCATAACTTTGTTCTCTATTGAATTAGGTCTATGTATAAGGATTTTTTATTTTTGTGATCATCTTGAGAGAATGGACAGTTAGAAGAGACTCTAAATCTATTGCTTTCCCTTGACACTTATCTTCTTCACATTTGATAATGATCTCTCTTGTTGATATATTTAAGTAGTGATGTGTGTGAACAAACTAGGACCACCAGGGCACTTTTTTCCCTCTTTTGGAGGTTTTTCTCCCCTGGCTTGTATATACGCCTATAGACCTAATGGGTTACTTAACTTTGTACATTCTAGTGGCAATACATTCAGTATTGTGTGTTGTGCTCCAAGCTTCTTCTTCTACCTTGTGTTGTTCGCATGCTTCCATAGATGTCTAACTCCAACAATTGGTATCAGAGCAGGTTGCTACTTCATCTAGGGCATCATCAACACCCCTCCGATCAGAGTCTCTGAATCATACAAAATTTGGTGACCATACTTAGGCTGATTAGGAGATCAAAACGACTTCGCTATGTGGTGCCAAAATTGCGATCTAAGCTTCTTTTCGGCCTCTGAACGCACTATCGTAGCACTTATGCAGGATATTTTGTCTTTTTGTGCCGAAGATATATACAGGTTTCGTTTTGTCAGTATAAGCATCTTGAAGTCTACTACATGTTTAGTAGAACTTGTCAGGGTAGTTCTATTTAACTTTTTCAGATACAATCATTTTTTTGCATCAGGGTATATTAGTCAGTGGCCATGGCTAAAAGTAGTAATGTATTCCGTATGTTGGCTACTGAGGATCAGTTGGAGAGTACCAATTACCCATTGTGGGCTTATATGATGCGACATGTATTGGTTGCAAAAGGACTATGGAATATTGTGGAGGGTGTTGAAAGACGTCCTATTACACCTGCAAATACAGGTATTGAAGCTAATGTAGATGGCATTGAAGATGCTAATATTCTTCAGATTCCTGTTCGTGCTATGGTTTCTATTGCACCTACTACAAAGAAAATTTGTTGGGATGGTTGAGATGCTCAGGCACATGCATTGATAGCCTTGTCTGTCAAAGATACCATTATTCCTCACACTTACCACATTATACTAAGCTAGGAATGAGGCTCGTGTTGCTTACTTCCAAAAAGAGTTCGAGAGTGAGCATATGAATGAAGGTGATTCTATAGGCAATTTTCTAACAAAGATCAACATTTGATTTCTGGTGATGAAGTTATACCAGATAGCTCACTTGTGCAGACCATTCTGAATGGTCTTCCTGATTCATATCAGAGTTTTTCTTCTACAATTTGTTTAATGATGAAAGGCAATCCAAATGCCTTGTCATTTGAGGAGTTAGTCTATGTTCTATTGTAGGAAGATCATTCTAGGCAGAATAGGTCCATTATGCATGTTGTAGATCAAGCTTTCTTGGCTAGTCAAAAGGGCAAAGGAAAATGGAGTTCATCTACTAGTAAGCAGAAATCTACAAATGTTGTGTTGGAGCAAATGTGCAAGCCACCACACTTGGCTAGGCATGGAAGGAAGAATGTACAACAACTTGATGAAGCGTAGAAATCATTGCTTGTAACTTTGGATCATTTACCATGTGTAAATGGTTAATTCATTAAGGAATCTTGTAATGGCACTAAACCCATGGAGTTAGATAGAATGATGGTTAAGACTTTAGATTGAGGGAATATCTCCCCAATCATAGGGATCACTTTTAGGAGCCAAGTTTGAATTTCAAATTCAAACTAACGGGAGCAATATAAACAACTTGTAATCTCACGGCCAAATGAGCCCCCAAATATTGAGCCCAGTGTTGATCATTTGTTCAAGTTGAGAGGCTTACACTATAGCCTACACTTATCACCATCATTGGGCATCATATTCATGCCAATGATCATGTATAACATTTTTACATAATACATTACATTATTGATCATGTATGTCTTGATCTCTGCTATGTTCACTCAGAATAGTGTACTTGTGATGATCATATCTTAGTGAAATCTCCATCCTTTTTTATGTTCTATATCTTGTTGGAACCAGCTCAAAGTCGCTTACAAGCTACCAAAGTTACAAAGGATTTGCTTCAGCCAATTGGGAGAAAATCGCCTTGAAGTGCTCACTAGTCATTCTTTGCACATTCCTTAAAAAGTCGGGGGTAAGCATCTACTTGCTAAAGTCATTGCTCAATGTATATTCTATCATTTTATGTGATTCCACTTGGAATCATTAGCTATCTAAGCTAATTAGATAGTCTCAAAAGGAATTTTCCTAATCGCTACTGTATTATGAGCACTGAGCAAATTACCCAGCAGGTGTCAAGACCAAAATAGCAAGTTTTTTGTCACAAGCTAGTTGCAAAGTTATTTGTTTTGATCTAATTGTTTGAAGCATCATCTCCAAAGTACATAGGCACTTATTTAGTGTCATTAGAAAGCTAAAGGGGCCTACAACACAAATCTGAAGTGAAAGAGGGCAGGTACAAAGCAGGGATTTGCAGTACCAACTCATTCTCTTGTGGTATCCATCCATCTCTCCCAACATGCTACACATTCGAAGAAGGAAGACAAAGATGAGAAGAAATCATAAAAGTGAAATTCTTTTGTAAGTACTATAAAGGAAATGATCATGCCATAAAGAGCTATCCAAAATTGGCTGCAAAAGAGGCAAAGAAAAAAGAGGCTAGAATGGTTGTTGCAAAGGCCTCTACACCGAAAATTGAGTCTGCTAATCTTGTGCAGAATGAAGAATGGAAATTTACTACTGTTTGCAGTTTTGACCCATCTTCTCCTGAGCACTGTATGTCTATAGTAGACTCAGATGTTTGGTACTTTGATAGTGGGGCAACCAAACATATTACCTCGCAACGCAAATTTTTCACTTCACTTGAGCTTGCCCCTATAGGGAACTCCTCTCTCTCTATTGTTCGCATGCAGAGAACAACTATGGTGTGATATCTACTGTTCTATGTAGTTCATGAAGTGATACTCGAAGTCGTGCCGATTCATAAGTTAAGCAAAGATTGATGTATCAACACTGAGACAGAATGATCAGTCATGTCAATGATCTTTTCTTGATCAAATAAAGAGGTACTCTTTATATCTATGACTTTTGATGTTGTATGTTTTTATGAGAAGTGAGATTGACGATGCACATATCATGCAGTACATAAGGTTGATTATTATGCTGTGTAAATATCAATGTATGGTTATATGACATGATACATTCATATGATGTGCAATAACATATGGATGAAACATATCATTTACTTGTTTATGTGAATGAGTGTTAACACGTTGAAAAGGATTGTAAAGGACCATGTATGCTCTCATGGAGTGATGCGCACGCTAATTATACAGGTTTATATATATGCTTGCGGGATTACGGTTGAAGCTAAGTTCAAGGTGCAAATGGATTTTGATAGGATGTTCATCATATTGTGATCACTAACATCGAAGTGTTATATTGCCCATGTCAATATGAGAACAGTATGATTTGATGGTAATATGCTCATGGTAATATGAGAACAGTATATTGTGAATACTAACATTGATGTGATATACTGCTCATGGTAATACGAGAACAGTATGATTTGATAATATATATTGAGGTGCTAATGATAAGTCATTCTCTTCATTATGATGTGTTCATATGTAACGATTCATAAGTGCAGATACAGTCAATGTCGAAGTGATTCAATAGATGATATAATATGAGATGCAGGTTTCTTTGATGTATTTATATGCAGGCATTCATATGTTCAGATATGCAGAAACACTTATGATGGATTCATGGAATGCTTAAGTTGTGTTACAGGTCTATGGTGTGATTCAAAGTAATAGCAGAGAACATGATAATGCATGGTACTATGACTTGATGTAAGATTAATGTGTTAGGTGGAGAGTATTGACATATGATCCACACACAGATCATATCACTCTCATATATGTAGAGAACACATTGGTCTTTGTTTTGTTATATGCATAAGTGGAGAAACTCATAAAGTGACTTATTGTGTGAGTGCTCTATGATTAAGATGGTAAGGACTTAATGTTGCATATGCCAAGTTGTTGGAATGAAGAATTTTGAGTTGGTTGTCATAAAGTTAAAGTACAGGTATACTCTATATTGAATTGAGGTGCTCTAAGTGAAGAGCACAGTCAGCTTGTATATAAAGCTTCGAACATTGAAGCTAAGTCATATGCTTGTTGGTGTCTAAGAGAGTGAAGGTAAATGTATGACCTTGAGGTGTTGATGTATTGCTCTTGTGGTAAATGAATATATTGCGCATGTGACTCATGCATGAATTATGAGGAAATAAGCTTGTAGTTGTGTGCAGCTAAGGATCTATAGGTACAAATCAATGAATTGATAATTTTTTGAAGTGAAAAACAAGATCCATACACCTTGGGTTGTTGGCTCACCACTCTTCCGCATGCGAAACCCGATTTTCAACATGGTATCAGAGCCAACCTTGGTTGCCTACAAGCTTATTTAAAGCTATCGAGGCTAGTGAAGGTTTGTCGAAACCCATCGGAGCTTGAAGAGCTCAAGGTCACATATATATTTAGATACTCTAGTAAGAGTAACTAACCATTTGAGCTATTGTTTGAAGCGATCTACAAGTTCATTGCAAGCAATCAGAGTTTCAAAGGAAAGACTATCTATCAAGAAGAAGCCAACAGGAAGAAGACTACAAGAAGGAAGATTCAAAAATAAAGAAGTCTGCAAGAGGGAAGCTTCATGAATAAGAGGGTTGCAGGAAAGAAGTTTTGAAAGCTTCACAAGTAAAGAAAGCTTCAAGGCTTGAGAGAAAGCCTAAGGTATATCTCCCATTCTTTATTGCTCTATTGTTTTGTTGAAGACCTCGACCAAGAAAAGTGGACGAGAGGTTCACTTCAAAGTAAAGAGTGCTAAAGAGCACTTTGGAAGAGTCAGGGACTCAAGAAGGAAGGTGAGCGAGGAGGCATCACCAAAGTCACCCTGGTCAAAGACAAGCTAATATTGGAGGTAGCTTGTGCCTTATTGAAGTAAAGCTCAATCAAAGGAGCTTTAGTATTCGGACCGCTCACTTAAGAAGAGTTGGAGCAAGGAGGCTTACTCAGCAAAGTTGAAGCCAAAGGGAAATCCAAGGTATGAAGATTTCAGCAAGGTTGAGGAAGCTCACTCAATGGAGAGTTAGAGCACTAAACTTTTGGAGCACCAAGGAGGTCACTACTCAAAGGAATGCTTCAAAATGGGAGGTAAAATATTCTTGTTTATGTTGTTTTCAGTTTTCCACCAAGAAGTCTTGGAAGTCTAGGTATGAAGAGAAAGAAGGAACTATCAAAGAGTTCCTTGAGCACCCTATTGAAGGAGTGCATATGGAAGAGTCATGTGGAAACTCTCAGAGATATTTTCAGCCACACGCAGAGGCTCAAGACCAAGGGGGAGACATAGACAATGGCTTGAAAGCCACGGCAAGAGGCAAAGAGCAAGGGAGAGATCATGTCAAAGAAGAAGATGAGCTAGGAGAGCTCATAGCAGCCTATTCCATCAAAGATGAAGAGGAAAATGAAGACCAAGTGGAGAGAAGCCAAAGGACAGCAGCCCTAACACAAAGACAAACTTTTGTTGAAGACGAAGATGAGCTAGGAGAGCTCATACCAGCCTATTCCATCAAAGACAAAGAGAAAAAGAATATTGAAGATGAAGATGAAGAGAAGGAAGGCCAAACAACAACCATTTCAAGACAAAAACCAGCCCTTGAAGAAGTTGAAGAAGCCACCTTGAACAATAGTCCAGCCAAAGGACAAAGTGCAAGGAGTATCAACAAGAAGGAAGCCACCGATGAGAGCAAGGAAAGAAGTTTCACTATGAGATGGAATGATTTGAGTCTAAAGAAGGACACTCAAAGAAAGGAAGCCGCCACGGAAACAAGAGAGGATCAAGAGAGACACAAAGTGAAAATACAAAAGAAGACAGTGGGGAGAAAAGATATGGTAAGAGATCTTATGCATCATGAAAATAATGCTTTACTTGTATTTCAGACAGGGTTTGAGGAGCAAGACACTATGACATCAAAAGGAGAGCATGCAGAGCTCTCATATCAAAGAATAAAGCAAACGAAAGGTCTCATAAAAACTTACAGTCAAGGAACTGAAGTAGAAGAACACCTTGAAATGGCAAGAGGCCATCAATTTCTTTATTTCTATCTCATGAAGGCTTGGAGGGAAACTTTGGTTGCTCTTCAACTAGCCTTTGTTGAAGATCCTTCAAAAGATCTTCGAAGAACTCCTAAGAGAAGAAGATTGATGAAGATATCAAGCCAATGGAAGCCAAACTTCTTCAAAGGAAGAAAGCAAGCACTCCATCGACAAATTCGGATGCGAAGGCCACCATGGAAATTTCCTCAAGCATTGCTAGCTATTCTTGCAAGCTTCGAGGAGAACTTTATTTGGCACATCCTGTGGACTACTCATTGAAGCTTGAGGGGGAGTGTTGAAAAAGTGGCAAGCTTCAATGAAGCTTTAAAATATCAGAACTTGGAGGACCATCTCATATATTTAGCTTTGCTTCCTTTCATTGGAATGTTCAAATAAAGTGTGCCTGTAGTGTTTTCGGTTTTTCTCATATGAACACTATCTTAGTGAGTCTTCAAATTACACATACGAATAAACTCTTATGCCATCATAGAAACTCGCGTAGGAATCCACTTGCCCTTCTTTGCTCCTTAAATTAAGGATTTAGCCACAACTTGCATATAGGCATTTAGCTGCCCTTAGATTGCTCCTAAATTTAAGGCATCATTCATCCATATCAAATCCTCTATATAAAGATTTGTGCGTGCATGTATCGGGTGCGGTCTTCCAGAGTGTCATTCATATCTCTCTAGAGTAGCATGAATAGAAGCGGCATATCATGTCAATCAGCCAGAATTCCTCTCTCTCTATTGTTCGCATGCAGAGAACAACTATGGTGTGATATCTACTGTTCTATGTAGTTCATGAAGTGATACTCGAAGTCATGCCGATTCATAAGTTAAGCAGAGATTGATGTATCAACACTGAGACAGAATGATCACTCATGTCAATGATCTTTTCTTGATCAAATAAAGAGGTACTCTTTACATCTATGAATTTTGATGTTGTATGTTTTTATGAGAAGTGAGATTGACGATGCACATATCATGTAGTACATAAGGTGGATTATTATGCTGTGTAAATATCAATGTATGGTTATATGACATGATACATTCATATGATGTGCAATAACATATGGATGAAACATATAATTTACTTGTTTATGTGAATGAGCGTTAACACGTTGAAAAGGATTGTAAAGGACCATGTATGCTCTCATGGAGTGATGCGCACGGTTGCGGGGTTACGGTTGAAGGTAAGTTCAAGGTGCATATGGATTATGACATGATGTTCATCATATTGTGTTGACTAACATCGAAGTGATATATTGCCCATGTCAATATGAGAACAGTATGATTTGATGGTAATATGCTAATGGTAATATGAGAACATTATATTGTGAATACTAACATTGATGTGATATACTGCTCATGGTAATATGAGAACAGTATGATTTGATCATATATATTGAGGTGCTAATGATAAGTCATTCTCTTCATTATGATGTGTTCATATATAACAATTCATAGGTGCAGATACAGTCAATGTCGAAGTGATTCAATAGATGATATAATATGAGATGCAGGTTTCTTTGATGTATTTATATGCAGGCATTCATATGTTCAGATATGCAGAAACACTTATGATGGATTCATGTAATGCTTAAGTTGTGTTACAGGTCTATGGTGTGATTCAAAGTAATAGGAGAGAACATGATGATGCATGGTACTATGACTTGATGTAAGATTAATGTGTTAGGTGGAGAGTATTGACATATGATCCACACACAGATCATATCACTCTCATATATGTAGAGAACACATTGTTCTTTGTTTTGATATATGCATAAGTGGAGCAACTCATAAAGTGACTTATTGTGTGAGTGCTCTATGATTAAGATGGTAAGGACTTAATGTTGCATATGCCAAGTTGTTGGAATGAAGAATTTTGAGTTGGTTGTCATAAAGTTAAAGTGCAGGTATACTCTATATTGAATTGAGGTGCTCTAAGTGAAGAGCACAGTCAGCTTGTATATAAAGCTTCAAACATTGAAGCTAAGTCATATGCTTGTTGGTGTCTAAGAGAGTGAAGCTAAATGTATGACCTTGAGTGTTGATGTATTGCTCTTGTGGTAAATGAATATATTGCGCATGTGACTCATGCATGAATTATGAGGAAATAAGCTTGTAGTTGTGTGCAGCTAAGGATCTATAGGTACAAATCAATGAATTGATAATTTTTTGAAGTGAAAAACAAGATGCATACACCTTCGGTTGTTGGCTCACCACTCTTCCGCATGCGAAACCCGATTTTCAACATGGTATCAAAGCCAACCTTGGTTACCTACAAGCTTATTTAAAGCTATCGAGGCTAGTGGAGGTTTGTCGAAACCCATCGGAGCTTGAAGAGCTCAAGGTCACATATATATTTAGATACTCTAGTAAGAGTAACTAACTATTTGAGCTATTGTTTGAAGCGATCTACAGGTTCATTACAAGCAATCGGAGGTTCAAACGAAAGACTATCTATCAAGAAGAAGCCAACACAAAGAAGACTACAAGAAGGAAGTTTCAAAAATAAAGAAGGCTGCAAGAGGGAAGCTTCACAAATAAGAGGGTTGCAAGAAAGAAGTTTTAAAAGCTTCACAAGTAAAGAAATCTTCAAGGGAGAAGCTTTGAAGGCTGCAAGAAGGAAGCTTGGAAAAGCTTCAAAAAGAGAAGGCTAAGAAGAGAATCTCACAAGAGAAGAAGGCTTGAGAGAAAGCTTAAGGTATATCTCCCGTTCTTTATTGCTCTATTGTTTTGTTGAAGGCCTCGACCAAGAAAAGTGGACGAGAGGTTCACTTCAAAGTAAAGAGTGTTAAAGAGCACTTTGGAAGAGTCAGGGACTCAAGAAGGAAGGTGAGCGAGGAGGCATCACCAAAGTCACCCTAGTCAAAGACAAGCTAATATTGGAGGTAGCTTGTGCCTTATTGAAGTAAAGCTCAATCAAAGGAGCTTTAGTATTCGGACCGCTCACTCAAGAGAGTTGGAGCAAGGAGGCTTACTCAACAAAGTTGAAGCCAAAGGGAAATCCAAGGTATGAAGATTTTAGCAATGTTGAAGAAGCTCACTCGATGGAGAGTTAGAGCACTAGACTTTTGGAGCACCAAGGAGGTCACTACTCAAAGGAATGCTTCAAAATGGGAGGTAAAATATTCTTGTTTATGTTGTTTTCAGTTTTCCACCAAGAAGTCTTGGAAGTCTAGGTATGAAGAGAAAGAAGGAACTATCAAAGAGTTCCTTGAGCACCCTATTGAAGGAGTGCATATGGAAGAGTCATGTGGAGACTCTCAGAGATATTTTCAGCCACACGCAGAGGCTCAGGACCAAGGGGGAGACATAGACAATGGCTTGAAAGCCATGGCAAGAGGCAAAGAGCAAGGGACAGATCATGTCAAAGAAGAAGATGAGCTAGGAGAGCTCATAGCAGCCTATTCCATCAAAGATGAAGAGGAAAATTAAGACCAAGTTGAGAGAAGCCAAAGGACAGCAGCCCTAACATAAAGACAAACTTTTGTTGAAGACGAAGATGAGCTAGGAGAGCTCATACCAGCCTATTCCAACAAAGACAAAGAGAAAAAGAATATTGAAGATGAAGATGAAGAGAAGGAAGGCCAAACAACAACCATTTCAAGACAAAAACCAGCCCTTGAAGAAGTTAAAGAAGCCACCTTGAACAATAGTCCATCCAAAGGACAAAGTGCAAGGAGTATCAACGAGAAGGAAGCCACCGATGAGAGCAAGGAAAGAAGTTTCACTATGAGATGGAATGATTTGAGTCTAAAGAAGGACACTCAAAGAAAGGAAGCCGCCATGGAAACAAGAGAGGATCAAGAGAGAGAGAAAGTGAAAATACAAAAGAAGACTGTGGGGAGAAAAGATATGGTAAGAGATCTTATGCATCATGAAAATAATGCTTTACTTGTATTTTAGACAGGGTTTGAGGAGGAAGACACTATGACATCAAAAGGAGAGCATGCAGAGCTCTCATATCAAAGAATAAAGCAAAGGGAAGGTCTCATAAAAACTTACAGTCAAGGAACTGAAGTAGAAGAAGACCTTGAAATGGCAAGAGGCCATCAATTTCTTTATTTCTATGAGAGAAACTTTGGTTGCTCTTCAACTAGCTTTTGTTGAAGATCCTTCAAAAGATCTTCGAAGAACTCCTAAGAGAAGAAGATTGATGAAGATATCAAGCCAATGGAAGCCAAACTTCATCAAAGGAAGAAAGCAAGCACTCCATCGACAAATTCGGATGCGAAGGCCTGTAAGACAATAGTTACGCAATATAACACAGGAGCAATAGCAGAGAAGATAACAGATATAGGAGAATCTCAACAATTTTCTACTAGCAGCAAGTACAAAGATGATGGCGTTGTCCACCCGTGCGCTCTCAAGGTAGAGCTTAAATGGTGATCTAGACAACTCTAGATAGGGAGATACAAGGTAGAGGTATGCTGGCTCAACTCAATGTCTTAGGTAGTGCAGAAGTCATGTATATATAGGATCATGGGTGGCCTGCCATGGACGGCTATACATGGGCGGTAGGGCGTGGGCGGCCACCGCCCGCGTAATTGCCATACACGGCTTAGACTGGTTGAACCGACCTAACAAATATAAATGATTTCTGACTCCGACAGGGAATATTCCATGGAATATTCCCTTTACCGTCGCGCCGGGGGCGCTGCCCCCGGACCCCCACCAGGGGGCCCGCTGGCCCCCTGGGACCCCCCAGCCAGGGGGCCCGCTGGCCCCCTTGGACCCCCCAGCCGGGGCTGCTCACCGCTGCCCCGGACCCCACAATTGGGGACCCTGGTAACTCCCTTTCCTTATAATATCTTACATGGTCCAATATGACCTTCATCCAACATTCAAGTTGGGATTCCCATCAATTGGGTAATGCACGCTTGGCTTCTCCTCATAAAGGGGGCCTTACAAAATGTGCATACAATCATGAGGGGTAGACATTGATCATACTCTAACACCCCCCCTCAATGTTTACCGATGATAAATCAAGTAGGTCTCGGTCCTATGCCCATCTGTTGAAGATGCTTGTTGAGCTGCTCTCTTCCAAGTGCTTTAGTGAATATGTCAGCACAATTTGCCTCTGTTGGGCAATATTCTAGCTCCACAATTTCATCTTCAATTAGCTCACGAATGTAATGGTACTGTACTTCTATGTGCTTGGTGCGAGCATGAAATACTGGGTTCTTTGCAATAGCCATACAACTTTGATTATCACACTTGAGTACAATTGGCATATTTGATGGAAAGCCTATATCTGCAAGAATTCTCCTTAACCAGACTGCCTCACAAGAAGCAAAACAAGCTGCTTTGTACTCTGCTTCAGTGGAGGAGAGTGCGAGAGTTGGTTGCTTCCTACTTACCCAAGAAAATATTCCTGAACCAAGTGAGAAACAATATCCAGAAACTGATTTTCTAGAATCACAATCTCCAGCCCAATCTGAATCACAATATCCTTGGAGTGTATCACCTGTGGTATACAAAATACCAAAATCCAAGGTTCCTGCAATGTACCTTAGAATTCGCATTCCAGCATTCCAGTGACTCTCCTTAGGTTTGTTGGAAAACCTGCTTAACACTCCAACAGCATAGCAAATGTCTGGTCTAGTGTTGCACAGAAAAATAAGACTTCCAACGAGCTTCCTATACTTCTTAGCATCTACATCAGGCATGTTATCATCCATAGATAGCTTATGATTTACCTCCATAGGTGTGCTAGTTGGTTTGCAGTCCATCATTCCAAATGCCTTGAGAATTTCTTTGGAATATTTTTGTTGTGAGATGAAAATGCCATCCTTCCTTTGCCATACTTCAATTCCCAGACAAAAATGGAGTAGACCTAAGTCTGTCATTTCAAACTCAGTTCCCAAGCTGATCCGAGTTTGATTGATGAGTTCCTGATGATCTCCTGTAATGATCAAATCATCTACATATACAATGACAACAACTAGCTTGCTATCCCTTTTCGTTACATACAAGTTAGCATCAGAAGTACTTCTTTCAAAACCCATATTTTTGAAAAAATGATCAATTCGTTGGTACCAAGCCCGTGGAGCTTGCTTAAGTCCATACAAAGCTTTCTTCAACCTGCAAACTTTATTTTCTGAATTGGGCACCTCAAAACCTGGTGGTTGAGATACATATACCTCCTCCTTGAGGTGACCATTCAAAAATGCAGATTTGACATCCATCTGGAAAATAGGCCAAGACTTTTGTGCAGCTACTGCAAGTACCGTCCGAATAGTTGTCATGCGTGCTGTTGGTGCAAAAGTTTCTTGAACATCAAATCCTTCAATCTGTGAAAAACCCTGTGCAACTAATCGTGCCTTATACTTTTCTAATGTTCCATCAGCTTTATACTTAGCTTTCCAAATCCATTTAGTACCTATTACCTTCTTCTTTGGCGGCAAGTCGACTAGATCCCATGTATCATTTTTGAGTATACTATCATACTCAGACTGCATTGCCGCTCTCCAATCTGGATCATCAATGGCTTCTTCAATGGTGGTAGGTTCCTTTATCGAACCCATGATATCTGCCATTAGAGCCATGTTAACAATGTGTTCTGAGGCTCTTCTTTGCTCCTCTATTCTCTTTGATCTTCGTAATCCATCCGATGATGATTCTGGTGCATCTACATGTGGATTGTGATCATCAAAGAGCTGTTGTGCCCACTTCGGTAGTGGCTTACGCTGTGCAGCTACAATTGGTTGGCTTTTTATTGAGGAAATTTCTCCATCAGATGTTTCCTCCTCCTCAACTTTAACCTGTCTTTTGATAGGCACAAGGTGAGATATTTCTCCGTTTGATGAGATAGTAGATTTACCTTTATCTTCTACTAAGTGTGGTCGTTCATCAAACACCACATCTCGGCTGACAAAAATCTTCCTTGCCTCAGGATCCCATAACCTGTATGCTTTAGACTCTTCACTATATCCTAGGAAGACACACTTTTTGCTTTTTGAATCCAACTTTGATCTTGTTGAATCAGGAATATGTGCATAACAGAAACAACCAAAAATTCTGAAATGCAAAACTGAAGGCTTTTTACCAGAATATGCTTCTTGAGGAGTCATCCCCTTCAGAGCTTTTGTGTAGCTTCGATTGAGGATGTAGACTGCTGTATTGACTGCTTCTGCCCAGAATGAATCAGGCATGTCTTGAGCCTTTAACATACAACGAGCCATTTCAACTACTGTCCTGTTCCTGCGCTCAACAACGCCATTTTGTTGAGGTGTATGAGCTGTGGTAAGTTGCCTTTTCACACCATGCTCCTTACAGTAATTGTTGAATTCTGTTGACAAGAATTCACCTCCTCTATCTGTTCTAAATTTCTTCAGTTTCCTTCCTGATTCACTTTCTACATACTTATGCCACGCTTTAAATTTTTCAAAAGCATCAGCCTTCTCTCGAATGAAATAAACCCACATCTTTCTACTATAATCGTCGACTAACAGCAAGAAGTAGAAAGATCCTCCTAAAGCAGGTGTAGACATTTTACCGCAGAGATCAGCATGTACCAACTCTAGAGGAGCTTGAGATCGATTGCTGGTCTCTCTTGGAAATGCCTTTCGTTGTTGCTTGCCCATCATACAAGCTTCACAAGGTTCCTGCAACTCTGAAAATGCAGGCAAATGAGCAACCATCCCTGTTCGTTGCATCTCCTTCAAAACTGCAAATCCGAGATGCCCAAATCGTTGGTGCCATAACCTGCTTACATCTTTATCTTCTGTAGCAGTTAAAGCACTTAACTCATACAAGTTATCCCGTCGTGTGCCTTTACCTACAACATTACCTGATGAATCCATGATTTCCGCACCACTCTTATTGAAGTGAACTTCGAGTCCACGATCTGTTATTGCAGAAACTGACAACAAATTTCTTTTGAGTGTAGGTACATAGAGAACATCGGATAACTTTTTCTCAACACCTGGAGAAGTGATAAAAGAGATGGTTCCAGTTCCTTCAGCTGGACACTTGGAGTCGTTTCCCACCACTACATTGATGGATTCCCGCAGAGGCACTAGGGAACTATACCAATCCTTTTTACTAGTCATATGGCGAGAAGCTCCACTGTCTAAAATCCATGGCTCATCAACACGAGCTTGAGCAGATGAACATACCTCTTCAATAGCTACCCAAAGTTCCAGCTCTGTGTTGTTTGCAGACTCTTTGTTCTTCCATGATGATTTTACAGTCCCATTCCGTTCATCAGCTTGCTTCTTTCTGCAATCCTTGATGGCATGGCCTTTCTTTTCACAATAGAAGCAACTTCCTGTGAACTTTTTCTTCTTTGGCTTCTTCTTTGATCCCTCTGAAGAGCCTTTACCTTTTGCATTTGCTGAGAATGCAGCATCAGTTGTACTTTGCCGATTCTTCAGCCGCATCTCTTCTTCTAAAAGCATGGCACAAAACTCTTCAAATGTAAGAGGAGTTGGCCTTACCTGAGTGTTAAGGGCTGTTACTAATCCATCATACTTTGCTGGAAGAACACGTACAGATCTTCGAGCTAGCTCTTCTGGTGTTATAACAACACCAACTGCAGCCAATTGATCTTGAAGATGCTTTATCCGTTTGATAAAATCTTCAGCCTTTTCAGAATCAGAATGCTTTTCATTTGCCAATTGATTTTCTAAATTCTGTATCCTAGTGTGGTTCTTGGTCTCATATTGTCGAGCCAATATGCCCCAAGCCTCATGTGCTTTAGTAGTATGTTGAACTAAAGTAAGCACAGAATCACTTACACTAGTGACAATCGCACATAATGCATCAGCATTCCGCCTCTTCCAAGCTCGTAGAAGATCTGGATCTGGCTGAATCATCAATCTTGAATTTGCTGGATCTTCAACTGGTATAGGCTCTGGATCCAATCCCATCGGTCCCATGACAGTGTCAAGTAATTCATAGGAGTCCAAAATTGCAGAAATTTTGAACTTCCAGAGTGTATAGTTGGTTCCATCCAGCTTCCCTTCAGTGAATGCAGGTGGACGAATTCGAATAGGTGCAGCATTAACATTAGGTGAAGCACCAAGACTAGTGTTCGACGATGAAGCCATCATGTAATCACTCGAATAATCTACTGATATTCTAGTCTGCTAGTAGGCTAAAATAATGATACTTCTCAAGCTATTCGAACCTTACAGCTCTGATACCATGTAAGACAATAGTTACGCAATATAACACAGGAGCAATAGCAGAGAAGATAACAGATATAGGAGAATCTCAACAATTTTCTACTAGCAGCAAGTACAAAGATGATGGCGTTGTCCACCCGTGCGCTCTCAAGGTAGAGCTTAAATGGTGATCTAGACAACTCTAGATAGGGAGATACAAGGTAGAGGTATGCTGGCTCAACTCAATGTCTTAGGTAGTGCAGAAGTCATGTATATATAGGATCATGGGTGGCCTGCCATGGACGGCTATACATGGGCGGTAGGGCGTGGGCGGCCACCGCCCGCGTAATTGCCATACACGGCTTAGACTGGTTGAACCGACCTAACAAATATAAATGATTTCTGACTCCGACAGGGAATATTCCATGGAATATTCCCTTTACCGTCGCGCCGGGGGCGCTGCCCCCGGACCCCCACCAGGGGGCCCGCTGGCCCCCTGGGACCCCCCAGCCAGGGGGCCCGCTGGCCCCCTTGGACCCCCCAGCCGGGGCTGCTCACCGCTGCCCCGGACCCCACAATTGGGGACCCTGGTAACTCCCTTTCCTTATAATATCTTACATGGTCCAATATGACCTTCATCCAACATTCAAGTTGGGATTCCCATCAATTGGGTAATGCACGCTTGGCTTCTCCTCATAAAGGGGGCCTTACAAAATGTGCATACAATCATGAGGGGTAGACATTGATCATACTCTAACAAGGCCACCATGGAAATTTCCTCAAGCATTGCTAGCTATTGTTGCAAGCTTCGAGGAGAACTTTATTTGGCACATCCCGTGGACTACTCATTGAAGCTTGAGGGGGAGTGTTGAAAAAGTGGCAAGCTTCAATGAAGCTTTAAAATATCAGAACTTGGAGGACCATCTCATATATTTAGCTTTGCTTCCTTTCATTGGAATGTTCAAATAAAGTGTGCCCGTAGTGTTTTCGGTTTTTCTCATATGAACACTATCTTAGTGAGTCTTCAAATTACCCATATGAATAAACTCTTATGCCATCATAGAAACACACGTAGGAATCCACTTGCCCTTCTTTGCTCCTTAAGTTAAGCATTTAGCCAGAACTCGTATATACGCATTCACCTGCCCTTAGATTGCTCCTAAATTTAAGGCATCATTCATCCATATCAAATCCTCTATATAAAGATTTGTGCGTGCATGTATCGGGTGCGATCTTCCAGAGTGTCATTCATATCTCTCTAGAGTAGCATGAATAGAAGCGGCATATCATGTCAATCAGCCGGAACTCCTCTCTCTCTATTGTTCGCATGCAGAGAACAACTATGGTGTGATATCTACTGTTCTATGTAGTTCATGAAGTGATACTCGAAGTCATGCCGATTCATAAGTTAAGCAAACATTGATGTATCAACACTGAGACAGAATGATCAGTCATGTCAATGATCTTTTCTTGGTCAAATAAAGAGGTACTCCTTATATCTATGACTTTTGATGTTGTATGTTTTTATGAGAAGTGAGATTGACGATGCACATATCATGCAGTACATAAGGTTGATTATTATGCTGTGTAAATATCAATGTATGGTTATATGACATGATACATTCATATGATGTGCAATAACATATGGATGAAACATATCATTTACTTGTTTATGTGAATGAGCGTTAACACGTTGAAAAGGATTGTAAAGGACCATGTATGCTCTCATGGAGTGATGCGCACGCTAATTATACAAGTTTATATATATGGTTGCAGGATTACGGTTGAAGGTAAGTTCAAGGTGCATATGGATTATGACAGGATGTTCATCATATTGTGATCACTAACATCGAAGTGATATATTGCCCATGTCAATATGAGAACAATATGATTTGATGGTAATATGCTCATGGTAATATGAGAACAGTATATTGTGAATACTAACATTGATGTGATATACTGCTCATGGTAATATGAGAACCATATGATTTGATCATATATATTGAGGTGCTAATGATAAGTCATTCTCTTCATTATGATATGTTCATATGTAACGATTCATAGGTGCAGATACAGTCAATGTCGAAGTGATTCAATAGATGTTATAATATGAGATGCAGGTTTCTTTGATGTATTTATATGCAGGCATTCATATGTTTAGATATGCAAAAACACTTATGATGGATTCATGGAATGCTTAAGTTGTGTTACAGGTCTATGGTGTGATTCAAAGTAATAGGAGAGAACATGATGATGCATGGTACTATGACTTGATGTAAGATTAATGTGTTAGGTGGAGAGTATTGACATATGATCCACACACAGATCATATCACTCTCATATATGTAGAGAACACATTCTTCTTTATTTTGTTATATGCATAAGCGGAGCAACTCATAAAATGACTTATTGTGTGAGTGCTCTATGATTAAGATGGTAAGGACTTAATGTTGCATATGCCAAGTTGTTGGAATGAAGAACTTTGAGTTGGCTGTCATAAAGTTAAAGTGCAGGTATACTCTATATTGAATTGAGGTGCTCTAAGTGAAGAGCACAGTCAGCTTGTATATAAAGCTTCGAACATTGAAGCTAAGTCATATGCTTGTTGGTGTCTAAGAGAGTGAAGCTAAATGTATGACCTTGAGGTGTTGATGTATTGCTCTTGTGGTAAACGAATATATTGCGCATGTGACTCATGCATGAATTATGAGGAAATAAGCTTGTAGTTGTGTGCAGCTAAGGATCTATAGGTACAAATCAATGAATTGATAATTTTTTTAAGTGAAAAACAAGATTCATACACCTTCGGTTGTGGGCTCACCACTCTTCCGCATGCGAAACCCGATTTCAACATGGTATCACAGCCAACCTTGGTTGCCTACAAGCTTATTTAAAGCTATCGAGGCTAGTGGAGGTTTGTCGAAACCCATCGGAGCTTGAAGAGCTCAAGGTCACATATATATTTAGATACTCTAGTAAGAGTAACTAACCATTTGAGCTATTGTTTGAAGCGATCTACAGGTTCATTGCAAGCAATCAGAGGTTCAAAGGAAAGACTATCTATCAAGAAGAAGCCAACAGGAAGAAGACTACAAGAAGGAAGTTTCAAAAATAAAGAAGGCTGCAAGAGGGAAGCTTCACAAATAAGAGGGTTGGAGGAAAGAAGTTTTGAAAGCTTCACAAGTAAAGAAAGCTTCAAGGGAGAAGCTTTGAAGGATGCAAGAAGGAAGCTTGGAAAAGCTTCAAAAAGAGAAGGCTAAGAAGAGATTCTCACAAGAGAAGAAGGCTTGAGAGAAAGCCTAAGGTATATCTCCCGTTCTTTATTGCTCTATTGTTTTGTTGAAGGCCTCGACCAAGAATAGTGGACGAGAGGTTCACTTCAAAGTAAAGAGTGCTAAAGAGCACTTTGGAAGAGTCAGGGACTCAAGAAGGAAGGTGAGCGATGAGGCATCACCAAAGTCACCCTGGTCAAAGACAAGCTAATATTGGAGGTAGCTTGTGCCTTATTGAAGTAAAGCTCAATCAAAGGAGCTTTAGTATTCGGACCGCTCACTCAAGAGGAGTTGGAGCAAGGAGGCTTACTCAACAAAGTTGAAGCCAAAGGGAAATCCAAGGTATGAAGATTTCAGCAAGGTTGAAGAAGCTCACTCGATGGAGAGTTAGAGCACTAAAATTTTGGAGCACCAAGGAGGTCACTACTCAAAGGAATGCTTCAAAATGGGAGGTAAAATATTCTTGTTTATGTTGTTTTCAGTTTTCCACCAAGAAGTCTTGAAAGTGTAGGTATGAAGAGAAAGAAGGAACTATCAAAGAGTTCCTTGAGCACCCTATTGAAGGAGTGCATATGGAAGAGTCATGTGGAGACTCTCAGAGATATTTTCAGCCACATGTAGAGGCTGAGGACCAAGGGGGAGACATAGACAATGGCTTGAAAGCCATGGCAAGAGGCAAAGAGTAGGGGACAGATCATGTCAAAGAAGAAGATGAGCTAGGAGAGCTCATAGCAACCTATTCCATCAAAGATGAAGAGGAAAATTAAGACCAAGTTGAGAGAAGCCAAAGGACAGCAGCCCTAACACAAAGACAAACTTTTGTTGAAGACGAAGATGAGCTAGGAGAGCTCATACCAGCCTATTCCATCAAAGACAAAGAGAAAAAGAATATTGAAGATGAAGATGAAGAGAAGGAAGGCCAAACAACAACGATTTTCAAGACAAAAACCAGCCCTTGAAGAAGTTGAAGAAGCCACCTTGAACAATAGTCCAGCCAAAGGACAAAGCGCAAGGAGTATCAACAAGAAGGAAGCCACCGATGAGAGCAAGGAAAGAAGTTTCACTATGAGATGGAATGATTTGAGTCTAAAGAAGGACACTCAAAGAAAGGAAGCCGCCATGGAAACAAGAGAGGATCAAGAGAGAGAGAAAGTGAAAATACAAAAGAAGACAGTGGGGAGAAAAGATATGGTAAGAGATCGTATGCATCATGAAAATAATGCTTTACTTGTATTTCAGACAGGGTTTGAGGAGGAAGACACTATGAGATCAAAAGAGAGCATGCAGAGCTCTCATATCAAAGAATAAAGCAAAGGAAAGGTCTCATAAAAACTTACAGTCAAGGAACTGAAGTAGAAGAAGACCTTGAAATGGCAAGAGGCCATCAATTTCTTTATTTCTATGAGAGAAACTTTGGTTGCTCTTCAACTAGCTTTTGTTGAAGATCCTTCAAAAGATCTTCGAAGAACTCCTAAGAGAAGAAGATTGATGAAGATATCAAGCCAATGGAAGCCAAACTTCTTCAAAGGAAGAAAGCAAGCACTCCATCGACAAATTCGGATGTGAAGGCCACCATGGAAATTTCCTCAAGCATTGCTAGCTATTCTTGCAAGCTTCGAGGAGAACTTTATTTGGCACATCCCGTGGACTACTCATTGAAGCTTGAGGGGGAGTGTTGAAAAAGTGGCAAGCTTCAATGAAGCTTTAAAATATCAGAACTTGGAGGACCATCTCATATATTTAGCTTTGCTTCCTTTCATTGGAATGTTCAAATAAAGTGTGCCCGTAGTGTTTTTGGTTTTTCTCATATGAACACTATCTTAGTGAGTCTTCAAATTACACATATGAATAAACTCTTATGCCATCATAGAAACTCACGTAGGAATCCACTTGCCCTTCTTTGCTCCTTAAGTTAAGGATTTAGCCACAACTTGCATATACGCATTCAGCTTCCCTTAGATTGCTCCTAAATTTAACGCATCATTCATCCATATCAAATCCTCTATATAAAGATTTGTGCGTGCATGTATCGGGTGCGATCTTCCAGAGTGTCATTCATATCTCTCTAGAGTAGCATGAATAGAAGCGGCATATCATGTCAATCAGCCGGAACTCCTCTCTCTCTATTGTTCGCACGGAGAGAACAACTATGGTGTGATATCTACTGTTCTATGTAGTTCATGAAGTGATACTCGAAGTCATGCCGATTCATAAGTTAAGCAAACATTGATGTATCAACACTGAGACAGAATGATCAGTCATGTCAATGATCTTTTCTTGTTCAAATAAAGAGGTACTCTTTATATCTATGACTTTTGATGTTGTATGTTTTTATGAGAAGTGAGATTGACGATGCACATATCATGCAGTACATAAGGTTGATTATTATGCTGTGTAAATATCAATGTATGGTTATATGACATGATACATTCATATGATGTGCAATAACATATGGATGAAACATATCATTTACTTGTTTATGTGAATGAGCGTTAACACGTTGAAAAGTATTGTAAAGGACCATGTATGCTCTCATGGAGTGATGCGCACGCTAATTATAAAGGTTTATATATATGGTTGCGGGATTACGGTTGAAGGTAAGTTCAAGGTGCATATGGATTATGACAGGATGTTCATCATATTGTGATCACTAACATCGAAGTGATATATTGCCCATGTCAATATGAGAACAGTATGATTTGATGGTAATATGCTCATGGTAATATGAGAATAGTATATTGTGAATACTAACATTGATGTGATATACTGCTCATGGTAATATGAGAACAGTATGATTTGATCATATATATTGAGGTGCTAATGATAAGTCATTCTCTTCATTATGATGTGTTCATATACAACGATTCATAGGTGCAGATACAGTCAATGTCGAAGTGATTCAATAGATGATATAATATGAGATGCAGGTTTCTTTGATGTATTTATATGCAAGCATTCATATGTTCAGATATGCAGAAACACTTATGATGGATTCATGGAATGCTTAAGTTGTGTTACAGGTCTATGGTGTGATTCAAAGTAATAGCAAAGAACATGATGATGCATGGTACTATGACTTGATGTAAGATTAATGTGTTAGGTGGAGAGTATTGACATATGATCCACACACAGATCATATCACTCTCATATATGTAGAGAACACATTGTTCTTTGTTTTGTTATATGCATAAGTGGAGAAACTCATAAAGTGACTTATTGTGTGAGTGCTCTATGATTAATATGGTAAGGACTTAATGTTGCATATGCCAAGTTGTTGGAATGAAGAATTTTGAGTTGGCTGTCATAAAGTTAAAGTGCAGGTATACTCTATATAGAATTGAGGTGCTCTAAGTGAAGAGCACAGTCAGCTTGTGTATAAAGCTTCGAACATTGAAGCTAAGTCATATGCTTGTTGGTGTCTAAGAGAGTGAAGCTAAATGTATGACCTTGAGGTGTTGATGTATTGCTCTTGTGGTAAATGAATATATTGCGCATGTGACTCATGCATGAATTGTGAGGAAATAAGCTTGTAGTTGTGTGCAGCTAAGGATCTATAGGTAGAGATCAATGAATTGATAATTTTTTGAAGTGGTGAGCCCACCTTCGGTTGTGGGCTCACCACTCTTCCGCATGCGAAACCCGATTTTCAACAGGTCCCATGGATACTATGCCCTTCCTTGTACAGTTGCAATTTCAAAGTTAAAGCCCGGGGGAGTAGGCCTCGGCCGAACCTCCATTTAAAAAAAAAAATAATAATTTTATGTCAAAAGAGATTACATTAGTCAATAGAGCATCCTGAAAAGACTCTTGAAAAATAATCACCTACATTAGACTAAGTTTTTACAAACACCATAGATTGATCTAATTAGGGTCTTTATGATAAAAATCAGCTTTTAAGTTTTCATACCATACAAAGACACTTTACTAATAAAAAGGTAGGTAACAAATTTTAGCTAATGGAAGCCAAATGTAGCATGGCTTTTTAGTTAGATATAGATTTTATGCTTAATTAAAGTTATTTTTAGCTTCTTGTTTTAACGTTTGTCATCTTGTTTTAACTTTTGTCATCTTGAACAAGTATATATCTCAGCCATCGATGGCTTATTTTGTATCATTCTACTTTTTTATCAAGATACTTTTGTGAAAGGCTTTTTTTGGAACTTTGTGGAGTGTTCTTGGGCTAAAAGGGACTCTTTTGAGCATTTATTCAATTTTCATCTTACATGAGTGAATTTCTGCACATACTCTCTTTATCAGCATGGTTCATTTCTTGGCATAAACTTCAAGGATACAATCACTTCTGTATGCCTGCAAACTTTAGGTATTAGTGGACAATTATTTATGGGTCTAAAATTCAAATCACAAAGGGCTACTTGATCAAACAATTGTATGTCAAAAGAGAATACATTAGTCAATAGAGCATCCTGAGAAGACTCTTGAAAAATTATCATCTACATTATATATACCAAAATGAATCCACGCAAACCCCAAATTCACCCTCAAATGAAAGTGCAACTATAAGCTCATGGTAGTCAACCACAACACTATATAGCATAACAGCTCCATTATGCACAGTATCGACCCAATACTATGACATCCCCACTAACATCATCAATGCCCAATAGTGGGTATAGAACTCAAAATGAGTACATGCTCACACACGCACCCCACAACACACACACCATGAGCACGAACTACATTAGTCTAAGTTTTTACAAACACCATAGATTAATCTAATTAGGGTCTTTATGAATAAAAATCAGCTTTTATGTTTTCATACTATTAAAAGACGCTATACTAATAAAAAGGTTGGTAACAAATTTTAGCTAATCGAAGCCCAATGTAGCATGGCTTTTTAATTAGATATAGATTTTATGCTCAATTAAAGTTATTTTTAGATTCTTGTTTCAACTTTTGTCATCTTGAACAAGTATATATTTCAGCCCTTGGTGACTTATTTTGTATCATTCAACTTTTTTATCAAGATACTTCTGTGAAAGGCTTTTTTTGGAGCTTTCTGGAGTGTTCTTGGGCTAAAAGGGACTCTTTTGAGCATTTATTCAGTTTTCATCTTATATGAGTGAATTTCTGCACATACCCTCTTTATCAGCATGGTTCTTCTGGCAGACAATTTAGCTACTTTTGAGATGCTACAAATGAGAAGCAGGATCCAATGAAAAAAATTCAGAGATTTCAACGACATCCAGACACGCTAAAACATTGCATAGCCAGCTTATACTTGGGTACCCAGACTCTATGAAAGACCCTTCAACCCTTTGTATATGGACATGTGTGAAATAATGACACGTAAAAATGAAATCGGATAGCTGGATAACAACCAGGAAATCTAATCATTGCAAATGACAGAAAAAAGTACAAAGACCAGCTTCTCGATTGTGTACTTCCCTTCCTTTCGACGTGGTGAAATGTTCTCATCTACCTGAGAATGGTCTCATGCAAGTATGACTTCCTGTTCACCAACTATCCCACCACCATGATCAGGCTGGAGTGTTTGAATGCATCCAGCTTACTGCATTCCTTCTGTGTCTACCTTCAAGGACTTCAACGACTCCAGTGACTTCTGCATCCTACAACTATCTCACCATCACAATTCTGCAGTATGGTGTCTCTACATAAATTTATATCGTAAGCAATAAAAGGTCTTTCAGAGTTAACCATGAAGAGTACATATCATCCATCTCAATGTGCACACAAACAACTAATGAGGGAGTGAAAGGGACAATTCTAAAGCCCTTAGATGCCTCTTCTTTTCTAGAATGCACAGGGTCATTCTGGCAAACCCCCTAGCTGGTAACACTTTGTTGAAATTGAAGAGAGAAGAACATGAACATCCTCAAAACTCAGAGAAGTTCTTGTCTCCCTACATAAATGCAAACGTCCCCTTCTATGCAGTACAGTCAAGTTGTCTGTGACAAAATCATGCAAAATCCTACTTCCTCAGCACCTCCTCCCTAATAGAGACATGTCAAAACAATCTCTTATATTCTCCTTTGTATGAAACTCCATGGCTTTGCACACTCCTTGAAACTATTAGCATATGGCAAGGGAAACAGAAAATCAACAAAGATTTGTTCGCAAATGCTGATGAGTTCTCTAGAAAGACCTCAAATGGTTGGAGTTGGAGTTACCACTCCTCGTCTTCCTCATCAAATGTTGACTCCCATCCCTCAACTGCACTGCTTCTCTTCCAGCAACCTCAGCTCCTCACTGATGCTAGCACACAACCAAACTCTCCCTCATAATCAGAAGGTGCAGAATGCCCGTAGGTTGCAGCACACATGAGATAGAAATCCCTCCACAATCTCCCTACTTCCTCCGTCTGTTTTCTCATCATACCCCCTGTGCATGTCACGTACCCCCACAACTCCTTTGGTTTATGGTCGCATGACTCTCAACATGCCTCATTTTCTGCTGCCAAACATAAAGTCCAGCCAATTTTGAAAAGTCAGCCCTCGGAGGTTCTGTTGTCTTTCTTTTTTCCTTTGGCAAATGGGGCTTCACTTACCACCTTTAATAGCTCCTTTCTTTAACCTCTTCTTCTTGCTAGATCTGTTTATTTGCAGGCATACAACCCCATTGTCCATCTGCCCACTGCATCTCAAACATGTTGATACTTAAAAAATATGGACCACCTTTTCATAAACCCTGAGAGCATCTCCAAAATGCTTTCAATCCTTAATTACCAAAGTATTATATGTAATCATTTATGGAATTGCAGTCTTAAGCACAAGTGTCCTGTCAAACAGCTTGTGTGGTTTCTAGAGTACCCAAACTTTCCTCCAGGTCCACATTAAAAAACCAGACTTGGAGGCACCTATAATGCTTCAACTATACAAGAACATCACCCTCTGGCAAGCTTCTTTTCACTGCAAGAAATGGTTCTGTCGAGCCATACTGAAATAGCATATGGGCATCTTTAAAGTTCTTGTGAATCTATTCTGGCCCAGCCCATTCACACCAAACTGTTGCAAGATCATCAACAGCTTTTTAGTTTATCTGCAAAGCCTTCAGAAGAATGAACCTTGCATTCACTTAATCATGATTTTTGTATGAGTGATCAAAGGCTATCCACAATGTATATGGCTTGGCAAGACCACAAAGAGATCAAAGTCCAGAAAGCTGCTGTACGTGTCAGGAATTGACCAGTTGGATTCTGAGCAAATCCTTTTACCCTTCAATGCTATCCTTGCAAGTTATGTAGATTATGCCTCAGTAGAGCACTGCTAACTAGTTCAAACCTCCTTTCTATCAGTAAGTTGAGACTAGCAAGGTGTAAATTTGTATTATTTGTGTCACAGCCAAAACCTGAGAGGTTCTCGTAAATCAATATCAATTTACACATCTGCTCCTCTGACTTTCTGTCTCTTCCATATCATGTGTACCACTTTGACCATCTCTGCTATCTACTTCTGTCACTTATCCATCAGGTTCAACTTCACCTAATTCCATTTTTGTTAACAATTAGCATTCTTCAAGCTGACTGTCAGCATCAAAGGTCAAGCAAAAATCCTGAATAATAAGAACCATTGTCATACTCTCTTCATATTTATCCCGGGCCTTCTCAACTAAGCCCCTACATGAGTGGAAATCTTAAGGTCAACGTCATATGTAAGCTTGTTTGGTCTCTTACCTTCCTCAAGAATCTTGCATTTGCACCTCAGCAGACAGTTGGGAAGCTACTTCATATATTTTCACATTATCCACACGCATGAATCCGTACCAAGCTGTATATGCAACAGATGGGAAACATCATTACAAAATACATAACAAATATTAAATGTTAGTCCTGGTTTGACGCGTGTGATAAAATTCATATAACGTAAGAAAGAAACGTTCAAACCAATAAGGTTAGCGAAAGTACAAGAATGGAGTCTTATTGATGCAAAGAGTCCCTGCGATGCATCAAGCTAATTCAAATCAATGAGCAAACATCTAATATATTGGGTCTACCTAGTCGACGTATCCCCGAAATTGCGAAGTCCTCTCGAAGAGGAAAAGGGGACGATGGCACAAAATCTTTATATATTTTAACAAGCTAATATTTTTACAAGCTACCATCCAAAATATGACAGAAATGTCCGCACGCGTTAGGCAATTTGGTTGGGCTTTTCGTCTCTTGAGGCAAGGACAAGAGTTCAATCTCTCCTAAAGAGAGGATAATTGTGTCTCTTGAGGCAAGGACAAGAGTTCAATCTCTCCTAAAGAGAGGATAATTGTGGGCCGTAACAAATTTATTGGCTTCGAGCAGAATTGAATTAGTCGCTTTCGATGAGTTCTTTCCAAGTGTCGCCTTTGTTGTGGGCCCTAGGTCAATGTACTGCCTTTGGACAGAATTAAACTAGTTACCTTCGGCCAATCTTTTTCAAGTGTCGCCTTCGGGCAATCTAACTTCTTCTTTGTGGGATACATGGATATTAAGCTCATAGACAAACTAGCTATGGTTCATGACCCTAACCACAAAGCTAGGACTTTACCCATCCACCAATCACCAATGGCATGAGAGCCACATAAATCCACACTACCATGCGAACAAGTGTTAGCATCTTCTAGGATCCTACATGCTAACCAAATAAAGTACAAGCCATATTCACAATACGATAGATGAATGGAGATCATATCACCTCCCACCCATAGAGCCAAATGGGCTCACCCCCAAATCTAGGAGCTTCACCTACACCAGTGACCATCACCATCCCATACCACCACACCCCATAGAGTACACTTCTAAGTTTATGGATGACTCCAGCAAAGGGATCTATGTTAGGATATGAATACATCAAACCATATACACACATAATCAAGAGAACATACGCATAGGTTAGGTTCGGGTCAAAAATATGACTCCAATCATGTACAAGTTACACGATAAGAGAATACTCCAAAACTATAAGGGAACTCACAACTCATACTATACATTGTGAGAGCTAAAGGTAAGTGAAGTAGATGAAGAGGATAGAATTGTAGCATAGTAGAACCTCCACCATAAACACCTTGAAGCTAGGTGATAGCACTCACTAGTAAAGAGCGAAGAAAAATCTAAAGTAGACTCACAAATCTTCCTTGGATTACTCCCATAAGTGTTGAAGAATATCACTCCAAGGGAGCAAGACTCGGTAGCCCTCTTAGGTTGTGATGCAAAGAGCTGATAAGCATGCCCATTTAATTTATTCTAACAAGCAATAGCTTTTTGATAAATCTAATGAGCAAGAATTTTCAATTGTGGAATAAGGGTTGCTTTCATTATCCATGAAATGATAATGTGGCATAGTAACGATGACATGGAATCTTTTATGATGATGTGGCATATAATATTTGCATGCACTTTCTATGATTGACATGTTTTGCAAGTTTCAATAACCTTTTACTTGATTCTATTGACTTTTTATCTATTTATGACCTTTTGACTATAAAATAGGATTAGGGTTTTGAAAGTCCAAATGAGGTTTCTTAATGAATTATGTATATGCTTGAAAATCTTTCAAAGTTACTTTATGAATATGTGGTTAGATTTGCATGAGCTAAAATGTCATTCTTTTACCTTTTTTGACGTAATTTTGACTAAGGCCTAAATGCCTTAATGTAGAAGTTGAATGTGAATATGTACAATGATTAATTACAAAGTCTTGATATAAATCATTAGAATTTAATGTCTATTTTTCTTACAATTCCCTCTCAAATTCTAATTGATTGGGTCTTTGAAGTAGAAATAAGCTATAGAAAGATGTTGAGTATCTTTCCAATCTATTTCTTCTTAAGAAATTCCAATGAAGGATAACAAGTAGATGCTTCAAATTATGTTATCTTCTCTTGAGTTGCAGAGTCTAGGATTATATATAGAGAACAATCATATATATATATATATATATATATGTGTGTGTGTGTGTGTGTGTATGTATGTATGTGTGTGTGTATGTATGTATGTATGTATGTTGTATGTATGCATGCATGCATGCATGCATGTATGTATGTATGTATGTATGTATGTATGCATGTATGTATGTATGTATGCATGTATGTATGTATGTATGTATGTATGTATGTATGTATGTATGTATGTATGTATGTATGTATGTATGTATGTATGTATGTATGTATGTATGTATGTATGCATGCATGCATATATGCATGTATGTATGTATGTATGTATGTATGTATGTATGTATGTATGTATGTATGTATGTATGTATGTATGTATGTATGTATGTATGTATGTATGTATGTATGTATGTATGTATGTATGTATGTGTGTGTTTGTGTGTATTTCAAAGATTTTGCGACCTATAGATAAAAATTTTCCTTTTGGAAAACATGTATATATACTTCTTTTTGAAGTTCAAGAATCTTTGATCCTTGAAAATCTCCAAGAAGTTGTAGTCATTAAAATTTGACTTGGATTTTTAAAGAGATTTGGTGAAAATAGATATGTTAATATCTTAATGTGATAAAAGATTGTTAATTATTTTTAAATGTATAAATCCAATCACTAACTTGTGTTGGAAATTAGGTAGGCCCATAACTTAATTCCACAGGTCCCATAGGTCCAGGATCTACAACATAGATTTCAACATCTTCCAAAATTGGCAAAGATGAACATACAACACTTAATCATACAATGATGAGACAAAGATAGAGAGAGTTTAGACAACCTGTTCAAAGTGTTACGTAAGCCACTGCTTACTCACACCATCATATACAAATGTCAATTTACAATTGTGGGAGTCAAAACCTCAACCACTTTATGTGAACAGAAATAGATGGAAGAGTGTATGTACAGAATTTACAAGAATATTCAGATGTAGGGACAAAAATCTAAATATGTATGAGATGTATGACCTGATAGGTTGTAGAAGAGTGTATATGAATGACTAAAAGAGGAAAGATCAGTTTGAAACTGACATTCAGCAAACCCTAATCTAAATTTAGGCTATGGAAGACCCTAAATCAGATGTGTGTGTTATAGATCACATACTTACAAAATTCGCATAGAATGCTAACATGTGTTAAACGCTTAAAACGTGAGACTAACTGTCAGTAGCGCGTTTAAACGAGTATTGGGTTCTTGGGAGTGGAAGGGGTCTGTAAAAACAGAGGCCCTATACTTGTTTCCCCAAAAAATTACTTCACACCACCATCTACCAACACTCAAGACTTTATCAAGAATTGGTACAACCTTCTCAATCGTACGGTTCGTCGTTCTAACCCTTCCAGATGCTATCGAATACACTGTACCAGACTATTAGTATCGTGATACCAAATCACCTCAGAACCCTTTTCACACCACTGTAACGTTAGGGACAGTCACAGTAATCCTAGCTTCACTGAATAGTGCCCATAGTCAAACTCAACCGAATAGGTACCACAATCCGATCAACATCCGAAGACACAGAGAATTCAATTGTTTCAGATACACCGTACTGAAGGTCCAGTACGCAACCCAAGAAATCCTTACTGTAGCTTAACCCTTACCGTATGATGATAGATTTCAATACCAAATACAACACGATCCCGCACAGTGTTAGAAACACTGCCACAATTACACAGACTTCACCAAACAACTGGCAGAACATTCCAAGAATGAGTACTAACGCAATACGTGTACTTAACACAACAATCGCAATAAGGATTCGCAGACGATTCACTCCAGACAACAGACCGAATGATCTACTGGATGTAGATGATACTCACAACCGCAATAGATACCAAGAGACAACAGACAAGACGAGACACAAATACACACAGAATACTCAGAAATTAGGCAACAAACACCATAGTAACGCTCAGCTTTAATCACCCAGACAGCCAATCTGGTGATCTTCTCTGAACGACTGAAGTGTCTTTTTTCATTGCTTTATATAAGATTACAAGGTATATGTGTAACAACTTTTCGTACGTGTGCAGGGATATAAAAAGATTCTTGATTTTACAACTGCCAATCCGGTGGCCGACTAACACTCTGGCACGCACGGTGGACTCGAACCCGCAGGTGTTTACAGAATTACTGTTCTTCTATAATGCCTTCTAAGTACATATTTCTGGCTAATCTAAAGGTGCGGGCGATCTTTTTCTTTAGAGTTTCTAACATTTGTTTGAGGGTATCCGTTTCTACTAAATGTGCATCTACTCTTACAGAACTTAATGCAATGGCCTCCTTCTTTCGATCTCTTGATTCTGGAACTGTATGGTTCTGGAGTATGCGTCCCTTTCTCTGCGGAGATCTGTTATTACCTTTCTGTGTTTGAGCTTCTTTTGACAAATAACGTTTGAGCATATTATTTACATCATCTAACGTATCTTTTTAGTTCTTCCGCTGTCTTCATTGCCAGATCGTGCTGTTCTTGGCCTTTTTGTACCACTTCATCGAGCTGCACTCTGGTCTCTTCTAATAAATTGCCTAAGGCTACTCTGGCATCTTCTTTATCCTGTAGATCTAGCTTTAACTGACTGATTTCGGCCTGTGCTTCGCTTAGTAACTTGTCCTTTTGGTTGAGATCTGCCAATGTAGTATCTCTCTGATTGGCAATTGTCTGTTGTTCTGCAAGTTGGGATTGGAGATGGGTAATTTGGGAGTGCAGCTGATGGTTTTCTGCTTTGACCGCATCTATCTCTTCCTGTAGAGGCGTGATATCTGCTTCTAGGACATCCACCTTGTGTTGTAACTCATTTCGGATGTTATCAGTGACTTCTCTCATCTGGATTGGTAATTGGTGTGATAACTGTATTAACAGTTGGCCCATTTTTGCAAGTTCAGAGATCGTAGGGATTGAAGGAATTGGCAGCTGAGGTCGAGGTTGGGATGAGGACGTGGTGAGCAGCTGTTGGGAGTTCGGTGGAGAGTAGTTGGGGGATGAGGAAGAAGAGGCAGTGGTTTCGTTGGGGTGGATTGGTTGGATAGGGATAATGGGGTCGAGTGGCGGCTCCGGTGGGGGAGTGGGAAGGACAGAGTGAGACTGTGTTACCTTATCTATGGTTTGTTGTGCAGTGTCGGCGATATCAGCAATTGTGGATTCTACTGCTCTAAGCAATTCGTCGAAAACATCCTTAACGACCTGTTCTTCATCTCTTTGTTTTTCCGGCTCCGATTGTTGCTGTGATGCCTCTTCTGATGAGCTTGTGTCGGCTTCAGTGTAATCCTCCTGTTCTTTTTGCCCTTCTGACGATGACTGCGCGGATGATTCGTGCTGCATAGATGTGGCGGTGTCATGGAAGGTTTCTTCGTCTTGCTTTTCTTGTTCCTTTTCATCTTCTTTATCTCCTTTGGCTGAACCTTGTGCTTCACTTTCAGATGAACTGATCCTGATTCTCTTCCGACGGAAGAGTTGATTTAGTTCCTCTTCATCTTCTTCTTCATCGTCCTGTAGAAGTTGTGCAGATTCCTCATGGTGCAGAACAGGACCTCGGGGTGGTGGTTGTGCTGCCAGTATGGCCGGAAACAGGAAGGATAGGATATGAGGGAGTCTCGATCTTGGCATTCCTCCCTTGTTTACCTGTTTGATGATTGCCACGCATTCTTTGTGAATGTGGTGGAAGAAGTACGACGCAAAATTTATAGGTTCTCGGGCGGCTAAGTCTATGGCGGAGTAGAAGGGACGAGATATTCCATAAGTACGTTTCTGTAGGTTCAGGATAGCTACTAAGAACTAAAGGGCAGATCTCTCAGGTTCCGGTCGACAAAGGATCGCGTATTCGTTTGATGAATACCTAGGAAATAATTGTATCATGGTTGCTACGGGGAGGTTCGGGCCATTTTCCCGACCTTGCGAAGGGAGTCGAAACGACTCAGCGAAAGTTTGGAAGGTGATTACGGTTTTTGTAGGTAAGGATGTGATCGGCCAACTTTGCTCTGTAGCAGGTGTGTTGGCGATGGCGGAGATGATCTGGGCAAAGAAGGGGTGGGATTCCACTGAGTGCCAAGGCAGTTCAGCGAAATTGGATAGCCCACGGTTGCGCAAGAACTCTCCTACGTCGGCAGGGAGTCCATCACGGAAAGCGGCATAGTTAGCCAAAGCTTCCATGGCGCAAACAGAGAAAGCAATCACAAGTACACAGAACACAGGGTACGCACAATGACACAAATCACACAAACACAATAGCGATTTTCGGCGAAACAGAAAAGGTTAAGTAGATGCGCTGCAGTGGAGAACAATCAAGTATGACTAATCATCGTGCGACGTTGAGATGATAACTTCTTAACTTCGGTGTGCATGTATGAGTAGCTGGAAAGGGCAAGGCGACTGTGGACATAATTAGGTATCAAAACGTGGATATTTACAGACTTATTGTATTAAGCACGCAAAAAAGAAAAGAAAAGAAAATAAAAAGAACGCCAAAAGACGCAGCCAACCGCGAAACGTTTCAGTGTGGATTAGATGCTTGTTGATACGGCCGCAGCTTTGATCCATTTATCACCTTTGGAAGAGGAATTCCAGTCAAAGTGGTCAACTGAAAAGTTGTTGGGCCCACTTGTTCAGCAATCCGGTAGGGACCAAACCATCGTAACTTGAATTTGACAACAGAGCGATTCGACTTTGCATTGTAAAAGAGTACAAGTTGTCCCACCGAAAAAATTGGAGTCTTTAGATATCGATCATGTGTTCGAGCTTGTCTTAGTTGTACTTCCTGAATAGTCAAAAAACTGTGCCCTCGATGCTCGTCTAATTCTTTGAGTGTATCCAACCGAAATGACAGAGATTCTTCAGGTAGCAGTTTCCGAGTGATTGCTACTCGTAAACTTGGCACAACTATCTCCATCGGTGCTATGGCTTCCAATCCATAAGCTAGTTTGAAAGGGGTTAATCCTGTTGCTACCTTGTATGTAGTCCAGTATGCCCACAAGACTGTAGGTAACAGTTTGTCCCATCTTTTCGGTGCTTCCAGAATGAGTTTTCGAAGCATATTCAACAGGGTCTTGTTCGTACTCTCAGCCAAACCATTTGCACGAGGATAATATGGTGAACTGAATTTATGTGTGACCTGAAATGAATGTGTGAGTACTTTCATTAAATTGTTGACAAAATGAGTGCCTTGATCTGTAACAAGTTCCAGTGGTAAACCAAAACGTGGAAAGACATCGTTCAGTAGACATTTTGCTACCGCAACAGCTGTAGCAGATCGTAAAGCCCAGACTTCTGCCCATCTGGTAGCATAATCAGTACATGTCAAAATATAACGATTATTACTGAGGATTGCTAGAGGTGTAATCGGTCCGATAAAATCTAGACCCCACTTCTGAAAAGGTCCCAATGGTAGGACAGGTTGTAGAGGGAAATAATGGTGTGGTAACGGCTGTCCAGATCTCTGACAATTATCACATTTTTTGACAAACTACAATACATCCCTGTACATAGTAGGCCACCAGAGTCCACTCTGCAGAATTTTTCGGTGTGTTAAATCTGCAACAAAATGTCCGCCGGAAGGAATTGAGTGAGCCAAAGTAATGACTAAGTTAACTTCGTGTGGTGGAATACAACGAAGTAAAACTCCAGTGTGATCCATATAGTATAATTCCCCAGCAATCAACCGAAATCGACGGCTGAAAACTGCAATTTTCTTGCATATTGCCGTAGAAGTCTGAGATGGAAGGCATCCATCAGTGAGAAAGGTCAATAGCTGATCATAGTATGTAGATGGCATAGGTGGGTCTGTAATTTCATCATTAGTCGGTTCAGAAACATAAATTGCCGGTGTTGTGTCATCTACACCGACCGGAGCTTCACCGGAATCTAAGCAAGAAAGGAAATCTGCTAAGGCATGTGAACTGCCAGGCCGATGGATTACTTCGAAATCAAACTCTTGTAAAAGTAGAACCCAACGCGCTAGTCGACCACCTAAATGCTGTTGTCGTACCAGATAGACAAGTGCAGCATGATCTACATGAAAAGTAAATCTGCGGCCAAGTAAATAGTGTCTGAATTTCTTTACTGAATACACTAAACCCAGACATTCTCTTTCGGTTACAAAGTAATTCTTTTCTGCAGGAGCAAGTCTTCTACTCGCATAGTAAACAGGCATGAACCATTTATCAGTTTGTTGCATCAGAACACTACCAATGGCAATATCTGATGCGTCTACAAAGACATGAAATGGGCGATCCCAGTCAGGAGGCTGTAAAATTGGTACCTGTGTTAATAAACACTTTAGACGATCAAATGTTGTTTGACATTCTGGAGTCCAATCAAATTGTTTAGGACTCTTCGTGATTAATCGATTAAATGGAATGGCTAAATGAGCGAGCCACCGTAAATGACGACCATGCCATCTCACTTGACCCATGAAATGCATTACTTCCTTTGGTGTAGTAGGTATAGGTGCTTCTAATACAGCTGCAACCTTATCCGGGTCGACTTGTATGCCCTGTGCTGATACAATGTGGCCAAGTAGCTTTCCACATGAAACCGCAAACACAGATTTGTTTGGGTTCAAACAGAGTCTGTATTCTCTGCACTTTTCAAAGCAGCACCATAAATGGAACAGGTGTGCTATCATCTTACCAAAATCATCAAGATATACTTGCATAAAAGAGGTAAGGTAAGGAGAAAATATTTCCTGCATACACCTTTGGAACGTACCGAAATCATCAAGATATACCGTAAATGGAAAAATCATCAAGATATACTTGCATAAAAGAGGTAAGGTAAGGAGAAAATATTTCCTGCATACACCTTTGGAACGTACTGGGGGCATTTCTTAATCCAAACCACATAACAATACAAGCAAAAACACCCCAATTGGTAATGAAAGCGGTCTTTGGTATATCCTGTTCAGCCATTCTAACTTGATTATACCCACTGTACCCATCTAAGAATGAATACATTTCATGTCCTGCTACTCTATCAAGCATTGTGTCAAGAAAAGGTAGCGGAAATGGATCGGGCACCGTAGCTGCATTCACTTTCCGGTAATCCACACATATTCGTAATTGCTTATTCTTTTTAGGGACAATAACAATTGGTGAGATCCATTCAGCATGCTCTACTGGTACAATGAATCCGACTTTGAGTAGCCTATCAAGTTCTGCCTTTACCTGTGATGCATAGTTTGGATTCATCCGGTAGCTTGGTTGTTTGATGGGTTTTGCTTCTAGCTTCAGCATGACCCTGTGTTGGTAGATGCGCGGGTCTAGACCTTTCATATCTTTGTAATCCCATGCAAATACATCAGAAAATTCTCGAAGTAGTTGGATTAAATATGCTTGAAATAACTCAGGTAAGCTTTCCTTTATCTTAACAGGACGTGGATTTTCTTCATCTCCTAAATTGTAGGTGATCAGCTGATCTTCTGGAACATAGAATTGTCTAGGCTTCTCTGTATCCTCAGCTGGCTTAAAAAGTTGTTGTAGATCAGCGTCATCTATGGTAGCCTTATCTTCTTTCGTATCTTTTTCTGTTACAGACATCACCGTAGAAACTGTAGGATTCCAATTATCTACAACAGATTGTAGATCAACAGTTCCTAGGGAGATCAAGTCAATGTTATTTTTCAGAAACTCTTCTTCTTCATCATCTGACAACCCATCTAGCATATGAACTGGTTCTGCAAAATACAGTCTAGCATGCAATTCGCAAGGCTGTATAGCATCTAATTTTACAACATATTTACGATTGTTGTCTTTGAAAGTGAGTTCTTATGCAGACCAATCTTGTATAACCTTAGCTTGCTTCAGCCAAGGACGGCCAAAAAGAAGATTATAATCAAGGGTGGATTCCGGTAATTCTAGGACGACAAAAGTCATCTTGAATGTGGTACCCTGCAAAGTTATTGGTACATTTCGGACAAGTCCTACTGGATGGACTCTTGACTGGTCAGCCATTCTGACAAAGAACTGAACTAGTTCGATTTTAGTCCATCCTAACTTCTTACACAGTGCAGCAGTAGCAATGTTGACTCCAGATCCTCCATCAATTAGTACTTGTGTGTGATTTTATGATTTTTATACCATACCGTAATTGAAGGAACTGAATGATTAACCGTAGAACCAGGTTCCGGTTGCACTGTCGTTGTGGCTGGAATGCAAGAAGGTACAGGACTGAACTGTTGTTGGAATTGCTGCCGAACTCCTGGTACTAGTGCAAGTAATTGGCCCAGAGGAAGAGTGATGGATGCTTTCGATAAAATTTCCCAGGCCTTTTGTGATTGAATTGTGTTTTCCACAGATTCTGAAGATGATGCACCGACTGAAGATGATGTATCTGCTGAAGATGATGTGTCTGCTACTGAATTAGAATCTTGTTTTTGTGTTCCTTCCTTGGTTAGCAGAGCCTGGGTCACCAGAATAGGATCTGGAAGCACTGGAGGTTTGGGGGTGGTCCATTGACTAGCCTTATCATACATCCTTTGTTGTTCACGTATGCTTGGTTCAAATATTTCTGCTGCTGGTTGCAGTTGTTTACCGGATCAGGTCTGAATTACTGCAGCGTGTGTTTCTACTGGTGTGATTTGTACCATATTAGTCATTGGGTTTTGACGTTCTTTCTTCCTCTGATCATACTCAGCTGCATCCTTGCAAAATCTTCTAATGTGGCCAAATTCACCACAAAAATGACAGCGCGGTGGTGGCAAATTAGGATTTTTCGGTGCTGGTCTGGCCTGCCAGTGGTTTGCATTGTAGTTATTATTTCTCTGTCCTCTGTAATTTCGATAACCTTGTTGCTGGTTGTTTCTCATTTGCGAAGGTACATAGTGATTGGCTGGCTGTCCTGGTTCCTGTATAATTGCATTCACTGTTGCGGTTCCCTGCACTTTGGCGTTGTATGCACAGTTCTCGGTGGTATGTCCGGTCGTGTTGCAGATAGCGCAAAACAACCGATTAAGTGCACAAGTGGCACTAGTATGGCCTGAATTCTTGCATGTGGTGTAGTACATCTGTCTGGTCGGGTCTTCGGCGACATTTCTATTTGCTTTTAACCACTCCAGATCTTCTGTAAATCCTCCAACCTTGTTTTCAAGTTGCAAAGTCATTGCGATCATGGCATCTAGCGTCATAGCTCCTACACAGCGTATGATCATAATCTGTTTAAGTTGTGGAGTCAAACCATTGATAAACCATTGAGTAATAACGTCATCCGACAGGTTGGTATGTGCTGGTGGCAATTGCTGCAAATGGGTTCTGAATAGAGTGGCATATTCCTGCACTGTTTGATTTATCTTTTGTCTATTGTTTTGCAAGTAATCAAAAATTTTGGCTGGATTCTTCTTTAGCTTGAATCTTTGTAGAAATGCATCCCTTACCGCTTCATAGGTTCCGAAATGGTTAATATCATATTCTGTAAGCCATCTAGCTGCTTCATTAACCAATGTAGATTGGAAGACAATAGCTTTATACGCCGGATCAGGTGGATGATTGAGCACTGCATAACTTATCTCAAATATGCATACATGAGCATCTGGGTCATCACCTAGAAATCCACCGAATTTAGTGTATGTTACTCCGGTTGGAGTCGGCCTTGGTGGGCATAGTTGTTGTTGTTGCTGATGTTGTTGTTGCTGCTGCTGTTGTTGTTGCTGCTGCTGTTGTTGTTGTTGTTGTTGTTATTGCCCGTTCATTGTGCTGATGGTTGTATTGTGACTATCTTCTGTATCCCGAGGCTGAGTATCTGGACCGTCGGAATCTGTATCGTCAGCTGGTGCACTTTCCAGGTCGATAATCTTGTTTAGTATGTTTCAAATCTGAGCTTCGAACAAGCTACCTTCCTGCTTGATGTCAATTGTAGGAAAGCTTACTCCCAATAGCAGTGACTGGGCTGAAGATTCACCAAAAAATGGTAAACCGTCGCCAGAAAACTGCGATCTTTCAGCAACTGTTATCGAAATATCACCAGAATGTGTCGATTTTTCACCAATACAGGGTGCTTTTTCTCCCTTACTGATTTCTTTGGCTAAAGCGTTTCTATTCGTAAACAAATTGGAATCTTTACCCAATGTTGTTAAACTAACTTCAGGCTGCATCCTGGTAGATTCTGGAGTTACTATCTCTTTGACAGACTGTGCCGAAATCGTACCGAAATCTACCAGAGATGTAGTACGTTCCACCGGAATATGACCGGAATCACTACTAACGTTCTTTACTTTCTTGATAACTGGGTTAGACCTATCTACGCTTTTACCTCCTGGAGGCGTCCTTAGCAAGTTAGGTACCCCAGGCTGGCGGTTCTTCGGATACGTTTCACCGGATCGAGTAACCGGCATGTATCATCTTTTGGTACTAATCACGTACTAGTAATGTCAATTTACAATCTACAGTCACGTTTCCACAACTAATTTGCAACAATCTGATCTGTTGCCACTTTCCCACAGACGTCGCCAATCTTAAACGCTTAAAAGGCGAGACTAACTGTCAGTACTGCGTTTAAACAAGTATTGGGTTCTTGGGAGTGGAAGGGGTCTGTAAAAACAGAGGCGCTATACTTGTTTCCCCAAAAAATTACTTCACACCACCGTCTACCAACACTCAAGACTTTATCAAGAATTGGTACAACCTTCTCAATCGTACGGTTCGTCGTTCTAACCCTTCCAGATGCTATCGAATACACTGTACCAGACTATTAGTATCGTGATACCGAATCACCTCAGAACCCTTTTCACACCACTGTAACGTTAGGGACAATCATAGTAATCCTAGCTTCACTGAATAGTGCCCATAGTCAAACTCAACCAAATAGGTACCACAATCCGATCAACATCCGAAGACACAGAGAATTCAATTGTTTCAGATACACCGTACTGAAGGTCCAGTACGCAACCCAAGAAATCCTTACTGTAGCTTAACCCTTACCGTATGATGATAGATTTCAATACTGAAGACAACACGATCCCGCACAGTGTTAGAAACACTACCACAGTTACACAGACTTCACCAAACAACTGGCAGAACATTCCAAGAATGAGTACTAATGCAATACGTGAACTTAACACAACGATCGCAATAAGGATTTGCAGACGATTCACTCCAGACAACAGACCGAATGATCTATTGGATGTAGATGATACTCACAACCGCAATAGATACCAAGAGACAACAGACAAGACGAGACACAGATACACACAGAATACTCAGAAATTAGGCAACAAACACCATAGTAACGCTCAGCTTTAATCACCCAGATAGCCAGTCTAGTGATCTTCTCCGAACGACTAAAGTGTCTTTTTTCATTGCTTTATATAAGATTACAAGGTATATGTGTAACAACTTTTCGTACGTGCGCAGGGATATAAAAAGATTCTTGATTTTACAACTGCCAATCCGGCGGCTGACTAACACATGTTGCTGACAGAAATCCTCATACTCATGTGTAAACACTTTCTCTAACACCTCATCTAAATATATGTACCATGCATGTACTAATTCTCCTTTATGGATGCCACTGTCTCCATGTATGCCGAATAGGACTCCTCCACATATGGATGCCACCATCTCCATAAGCTCCAAGTAGTGCCTGTGTGCATAAATGTTGAAAGTTTTTCAAGCTCAAGAGTGTGGGAACATGCCCCAATTGAACCTTCCACATCATCCACAATCAAAGGAGGCTGATTTCCACGAGTTGGAGGCATCCAATTATGCCCATAATGGAAAGAAGTTGATTAGAGAAGATTTAGCTCACCTCTTGATGTGATTGGACCTCACTTTTGACATGTATATGCTTTTGATTGGTTATAGAGGTTAGTATGTGGTCTTTAAAACCTCTAATGAGTTGTATTATGACTTAGAGTCGTGGAAATACGTGCCCAAGCTGCCCCCTTGCTTAAGCACACCCCCTACTAGCTGTTCTCTGCATATTATGCAGAGATTTCACTTTTTCATACTCTTTCTCCCTAGATGATCTTGGCAGACCCCCCGATCTTGTAATTGTTGTTTCTCCTTCATCCGGAATCCATTTGCAATGATTTTTGTCTTGTTGGAAAGCTTATAAGTTCTACTTTGTCTGGTATAAGTCTCGGGCTCAGTGCCTGCACATGTGCAGAGAAATGTCCAGAACAATGTTTGTCTAGTTAGCTCATACTCTGTGAAGAGATCAAGTTATCTGTTTTGTTGCAGCTGGTTGAGGCATCATCCAGTATCCAAATGGAGTGATTTTACTCTCATTTGAAAGCTCTTAAAGTCTAGTTTATGCGTGCAAAATTTCATTATCAGTCTCTGCATATACTCAGAGAAACTCAGAAAATACAGAGCCTATGTTTGGAAAATTTCAGGATCCTAGGAGGGTTCATTTGCTTTTGTTGTGCAACATAGGAGTGTTTATCCTCCAACAGTGGTATCAGAGCTATAAGTGGAGTATCAAAGAGAGAAGAAGGAGCTACTGAAGTGAAGTGAAGACTTCATCAAAGTTTGAAGGAAGGAAGCAAAGAACGGGCATGTCAACAACAAGGCGAAGCAAATACATCATCAAATCAAAGACGAAGCTTCATCAAGAGGAGTAGCTCTATTTTTTGAGGTAAAATCCATCCTTTTCAAGTTCATTGCATCAAGGGGGAGGTTTAAAAGAGTTAGGAGGCACCATGGCTGATATCAATGCTCAGATTGAGAAGCTCGAAAAAGGAAACTACCAACCATGGCGATTTAGAATAAGCAATTTTTTGATGGGGAAAGGTTTGTGGGGACTTGTGAGTGGTGGAGAGCCAAAACCCTGCATAGATGAGGTAAATACAACCAGTAAGAGAGTGGGATGAAAGGGACAAAAGGGTCATTTTCATTTTATCTCAGCATATTAGCAACTCTATGGTAGGGCATATTCAAGATTTGGATACATCGAAGAAGGTGTGGGAGTGCTTGGAGAGATTGTACTCAACCTCCACAAAAGCTAGAAAAATTCAGCTCAAGAATGAGCTAAATAATCTTAGGAAAAGCCCCTCTCAAGGTGCTAATGATTACATATTAAAGGTTAAAGAGCTTGCAGATGCACTAGGGTCAATCGGTTGTGCCCTAGATGATGACGATCTTGTCGCCCACACCCTAAATGGACTTAGGGATGATGAAAAATGGAGGGCTTTCACAACTTCAGTGTATGTAAGGGACTCTCTTCCTGATTTTGATCAACTAATCACTCTCATGGTGACAGAGGAGATGAACCTTGGTGGTCATAACGCCAAGGATAGCCAAGGGCAATCGTTGTATGCAGGTAAAGGAAGAGGAAGACACAACCGATGTGCTACAAGAGGAAGAGGAAGATATCAAAGCAACCAAGGAGGTCAAGGACAACAAGAAAATGCAGGTCAAAGAGGTGGAAGAGCCACAAATAGAGGAAGAGGTTCAAGATTTGGTGGAAGACGACAACCCACTTCAAATGGATGCTTTGTATGCGGTAAGCCTGGTCATTTTGCAAATGAATGCTATCATAGAGCTCAAAGACAAGGGAATCAAAGCAACAAAAACAATTATAGAGGGCAAGGTAAGTATGCAAACACATCATCCAGCCAAGGGAATGATTATTTACTTGCCATGAGGTATGGTGAAGATACAACTCAAGCTAGTGAAGATGTATGGTATGTAGACAGTGGATGTAGCAATCATATGTCATGTCGAAAGGATCTTTTTAGTAATTTGCAGGTCCCAAAGCATCAAGGGCATGTGGAAATAGGTGATAACTCAGAGCATACCATTCAACATGTGGGAGATATCAGTTTGGAAGGAAATCAAAGAGCAAAGTGCTTATCAGAGGTATTACATGTCCCTACTGTCGAGCCCTAACCGGTTGAAACTAAGGGTGCAAAGTATTTTTTTCTCTTAAGGTTCAAAGGATGAATTTAAAATCTTAAGGTGCAAAAGTAAAGAATTAAAAGGAAAGGTGAAGGTATGGAAGGCCGCGTAGGCAAAGGTGGAAATAGGGCCGCCCAATCAAAATTTTATTTTAAAGTCACTCTTGTTCTAAGGTCACTACAGGACAAAGTAGTGAGTTGTTGAGGACCAGTTCAAAAGACAATCTTGGGACATTGAAAGGGCACCAAGATTGTATTACAATTAGAGTGCGCGAACCGGCGGACTCAACAAAAGAGAGACAAAAGGCTATTCTTGGACACTGGAAGTAAGAAGAAAAGGAGAAGTGAAGAGTCACTGGTGTGTGTCGACCGCAAAAAGTGAAGAGTGCAAAAAGTGAGGCTAAGGGAGGTGCAGAGAGTGCAAAGCAGGAGACCCATCCCAAAAGTCTCTCTCCGCGATCAGGCCCGAAGGAGATTAGTCCCTCAGCTCGTGGAAGCTTAGTGCAAGGTGTGCACAAGGAGAAGCTGGAAGCAAGTGAAGGACTGGTGCAGAAGAGGCCGGTTGTTGGGAGATTCTGAGATAATTGATCTTTTATGATTGAGCATTCTCTGTAATTGCGCCCCAAGTATTAACTTGGATTGAATGAAATAGTATAATCCTTCGATTGTAATAAAAAACTCAAGGTTCAAAGGTTCAAAGGTGTTTCTGTAGAAGCTTGTCTGAGTTATTTCGTCTCTTGTTCTTCTTCTTTTTCTCCTACAAACCCTCAAACTCCTTCACATCCAAGAAAACCCCCAACAAATTTGGCACGCACGGTGGGACTTACAAGGAGATTTGAGCCTAGGAGAAGATCTATTCCAGTGCCAACAGTAATACTCCAGTTGAGGTAAGTACGTATATCAAGTGTCTCATTTCAGGTGAACTATGAACAACTCATGACCGCGACCCGGTCACAAACCTTGAGGGTCAAGTGCAAGCAGACAAGAAGAAAGGCGAACAGAAGATCATCGAGTCCACTTTCATCGACTTCATCGGTAGGAAGCATGGCAGGACAGGTGGACCTAGAAACCTTACTCTCCAGATTAAACATAAAATTTCCCTCTTTCAGAGGTTTAGCCCATGAGGATCCAGACGAGCACATTCGAAGATTTCTTGCACTATGCAAGACTAGAGGTCTAATGGGTAGGGAAGATGCCTTCTTGATACTCTTCCCTGCCACTTTGGAAGGTCTGGCAGACAAGTGGTTTAGCCAGTTTGCTGAAAACCACTTTACCTCTTGGGATTTGATGAAAGAGGCCTTCAAAAATCAGTTTCAGCACGGAAACACGGCAGAGATCATTATCGAAGAGTTAGAAAACTTGAGGTTGGGTCCAAGAGAAAAGTTCCCAGAGTTTGTGACCAGGGCCAAAGCACTAATGGCTAAACTACCAGATCCACCACACGATTTCTTTGTCAAGAAATGGTTAGCCAAACCCCTACCTGTGGTCACCCAATGCAAAATAAAAGAGTTAGTGCTACCTACTGCCTCTGTTGAGGAGTTCATCAATACGGCCACACGCTTGGAACAGATAAGGCACCAGTATGGTGCAACTTCTTCCCAACCATCATATGGTACAGAACTGGAGGACCCAGTGATCCAGTTAAGAAGGGACCTGGAGGGCTTGAAAAGGAATAAGCCCTACACAGAGGAGGAGACTGCTATAGCTCAGCTGAGAAAAGAGATTGAAGCCCTCAAGCTCCAAAAAGAAGAGGAAGCCCAAGCAGAAGAACTAGCTCAGCTGAGACAGGAATTGCAAGAACTCAAAGGAGGCATTAAGAACGGACTCTGGTGCTCCATGTGCAGCAAGCAAGGGTACATAGTAAGTGAATGTCCTCTGCTAAATGTGACTTGTCAATTATGCAGGAAGATTGGGCATGAGGCCCATGAATGCCAAGTAAGGGGAATGCCTACAACGACATACTGGACACAAGGAGGACTCTTGCCACCAGCAAATGTAATGGCAGCAGCAGCAAACCAAGGTAACAACTATAATCCTAGACCGAGAACTAACTTTGCAAATGGGCCTAGAAGGCCAATTATTTGCTTCAGATGTGGAGAATGCGGGCACTACCAATCTAGGTGCACTCTCCCAGAAAATGCACCTCCTTGCAGGAACTGTCCAGAAGCCAGTGACCATTATACCAACGGATGTCCTAAGAATCAAGCTTCTACTTCCGGACCCCATCTCCAATTGATCTCTGTATACAAGGAGGAAAAATTACCTCAGGTCGATGAACCCTCACCATCTACCAGAGTGGTACAATTAGAAGAACTCGAATCTTTTGCAGTACAGACAAGAAGCAAGGGAACGGCAAAAGTGGTAGAAAATCAAGAATCGATAATTAAGGAATTGAACAAAGACAGAGTTGCATTTGAAGACAAAGCCACCACACGTGCAGACACAAACCAAAAGGAATATCTCATAGGCACCAGTGATGCCATTGGGCATGCCTTCAACAGGGCTCAAGAAGAGTTTGGCAAAGCAAACGAAGCTCACTCTCTTAAAGAGTCAGAGGCTTCAAAACTACTCAAGTCAATGAAGAAGGAGGTTAGTATTTTTGAATTAATAAAGATGGATGGGAAATTCAGGTCAGAATTATTGCAGATAATTGATGAGGCTTCTACTACAAGCTTAGTGGCCAAGACTGCTATTTTACATAAAGGGATAATTATGGGGGAAGCACCCCTTACGGATTATAAAAGTCCTCGGCTTACAATATCAATCAAGGGTCATGAATTTCAAGGTGTTATTGTAGATGGTGGTTCTGGCATTAACTTGATGCCTGAACATACCATGAAAAAGATTGGACTCCACCCTTCAAGACCTGCAAATTTCACGGTTACGTTGGCAGATCAGAGCAAAGTAAGGCCCTTGGGGGTAATCCCAAAAGTTCCACTTGAAGTACAAGGTAATCTATTCATTCTTGATTTTGTGGTTTTAAGATTGCCCCAGGTTGAAGGAGGATTTCCTCTCTTAATTGGAAGACCTTGGCTGAGGCATGCTAGTGTCGTTCATGATTGGGGTAAGGACACTATGTGGGTACAAAAGAAAGGGCAGGAGCTGACACAAATTCATTTAGAAGAAGGCCCAGACAATCAAGGAAACACTAGTATGATGCAAACAGTGAGCATTTGCATGGAAACAGAAGCGGAGGATCAACCCCAAATAGATTTTGAGGAAGAAGAGGATATTCTAAGTTGGCTCCAAGCAGGCAACTCTTCCTCTTGTTTTGGAATTTTTCTTGATAATCCTGGCACGACTGAAGATTATGATGAAGACAAGGAAAAGGTCCAGATTGATGGATTAGGAGAGCCCATCACTGACCACAGAAGGGGCAGGAAGATACCCCTCAAATACAAATTGGAGGAGGCCCGATGTGTCAACCACAGATAACGAAGTTTTTAAAGCTAAAAACAAGGTAAAAAATTCTGAGGTTGAATGTTCTTTCCCAATTCAAGAAATCCCTGCAGGATGGATGCAGGACAAGGAGGAACACATCGAAGTCCAAAATACACTTGCTTATGAAGCAATGCACGAAAAGCTAGTAGAAGAAGACAAGGAAGCAGATGCACATGGAGATGATATGGTAACAAGAAATCCGGTCCAAGAAATACACTTAGGCACTCAAAACAATAATCAACCAGTTCTGGTGGCCACTTGGTTGTGGAGCCACCCAGAGCTCCTGGAAAAGGTAAAATCATTCTTGACCCAGTATGCAGATGTTTTTGCCTGGCATTATGAAGACTTAGAAGGAGTGCCTGCATCTTATGGAGAGCACAGAATCCCTCTGGTTGATGGAGCCAGACCCATCAGAGGAAGGAGTTATAGACTTAATCCAAAGTATGCCGAAGCCATCTATGTGGAAATCCAAAAGATGGAGGATGCAGGAATCATCATTCCTGTGGAACACTCAGAGTGGCTCTCACCTATGGTTATAGTACCGAAGAAGAATACTAATAAAATCAGAATTTGTGTTGACTTTAGAGCTCTCAACAAGGTGACCATTCCAGATGGGTTCCCTATGCCTTTCGCAGAACAAGTCATTGAAGAAGTGGCTAGGCATGCATTATATCGTTTTATGGATGGATTCAGTGGCTATAATCAAATATCAATACATCCAGAGGATTGTGAAAAGACTGCTTTTATCACACCTTGGGGAACATATGTGTATGTAAAAATGCCATTTGGGCTCAGAAATGCTCCAGCCACCTTTAACAGAACGGTCAATCTCATTTTTGGCCCCCTATTGCTGGAATCACTTAGAATCTTCATGGATGACTTCTCTTCGTTTTCAGGATCTCACAAGGAAACTCATCTAGATTGTTTGGACCACCACTTGAGGCAGCTGCAGAATATTTTCCAAAGATGCAGAGAGACTAAGTTAAAGCTCAATCCAAATAAATGTCATTTCCTTGTGACAGAAGGAACCCTTTTAGGACATGTGGTGTCGACTAAAGGTATGGCCCCAGATCCTGACAAAATCATTTCTATATTAAAGTTACCTAAACCTAAATCTCCTAAAGAGATCCAGAGTTTCTTGGGGCATACCGGTTATCATAGAAGGTTTATAAAAATGTATGCAGAGATAGCTAGACCTCTGACTAGACTTATAGGTAAGGAAGTACCTTTCAAATGGGAAGAAGAGGAGGAAAAGGCATATCAGACATTACGGTCAAGGTTGGTGTGTGCTCCTATCTTGGTTACACCTGAGTGGTCAAAAATATTTCATATACATGTCGATGCCAGTGCATATGCAGTAGGGGCAGTTTTGACCCAACCCAGTGAAGAATTTAAAGTGGACAAGCCAATTCAATATGCCAGTAGAATCTTGACCAAGGCTGAGAGGAATTACAGTACTACTGAAAGGGAAGCCCTAGCAATGGTCTTTGCTGTCCAAAAATTCCGTCATTACTTACTAGGGGTAAAATTTATTATTATATCAGATCACCAACCACTAAAATACCTACTCAACAAACCCCAGGCCACCGGTAGAATATGGAGGTGGTTATTGTTGTTCCAAGAGTTTGATTTTTCTGTAGTCCATAAACCAGGGAAAGACAATGTTATGGCGGATCACCTATCCAGAATAAATATGATGAATCAATCCAGTGGAATCAATGATGACTTTCCAGATGCTCATCTGTTTGCTGTAAAAGCTCAAGGTTGGTATTACGACATTAAAAATTTCATTAAAACTGGATTGTATCCAGAAAAGGCTAGTGCTGTACAAAAGAAGAGCCTGCTAATCAAGAGTAGACCATATACCTTCATCGAAGATAAATTGTACAGACAGGGCAAAGATGACCGGTTCAGGAAGTGTTTGGAAGAAGAAGAAGTGAGGGAAGTCCTTCACTCTGCACATGAAGGTACAGGTGGTGGGCACCTCACAGGACATATTATGAGTCAGAGGATACTGGATGCGGGTCTATGGTGGCCTACACTATTTAGGGATGCAGATGAATGGGGAAAGGCATGTGACATTTGCCAGAGGTGTGGACCTAAGCCAACAAAGCAGAGACATAACCCCTTGGTTATTTCCACCTCCTGGCAACCATTTGAGAAGTGGGGGCTAGACTTTGTAGGACCCATCTACCCTCCTGCTTTTCCAAAAAGAGAAAAATATCTCCTGATAGCTACAGATTATGCAACAAAGTGGGCTGAAGCTATTGCCTCCTCCGATTGCACTGCCCAAACTGTTGCTGATTTTATTTATAGTAACATCATTTGCAGGTTTGGTTGTCCACTTGAAATTTGTACTGATCAAGGTACCCATTTTGTCAATAAAGTCCTGCAAGAAATCTTCAACAGGTATAGAATTCTTCATAGGACCTCTTGTGCTTACTATCCACGAGCAAATGGACAGGCTGAGTCGACAAATAAGGTTTTAATTGCAATGTTAAGAAAGGAGTGTATGTTGCAACCCACTTCATGGGGCATTGCGTACCTAGGTACACTTTGGGCATACAGGTTAGCCTACAAAGAGGCCACTGGATATTCCCCATTCCAACTGGTCTATGGCATATTACCTATCGAGCCCTTTGAATTTTTACATAGATCGCCTAAGATAGCATTCATGCAGGGAAAGAAGGATTGTGATGTCTCTCAGAGGCTAGGAGCACTACATAAAGTGGAGGAGATTCGTCTACTAGCGACCAAACAATTGATAGAGACTCAGATGAAACGGAAGGAGGCACATGATCGACATCTGTGGAAAAACAACATTGAAGTAGGCATGTTAGTTCTTCTCCATAAACCTAACCCTCATACGACTGCAAAAGGAAAATGGACCCCTCATTGGGAAGGACCTTTTCGAGTTCTGAAAATGTTGCAATGGGGTGCTGTGCAATTAGAAACACTCGATGGATCTAACCTACCGCTAGTAAATATTTCTCGACTCAAAGCTTATCATCAAAAGTTCTAACATTCCACTCCATAGTTCTTAGCTCATTTTGTTTTTTTTTTTTAAATTTTGTTTTCTATTGTAACTCTGTAATCATTGTTCATATTTGCTACGAAAAAAAAGGGCTCTATACAAACATTGGGCGCAAAATTTTTTATGGCTATTAGTTCTTAACACTAGCTTTTAAGGCTAGCCCTTCCTTTGTATCTCTCGAATGGATGAGATTAAAATTGGCATCTCCTCTCTTTTGAACTTCTTTTATGCTCCACCATTCCTTGCTGTGAGGTAAGCCCTTCATTCCCCTTGCTATATAATAAGAACATTCATTCATCCCATCTTCACTCCGAAGTCTATGCAATACCCGAGCGCTGACCCTCTAATTGGCTTCGCCACAGCCACCAAAGAAAACCCGTGGGCCTCATCCTCCTCCACCACCGACGCTCATGCTCCTCCTCTAGCATCAAAACCCCTCCCCCTCCAACCCCCTCGAACCCCCGCCAGCCCCCCTCCCCCTCCAACCCCCTCGATTCCCCGCAAGCCCCCTTCCTCTCCACCCTCTGCCCCCGCCGTCAAGCCCCTCCCTCTCCACCCTCTGCCTCCGCCGTCAAGCCCCTCCCTCTCCACCCTCTGCCCCTCCCCCTCCAACCCCCTCAACCCCCGCACGCCCCTCCCTCTCCACCCTCTGCCCCGCCATCACCCGCCTCCCCCCACCCCCTCCAACCCCCTCGATCCCCCGCAAGCCCCCTCCCCCTCCAACCCCCTCAACCCCCGCACGCCCCTCCCTCTCCACCCTCTGCCCTCGCCGTCACCCGCCTCCCCCCACCCCCTCCAACCCCCTCGATCCCCCGCAAGCCCCCTCCCCCTCCAACCCCCTCAACCCCCGCACGCCCCTCCCTCTCCACCCTCTGCCCCCGCCGTCACCCGCCTCCCCCCACCCCCTCCAACCCCCTCGATCCCCCGCAAGCCCCTCCCTCTCCACCCTCTGCCCCCGCCGTCAACCGCCTCCCCCCACCCCCTCCAACCCCCTCAATCCCCCGCAAGCCCCCTCCCCCTCCAACCCCCTCAACCCCCGCACGCCCCTCCCTCTCCACCTCTGCCCCCGCCGTCACCCGCCTCCCCCCACCCCCTCCAACCCCCTCGATCCCCCGCAAGCCCCCACCCCCTCCAACCCCCGCAACCCCCGCACGCCCCTCCCTCTCCACCCTCTTCCCCCGCCGTCAAGCCCCTCCCTCTCCACCCTCTGCCCCCGCCGTCAAGCCCCTCCCTCTCCACCCTCTGCCCCTCCCCCTCCAACCCCCTCAACCCCCGCACGCCCCTCCCTCTCCACCCTCTGCCCCGCCGTCACCCGCCTCCCCCCACCCCCTCGAACCCCCTCGAACCCCCTCGAACCCCCTCGAACCCCCGCCAGCCCCCTCCCCCTCCAACCCCCTCAACCCCCGCACGCCCCTTCGTCTCCACCCTCTGCCCCCGCCGTCACCCGCCTCCCCCCACCCCCTCCAACCCCCTCGATCCCCTGCAAGCCCCCTCCCCCTCCAACCCCCTCAACCCCCGCACGCCCCTCCCTCTCCACCCTCTACCCCCGCCGTCAAGCCCCTCCCTCTCCACCCTCTGCCCCGCCGTCAACCGCCTCCCCCCACCCCCCTCCAACCCCCTTGAACCCCCGCCAGCCCCTCCCCCCACCCCCTCCAACCCCCTCGATCCCCTGCAAGCCCCCTCCCCCTCCAACCCCCTCAACCCCCGCACGCCCCTCCCTCTCCACCCTCTGCCCCCGCCGTCACCCGCCTCCCCCACCCCCTCCAACCCCCTCGATCCCCCGCAAGCCCCCTCCCCCTCCAACCCCCTCAACCCCCGCACGCCCCTCCCTCTCCACCCTCTGCCCCCGCCGTCACCCGCCTCCCCCCACCCCCTCCAACCCCCTCGATCCCCCGCAAGCCCCCTCCCCCTCCAACCCCCTCAACCCCCGCACGCCCCTCCCTCTCCACCCTCTGCCCCCGCCGTCACCTGCCTCCCCCACCCCCTCCAACCCCCTCGATCCCCCGCAAGCCCCCTCCCCCTCCAACCCCCTCAACCCCCGCACGCCCCTCCCTCTCCACCCTCTGCCCCGCCGTCACCCGCCTCCCCCCACCCCCTCCAACCCCCTCGATCCCCGGCAAGCCCCCTCCCCCTCCAACCCCCTCAACCCCCGCACGCCCCTCCCTCTCCACCCTCTGCCCCCGCCGTCAAGCACTTCCCCCCACCCCCTCCAACCCCCTCGATCCCCCGCATACCCCCTCCCTCTGCCCCCGCCGTCAAGCCCCTCCCTCTCCACCCTCTGCCCCCGCCGTCAACCGCCTCCCTCCACTCCCTCTACCCCCACCACCTAACCCCTCCGGTTATCCCGCCATCACCACATCCTCTGTCCCCACACTCTTCCCCTACAATTCCCCTCCACCTACATTGGATTTCTATTGCTCAGCTTCTTATGCCCATTTCAATCAATGGCTGACCCCTCCGCTCCGGGTGATCAACATACTCCGCCGTCCGAGCTTCCTCCCCACCATCCCAATCAATCCTCTCCCACCTCCGCGCCTCCTTCCAACCATCCAAATCAAACTACTCCCTCATCGGCAGAACAATCTGTTCCAGCTAACCCACCGCATCCTACTGCCCTTCTTGCTATTCCTATTTATTCCATACACTCTGATTCCACCGACCTTTATTCCCCACCTCCCATCCCTCACCCTCCTTCTCCTTCCACATCTGTGTCTCATTCCTCACACCCACCTTCGCCAACCGGGGATTATATGCGCCGGTTTCTTCCACCTGACTTAAACCTGCAAATCCGTATGCATTTATCCCTACCAACCATTGCCCTCCGTCAAATGTTTTCTATTGAAGATCTTCAGCAGGCAGGCCTGTGGGGCTTGGCCAACGTTTTCTTCAATAATCCATCCAATTTTACCCAGGTGTATGAAGCTATCCGCCTCTTCCCTCATTTTAGAACCGGCACTCTCTCCATACCAGCCATTGCCACCAGTATTGGGTCCTCCCTATTACATTTTCGTTCTCCCCCCTTCCTATACTCTGGATTGTCAACCTCGGCTACAATTGCTTTTTGTACAGATCACTTTCAAAGTAATGCTAGATTTTCAATCCGCATGACCACCCTTCTCAATGCGTTCATTTTTTTCTTTTTACTGCGTAGTCCCACATCTTCGCTCCCCTGGTCAGATATTCGTATTGCCGATCCGCTTTTCTGCTTTCTCCATAGCCGTCCTTACCCTTACGCAACCCTCATTTATAGTTCCTTGACTTTGCGATCCCGTCGACTCCGCGAGGCTATCTCTAGGGGCTCTCATGCATTTTCCATCTATTTTGCACCCTTCTTAGCTTGGATCTATCAATTACCTGCACACTCTGCCAACAATGTTGATTTTCTCCCTACCAACCCTGGGCTACCTTCCATTGCACAATCTCCTTCCCCCCCTCTAATCTCAATTGACTCAGCTTCCGCATCGACACCAGCAGCCGCACCACCTGATATCCCCTCCTTCCCTCCCCAATCTTCTTCACCTATCCCTCCAGCCTCTACCAATTCTCCGTCCATGCCTACCCCTCCTATTATCCCTAGACCTCCCCTCTCTTCAGCTTTCAAGCCTCTCATTCAAGCGCACCTCAACCCCCAAAACCCCACTTGTATGCCCCCCCTTCCTCCGGTTTCCACCTCACCCCCTATCATTAATGATCCATTCAGCCAACCACTTCCCTCCCACAATCCTTCCCTTCCCAATCCATCTTCCACTACTTCCCTTCCTCCTCATCCGCCGGTAATCCCTCCTTCCCATATCCCTCCTGATCCATCGGCCTCTCCTTCTCCGCACTTTGACATCCCATCCACCCCTTCCTTTTTACAATTACTACGGGACACGAGTGTCGTCGCTCTCGGCAGTGCTCAGGCCTCTCAGATTTCCTTGGATTCGGTATCGGCAGCAGCTTCGGTTCATCAACAGTATATCTCCACAATCGAAAACATCAATTGCATGGCCCATTCTCAATGGCACTCGCTCAATGAAACAGCGCGATTGCTCAAAGAAGAGAGAGATCATTATCGCGATATGGCAGACTCTGCGTTGAAAGCCTTAGAAGATCTTCAAAATCGCTCTAACTTAGGGCTTTGTGCTAATGCTGCATGCAGACGTATCAGACGGGACAGGGATAATCTTAGGCAATGCCTTAGTTCGCTACAGCATATGATTGAACAAGCTTCTGCTCCTTTGCCCCCCTCTCCAACAACATCGGCTGAAAATCTCAATCAACCTGCACCATAAATTGCCGTTCACAGTCTAAATAAATTGCTCATCCCCTTCATAATAATTGCTCTTAGCCTTCATTATCACTTTGTCAATAAAATTCTCATCCCTCTGATTTTGTCAATAATTCTTGTAGGGTGCCTTATGCTTTTTCTTACTTAAATAATACCGCACTCTTTATCTTTTCTTGCCTCAGCTTTGTTCTTTTCCTGTCTGCTGTCTTTGAGATTTTTCTGTTTTGTATTGCTGTTGTCTCTCCAGGACGGAGAGATCTTTAGGTGGTGGGCATCTGTCGAGCCCTAACCGGTTGAAACTAAGGGTGCAAAGTATTTTTTTCTCTTAAGGTTCAAAGGATGAATTTAAAATCTTAAGGTGCAAAAGTAAAGAATTAAAAGGAAAGGTGAAGGTATGGAAGGCCGCGTACGCAAAGGTGGAAATAGGGCCGCCCAATCAAAATTTTATTTTAAAGTCACTCTTGTTCTAAGGTCACTACAGGACAAAGTAGTGAGTCATTGAGGACCAGTTCAAAAGACAATCTTGGGACATTGAAAGGGCACCGAGATTGTATTACAGTTAGAGTGCGCGAACCGGCGGACTCAACAAAAGAGAGACAAAAGGCTATTCTTGGACACTGGAAGTAAGAAGAAAAGGAGAAGTGAAGAGTCACTGGTGTGTGTCGACCGCAAAAAGTGAAGAGTGCAAGAAGTGAGGCTAAGGGAGGTGCAGAGAGTGCGAAGCCCATCCCAAAAGTCTCTCTCCGCGTTCAGGCCCGAAGGAGATTAGTCCCTCAGCTCGTGGAAGCTTAGTGCAAGGTGTGCACAAGGAGAAGCTGGAAGCAAGTGAAGGACTGGTGCAGAAGAGGCCGGCTGCTGGGAGATTCTGAGATAATTGATCTTTTATGATTGAGCATTCTCTGTAATTGCGCCCCAAGTATTAACTTGGATTGAATGAAATAGTATAATCCTTCTATTGTAATCAAAAACTCAAGGTTCAAAGGTTCAAAGGTGTTTCTGTAGAAGCTTGTCTGAGTTATTTCGTCTCTTGTTCTTCTTCTTTTTCTCCTACAAACCCTCAAACTCCTTCACATCCAAGAAAACCCCCAACACCTACTATTACCAAAAACTTGATTTCGATAGGCCAAATGGTAGAAAAAGGCTATCAAGTTAGGTTCAATGAAAGAGGATGTTTTTTTGAGGATCCAAGGGCAGGTTTCAAGCTCATAGCAAAAGGAAAAAAGCAAGGGAGAATGTTCACAATGGACATAAATCAGCCACACCATTCAATGTATGTCACATATGGAGACAAGAGGATAGCAGATTTGGATCTATGGCATAAACGAATAGGTCACATCAACCTACAAAAGCTCAAGGACATGCAAAGGAGGAGCTTGGTAAGAGGCCTACCAAATTTTACATCTAAAATGTTGCATGAAATTTGTGTAGTTTGCCAACAAGGAAAACAATCAAGGCTTCCCTTCAAGAAGAGTACCTATGTAAGTGCAAATGTTTTAGACCTCATTTACACGGATGTTTGGGGTTCAACAAGAGAAGCATCCCTTGCTGGAAATAGGTATTTTGTAACCTTCATTGATGACTTTTCAAGAAAAGTGTGGTTGTATTGCATTAGAAACAAATCAGATGTGTTCCACTACTTCAAGAAATTCAAAGCACAGGTGGAGAAGGAATCTGGCAAGTTTATCAAAACTTTGAGATCCGATGGAGGGGGAGAGTACTTCTCCCATGAATTTTCTGAATTTTTGCAGGTCAATGGCATCAAAAGACAATTTACATGCAGGTATACCCCTCAACAAAATGGGGTAGCAGAGAGAAAGAACAGACACATAGCAGAGGTAGCAAGGTGTATGCTCAACGAAATGAATATGCCGCATTGTTATTAGGGAGAGGCTACATATACAGCAACATACATCATAAATAGATGTCCTACATCAGGTGTACATCATCTAACCCCTGAGGAAGCATGGAGTGGAAGAAAACCTTGCATTTCACATCTTAGAGTCTTTGGTTGTATATGCTATGTACATCTACCTCAAGAGTTGAGGTCAAAGTTAGATGCCAAATCTGAAAGGTGTATTTTTTTGGGATATTCTATGGAACAAAAGGGGTATAAATTCTATAATCCCATCACCAAGGAGCTGAAGGTAAGTAGGGATGTTGTCTTTGATGAGTTGAAGCCTTGGTATGCATGCACGAGTCCATTGCAGGTTGAAGACATAGGTGAGATGGATTTGAAGAATGATGATAGAGTTCAAGAAAGCATGGATTTAAGTGGTCCAAGCAACTCATGCAACACAAGGGCATTAGTGCATGAAACTTATAGAAAACCTCATTTACAGAGATGATATGGTGTTGGTACTTCTTAGGAATGCTCCTCTTGTCCCTAGGCACTTGCTAGGTCATTCAAATCATTCATGAACCATGGAAATCTGCCTTCTCTTAATATATAGATGAGTATGTGACTCTTCATCTACCCTTTTTTTGCCTCTTGACTTTACAATGGCTTCTTCTTGATCTTCTAGCTTCCTCGAGTGTCCTTTGGTGCTTATTTTGTGCTCAAATGGATAAGGACTCATGGCTTCAGCATTATCCATGTTTTTCTTCACGTTTTGAATATCCAAATAATCCTCTAAGCTTGCTCCTTCTTTTTTTTCATCACTCCCCCTCAAGCTTAGGGTACGAAGTGTCTATGTCCATCAATCTCATCATGTTATTGAGCTTGATTAGCTTTGATGCATCCAATCCTCTAGTGAATTGATCTACAACCTTCTCTTTTGTAGTCACAAAATGAACACCCACTTCATTATTAACAACTTTTTCTCTTACAAAATGGTAATGCACCTCAATGTGCTTACTTGTAGCATGATTCATTGGGTTATTAGACAAATGTATATATGACATGTTATCTCCATAAAGGGAGATTGTTCCAACTTTCACATCCAAGTCAATTAGTAGCTTCTTAAGCCACATAGCTTCACATGGAGTTAGAGCTAATGTCTATGCTCAGCCTTAGTTGAAGACAATGCAACTGTGGGTTTCTTGTTTGGCATCTATGAGATAATCTTTGTTCCAAGCATGAATACATACCCTGAAGTTGATCTTCTATCATCAATAGAACCTGCCCAATCAGCATCACTCCATCCTCTAAGTGTAAGATCTTCTCCATACTTATAAAATAATCCATGATTGATTATATACTTCACATATCTAGGCACTCCCTTGGTTTCATTTAAGTGCTCTTGAGTGGAAACATGCATAAATTGAGCAACTACTCCTACCGCATAAGAAACATCGGGTCTATTCATTCTTGCATAGATCAAAGAACCAATCAAGCTTCTATACAATGTTAAGCCATCAAGTTTCTTACCATCCATCATAATCATCTTTGTATTTGCGTCTGTAGGTTGAATGAGTACCTTACATTCAGCCTTGCCATACTTGTAGAGTACAACCAATAGATATTTCCTTTACAAAAGGTATATGGCATCCATTGCATAAACAATTTCAATACCTAAAAAATACTTTAACTCACCCAAATCTAATACTTGGAACTCCTTTCCAAGTTTCCATTTGATGTATTTAATTCACGTATGATCACTACTTGTTATGATTATATCATCCACATAGATACATATGAATACTACCTTACTCCCTTCCTTCTTCACTAGAGTGAGGGATCTGATTTGCTTTGTGTGTACCCACACTTCTCAAGGTAATCAACAAGCCTTTGATTTCAGGCCCTTGGTGCGTGCTTAAGCCCATACAATACCTTCATCAACCTACAAATAAAATGAGGATGATCCACATCTTCATATCCAATAGGTTATGCCATGTATACCTCTTCCTTTAGCTCACCATTCAAGAATGCTTTTTTTTATATCAAGCTGATATATAGGCCATCTTCTACCTTCACATAGAGCTATTAAGGTCCTTATTGTTGTTTTGTTGGCCACCCTTGTTTACATGTAGAGGCCTCTACAACAACCATTCTAGTCTCTTTCTTATTTGCATCCCTTGTGGCCAGATTAGGTCAACTCTTAATGACATGATCATTTTCCTTACAATACTTGCAAAAATGTTTCAAATTTTCTATTTTTTTATCATTTTTGTCTTCCTTCATTGATTATACAGCATTAGTAGAATTCTGCTCACTAGTATATGAGCTCCATTTATCTTTTCCCTTATGGCTAGCTAAGGAATCTTGATCTACAACACACAAATTGACATGTTTTATCTAGACTAATCTTTCTGCAATAAAACAAAGACAAAATCCTCAAATTTTAAGGCATTTGGATTTCCTTTCATCATCAATTGAAGAGTAGCAGCAAAGCTCTGATATGAATCTGGAATATTATTAAGAACACTTTTCACAAGTGAACTTTCATTAGCAGAAGTCAACTACTCCTTCAAATCTTTGATCTTTGTCAAAAATTATCAGATTCCATAAAATTGCATTCATTCATATGTTCACTCTCCAACTATTTTCAGAGCTAACGAACACAAGCCTCATTTCTTTGTTGGTATAATGTTTTAAGAGTATCCCAAATAGCTTTTGTTATCTTCTAGGAGCAATATGAGGACAATGGGATGTTTGGCAAACAAGACTATTAAGGCATGTGCCTCTACATCTCTACCATCCCAACGAAGTTGCTTTATTGTAGGTGCAACAAGAACTGCAACATAACCACAAAATTGAAGATTATCATCTTCAACACCATTTGCATCACCTTTAATAATTGGATTTGCAGGTGTAGAAGGATTTTTTTCTACACCATGCACAATATTACATAGCCCTTTTGCTACCAATACATGATCCATCATATATGCCCACAATGGATAATTAATACCATCCAACTTATCCTCAATAGCCAACATACGAAATACATTATTGCATTCAGCCATGGCTAGTGACAAAGTACCTTAATGTAGAAATTTGGTTGTATTTCAAAAAGTTGAACAAACATACCTTGCTAAGATATATTAGACTTGTAGCTGCTTTATGGAACTTGTACTGATGAACCAAAAGTTGTATATATGTTTGGCATAAATGGACAATTTACTTGCACACTCATTGTGATAGTGTGTTTGGAGGACAAAACGAGCTCAAATCAAAATTTAAACATGATGGAAAAAAGCTTTTTTGAAATCCTAACCATCTTGAGTATGCCCACAAATTTCTAAGTGATTTTGAGTCTATGACTGGAGGGGTGTCGATGACTCCCTATAGAAAGTGATGACCTACTCCGATATCAATTGTTGGAGTTAGATGTATGTGGAAGCTGCAGCAGATTAAATCTCAACTCTAGCTATTTTTTATTCATGCAACATTTATCAAATTTTTCAAATCTCCTAAAGCTTTCTGCAAACTTTCATTAAGCTCAAAAGTCACTTGATTCATAGTTCTATTGCCATTTCTTTGAAAGGTATGAGACTTGTTGACCAACTCTAGAAATGTATAGGATTATCTTATTTAAGCCCTTAGACTGATGAAGAAACTCCAAATTTTAATCTCTTTGTATCTAAATCTAGCTTAACTTATCTATTTTGATTCCATAAAATTAAATTTCAATCAAATATTAATTTAAATTTATCATGTTATCTTTGTTGTAGCTACGCTTAGGTGAGCCTACAAACAATGCACTTGCACTTTTAGAATCTCTTCTAACTATGAAGAGGAGTTCTAAATTCTTTAAACTTTAGATATGCCATAGGATCTATACTGGAGTATTTTTTCCAAGAAAAAGTGTTGCAATTTGGAGCTCCAATATGAAACAATCATGTGTTCATCAGACACATGTACCTATCTTTGGCGAATCCTTGTCAGAGGTCATTCTTTAAAACAGAAGTCATTTGACCTATCAAATGATCTCTATTTTGATCCACAATCAATTAGAACATATTTCACTAAGAAAGATTTCAATGGTATAAGTTTCAAAGTATTTAGACATTTGAGTGTTTCACAATGACCAAAATAATGATCCTCTATTCTTGGAATATTTTTAAAATTTATAGAGGATAACCTTCACTCCTTTATTCATATCTTCTTAAATAGAGACATATCTCATCTTGAGATTTTCTAAGAACCATCTTGAGGTATCTAGCTAAGGTTATAAAAAAAATTACTCAAATTAGATTAATAAGCTAAGAAAACCAATCTTCTCTATGTGAGATGTGTTACACTTAGGTGTTCCTTGAGTAGCTTTGATGTGAACCTTTTCCCTATACATGGGAAATTTTTACTCTAGTGTTGGCTAGAGGTTTTTTCGCCATGTTACCACATACTTGATACTCTCACATGTGGTGGTACTTTGTACTTAGGGATATTATTCAGCTCTTACTTCAGTTCAGTTCATCATCAATAGAGAGAACTATTCCAACCATCATCTTCTCCGTGTGCCTTGCTGTGTTTGTGCTCCTTGTGTGTGCTTCTCGTGTGTCTCTCGCACTTCTACACGCACCCAACAGTGGTATCAGAGTAGGTTCAGCTCCTTCTTAAGTTTCTGTTTTTCATGTCGTGGTGCGCGCACTTTTAACAGTGCAAATCGACTTCGGAGCATAGAAGAGCGAGTTTTAGAAGACAAGAAACATTTCCACCAGAAGCACTTGGGTTTTACCTCCATTTCAAAGCCATTCGTGCAGTCAAAATTGCCATCAGAGTGACAGTTTGTGAGCTGAAATTTCAGAATTCATTTCAGCTTTCATCGAAGTGAAGATTTTGTCACATTCTTGTTCTTTTGTGAAATGGCGGGCAGCAATGACTTGTTTGGCATGCTTCAAGCTGAAGATGATCTTGATGAGACCAACTATCCGATATGGTCTTACATGATGAAGCATGTTCTTATTGCTAAACAACTTTGGAACATAGTGGCAGATGTAGATCAAAGACCCGCAGGTGCTTCTACTTCACAGTCTACTGTCACAGATGGAGCTTCTTCTTCAAGTACAGTGGTTTCTCCTTCTCCACCTACACAGGAGCAGCTTAGATGGGATGGAAAAGATGCTCAAGCTCATGATTTGATTGCGCTTTCAGTGAAGCGTCATATAGTTCCACACATTTGGTCATGTTCTACATCGAGACATGCATGGGAACTCTTGCTTCTTTGTATGTTGTGCGTAATGAAGCACATGTTGCATACTTGAGGAAGCAACTTGAGAATGTATGTATGGCTGAAAATGAGTCGACGGATGTGTATGTGACTCGCATCAAGGACTTGAAAGAGCAATTGGCAAACATAGATGAGATTATTCCAGATGCATCACTCATTTCTACATTGTTGAAAGGATTACTGGAATCTTTTCAAAGCTTTGCTACTATACTCCATTTGGTTGCAAAAGGGAATCCTAATATGTATGCATTTGATGAGGTTGTGTCTCTTCTTTTGCAAGAAGAGCAATCTAGAGTGAATAGGAGTGGTTTGATTGAGGGAACGCAAGCACTTGCTATCTCACAAAAGGGCAAAAGCAAGTATGGTTCAGTTTTGGGGTTCTTCAAAACCAAAGCCTCAAGCTTCCTCTTCCACTCATTCCTCTAATGATGCTGATTCGCAAAAGAAGAAGATATGCAAATATTCCAAAATGCTGGTCATACTATTGATGAGTGTAGAAAGCTTGCTAAACGCAATGAAAAGAAGAAGGAATCTGGCATGTCTATTGCTGAAAATTTAGCAAATGCAAAGAATGATGAAGCTAACATGGCTCAAGATTTTTGGGCATGTGTTGTTACATGTCATTATGATGCATCTTTGCATTCTAAATGTATGGTTGTGAGTGAGGCTGATTCGGATTGGTTCTTTGATAGTGGTGCTTCAAAGCACATAACATCATGCAAAAGATTTTTTGCCTCTTTGAAAGATGCACCCAAAGGAGCACATGTGGCGTGTGCAAACAATGCCTCTTATCCTATCATTGGAGTAGGAGAAATTGAGCGTGTGCTAACATTGCCTCTATCATTAGATAGATAGATAGATTGATTGATTGATTGATAGATAGACAGAGAGAGGGATAGATACGGCTGCAAATGGAGGTGTGATTCTCTTGAAAAATGCATTGTATGTGCCCGATATCAAGAAGAAATTAATTTCAGTTCCGTTGATTGCCAAAGCTGGACTTCATGTACACTTTGTTGACGATAAGTGTATGGTTCATGATTTCAGCAATGGTGTCACTCTAGCACAATGGTGAGGACCAATGTGAGAAGATTCACCTCATAATTGTCAATCCGTGGAGACGTGAGGACTAGTATGAAGACTATGAGCAAGTGAAGGCACAAGTGTGTGAGTGAGAAGCACACAAGCATGCACATACATACACACACACGCGCACACAAGGCAAGAACAAGGAGAGGAACAATGGAGTTCTTTGCATTAGTCAAAAAGTCTCTTACATAAGCTCAATTCACCAACAATCTCCCCAAAAATGAGCTCTCTAGCTCTTTTTATAGTTTTCTCACTAGCTTTGGCCTTGTCCAGACCTAGTGTCCGGCCTAGTTAAAAATTAGGTTCTAGAGCCTATTTGAGGGCTCAAACGAAGTCTAAAAATTATGAAAATTGGTATGTAGCTAATTCTAATACTCCTCAAGCTCGAGGACTCCTCGGCTTGAACAAAATGGAGTCTATTCTACCAAAAACGGAATTTACAATGTTTGTGTAGTGATTAAAATCACTTGAGTTGTGAATGGTCCATGGAAAAAATGATTAGGCCTTGTTGCCGTATTGTGCATGATTGCTCTATTGTACCTATATGCTCTTCATATGACCTGTATGCCAACACTCCCCCCTTCCTAGCATCTGTTGCCCCTGACAGACCTCTGTTCTACCGGGTGGTTGATATAGTATTGGATGACATTGGTGGCAAGTTTGTGTTCTCCTATCCTTAAGCCTCTTGCTAGATCAGCTTCTAATGTATCCCAATTTATTGCACCGGGGACCTCTGGTTGCGGTGTGGTGTAGTACTCAGAGTACATGGCTTGTTCACAAGCAAAGAGTTGGAGCAGGTGTGTTGGATTAGGTGCAAACACTTCTGAGTGGTACTCCCAAAATCCGGATTGGAACATTTCTTCAAATGTCTGTTTATAGCATGCAGGGAGGTATTTGATGCGTGCATGCCAGGCATATGCTACCCTAATGTTGGGCGTGCTGCTCATGTCGTACACTAAATTGTAGTTTCCATTAGTGAACCCCGGTAGCCATATCTGTGGGGCTGCCGCATTTCGAAAGGTTTTGAGGACTACCTGCATCATATCCAAAATCTTAAGCATCATTTGGGCCGCCACATCTGGCATGGGCTTCAATCGCGACATCCAATGTTGAATTGTTCCCATCATGTACGCTACTAACGGTGGTCCCTGTGGTGGCGCAATGTATGGATAATTGAGCCATGCCTTGCATTGTGCATTATTCTGGACCTTTATGTTGAATGCTTTCCATGAGCGGCGTCGTGGAACAGGGCCATAGCATGGATTATAGAGGAGATGTAATGGTGCATTGTTCCAGGTGCGGAGCATTGGAGGAAGGTCTTCGGGTTGAAATTGGGTTGCGAAGGACGATATCTTCCCTGTGACTCTCTGTATTTCTGCGTTATAATCTGCCAAAATGATATAGTAAGGCCTATATTGGAGTTCGGATGAGAGGATAAGGCGTCTCGATGACAGGTTTTTGAAGTAATTGGATTGTAATACAGTCTCTTCTATGACTCTCATAGCCTGATTCTGCACCACGGTTCGCTCTTCATGTGAACTCCCGATTTCCTCCACTTGTCGTAGCCATGGGGGTCGTGGTGCTTCAAATGTGTCCTGACCTTCTTCCGTTTGTTGATCTCCTGGGAAGGGTTGTGGGTCGTATTCTTCTTCAAATGTTTGTTCCACAGGAATTTGTACTATTTCTTCATTGATGGGAGCCTGTGGAGGGGAAGGTGGTCTTTCATATTGTAGTAGGCGTGCTTGCAACTCTGTGACTTGTGTCTGGAGATCTTGTAGGGCCCCTGAGTCTGTGAGAAGTGAAGCCGCTGATGAGGTGGTTTGAGGGGTAGTCGTTGTGTCTTTTTGTTGTTTCTGCTTCAGTTGACTCAGTTCCTCTGATAGCTGGTCATGTGCTTCAAGCAGCATGGCATAGTCTTCCAATATGATCTTGATATTGTCGGGGGTCACTGCTTGAAACTTTGATGGGCTGATGGGTGCCCCTGGTATGCTTTCGATGGCTGCTTCTAAGTTCTCTTGGTTCTGTTGCTGTAGGCATCGATTCTCCTCGTGAGCAGCTGCAAGGTGTCTTCTAAGAAGTGCCATATTTCGTTGAAGTCTTGAATTGCGTTCTAGTTGTGTTTTTAGATGGCCTTCTACCACTTGTATTGCTTCTTGGTCTGTATTCTGTAACTGTAGTTCCAATACACTATGAGCCTCTTGTAAAGTTTGGAATTGTGTATGGAGGCGAGCATTCTCCTCTTCTACTGTAGCAAGACGATTTTGTAGCACCTCTGAGTGCTCTTGCAGTCGTGCGTTATGTTGCTGGAGCTGATTGTACTCTGTCCTTAACTGTGAAATACATGCTAGCATGGTGTCCAATGCATTGCCTATGGATGATGGTGTTGTTTGTACAATGGAGGATGCATGGGGAGGGGATTGGGGAATGGGAAGCGTGAATGATGTGTCTAATGGAGATGTGTGTGTGGGTGAAATTGGTGGAGGGGGAATGGGAGGAGGTGGAAGTGTGGGTGGTGGGGGAGGTGTTATGGGTGGTGAAATGTCCATGCTTTCAGGAGTGGAAGCAAGTGTGGTGTCTACCATATACATTGGAATGGTAGGTGGTGTGTGTGTGAAAGTGGTGAATAGATGAGAAGTGGGGTTGGGAGCTGAAAATAAAGGGAATGGTTGAGACCTGGGTTGAAAAGTTCTAGCAAGAAAGGCATGGAGGGATTGGAGAAGTGGGGGGATGGGGGTTGGGGGTTGAGGTCGTAGAGGCGGGGAGGTCATGAAGGGTGGTGTGGTGGTAGGGAATCCAAGGATTATGGATCTAGAGTCTGGATGACCTATGGCTGAGGGTATGGGGGATGGTTGTCCTAGGGCAAGCTCTATGAGCGGTTCGGTGGATTGGGTTGTGATGGTGGTGGCTTCATAGATTGGGTTGTCACCGGTGGAGAACAGGGTTGAACTCGAGGTGGGAGTGCGGAAGATGAAGGTTTGCTCAGTGGGTTGGGTGGTCGAGGTGATCTCCACGACTTCTGTTCTAGGAGGCGATGGTGGGGGTGTGGGTGGTAGTGGTTCAGTTGACTCTTCATGGATGATTGTATGCTCTTGGCTAGCAGTTACTACTGCTTGGGAGGTTGTCTCAATGGGTTAGGATGTAATAATAGGCCCTTCTGCCATTGTAATGGGGATCTGGATGTTTTTACCTGACCGTGGTCGTGTTTGGAATATTCGTGGATCATATTGAACTGGAGACCTCCTAATTGCGGTCCGAACTGCTTCTACTACCCCATATGTTTCTGCCATCAATAAGAGACCTTCACTGTATTCTGAGTCAACTCCTGCTTCTTCCAAAAGCTGAGTCATGCTCTGTTCGGTGAGCAGTTGTTGCGATCGCACTCGTTCCATTATTTGATACAGCCTTCGGAGTTCTACTGTATAAGCGGGGGCTTCAGTGGTCTCCTCTTCGTCTGCTCCTTCTTCTTCTAGGTGTCCTTGTTGTTGACCTTGCTGATCGTCACCCCAATGTACATGGTGACCTTCTGTGGATTTTCTCCTTCTTTGTGAAGGTGTGCCCTGTTCTTCTGTATCTGAATAAAACTCTACATCAGAGAGTTGTGTACTTTGTAAGAATGCTTCAAAGTCAAGGGGACCCATCCCTTCAGCATCTCCAGTCGTAGCAAATTCAAATTTGGATGGAACAGGAGGAGCCGAAGGGGCAGCTTGTGTTGTAGTTTCAGATCCAGACCTGGGTATTCTAATGGTAAAGGGAGGTACAGTGGCCTCCCCTCGTGGCGAGACTTCTGGAGTAGTCAGAACTTCACGTGTCTGGACACAAGGGATCGAACCCCTCATGCGCTTGGATTGATGTGTGGCGGCCTTGAGTCTCTTGAACATTTGTAGTTGTGCCCACGTTAGAGCACGTTCAACAGGTATATCATATGCTAAGCACTTGTAGATGATGCGCGTGATTGCACAACACCCATTCACCACTAGCTTCCTATGTGCTCTTTTATTTGCTTCATACAACTGCTCTATAATCCATACAGGAAGCTTAATTGGTAACGCACCTGTCTCCGCTAAGTAAAGAGCGAACCAAATTCTTTTGTGCGGTTGTGTGAAGCGGTCTTGACCGGGGAAAGCAAAATGTTGCATGCACATATGGAGAGGTATGGACACGTTTGGTGTGAGTGCTGCCATATCTTTAAGCTTCAGTAGTTTCCTATCCTTCATGTTATTAGGAACGAGAGCATCCTTCTCAGAAGGTACATGTGTACCGTGCATATTCAAAGCAGCGCTCACCAACTCCAAGGTAAGTTCAAACCTCTTTAACTCGTTGTTGCCCAGCAAGGAAGGAAGAAGAAACGATCTTGGTTTGTCCTTTTCTGCATTAGCCTGTAATGTTGAGACCAGATAGTAGCATCGGAGGAGGTCTGGTTTGGGTAATGGTGCCTCAAAGTACTCAGCTAGCCCTGCACGTTGCCATATGGTCTGAAGATCCTGTGTGCTCTGTAGAGTCTCAAACTCCTTGGAGAAGAATTGGAATCTGACCCATGATCTGTCATACTCGCACTTAGACTCCCATATATACTTGGCCTCTCCTAATGGGCCTGGCATGCCATTGAACCAATGAGAATTGGCATGGACTCTCTTTGTGATCCCTGTGGGTGGATCCGGTACCGGGATCTGCTGAAGGTGTTGCAGCTCCACAGGTCATTCAGTTGGTGGCACATTAACAGGTAGACTATCTACATCAATTCCTGCAGTCCTTATTCCTGCCTGTGAGCTCGGACCTGTTGCTTCTGCCATGAGAGTGCTTGTAGTTGCTGATGCTTATCTGCTAGAAGAAGAGAGAGGCACATTAGCATTGCATTGGAAACAGGATGTTATGGTGTTCCGTCCACAATACCAACATGAAATTCCGAGTGGTTAGAGGTTAGTGGGTCAAGTGTTCGTGACGTGTGTGCACGTGGGTTAGTAGGTAAGGGTTCACTCTAGATGCATACTTTGGTTGTGCAATGTTCTCAGAATGCACCTACATCAGAGGGGAAGGATTTACAGAGGTGGGTCAGGGGGTTTGACATGGGGTTTAGGTCTCCAAACTTTGATGCTGGAATCGTTGCTTTTATTGGCGATGATGTGTGAAGGTTTGCGTACTGGAGTGTGTTGGGTTTGGGACCTTTTGGGTACCCATTTCCAAACATTCGGAGGCGTGACCGAGAATGTGGTGGTGTGGAGTGTAGATGTTTGCCTTTGGAGGGGAGCCAATAGGACTCATGAGTGTTGGTTTGATCTAGTGATTGGAGGTGAAGTTATTTGAGCTAGTAAGCAGGTCTTGGGCACCCATATTTGTCTAGCCTTTGGGATAGCCTTCATTGACTGCTTTGGAACCCAAATAGAAATGGTTTGTCTACATTGATGCCTAGGGTACTCCTTCACTGTAGTCCTCGACACTGTAGCTTGCTTGGTGCTTCTTTGGAATCCCGTCTCCAAAGCCGAGGGTTGTTCACCTTTGCGTACCTAGATCTGCTTCATGCCATGGGGTATTCTGTATTGTACTGGTTGGTGTTCATTCTTCTTGGTCCTCGGGCTCCTCTGTATCGTGTATTTTTCAGCTTGCTTTCCTCGAATTCTCTTTGGAAAAGAAGGGAACTCCTCGTTGACTTCTGTACCTTTGTCATGAGTGGCAATCTTTTGCACCATAGAACTTTGGTCAAGAGTAGCATGGTTCATTTCAGGTGGACTCCTGGAAGGACCAGGATTCGGTGCCTCTTCTCGCGGCCTATGTGCTTGATTTTCTAATTCAATCGTTATGTGGTTTTGGCCTACCCATGCCTGAAGAAGTCCATTTCTTAGGTTGAGGCTGACTGCATGATCATAGATTCAGTCTTGGCCCAGGACAAGAGGTTCGGTAAGATCCTCCTCTTCACACACTAGCACTTTGACTGCCATTAACACCTCTTGAATGTAGAGGGGAAATTCCACCTCACCAATGCAAGGGGTTTCCACACCTCCCAATCCTATGAGATATGCCTCTATAGGATTGATTTGTAATTGCAGCTCTTGGCAGTAAGAAAGTCGAACTGCACTAGTGGCTGCCCCTGAGTCAATCAAAGCTCTCACTGTTCTTACACTCTCTCCTTGTCCTACTTCTAGGGTTACAAAAGGCCGTCGGTCGATTATTCTATGGGAATGTCCACCTGAAGCCTCGCACATGGCCATGGGATAGCCTAGAGATTCTTGAGTGTCAGGCATAGGCTGGTCTCTGCCTTGTCTCCTCAATTTCATTCATCGGAACGTTCTAAAGCTTCTGCCTGTGCTTCTTCTCGAATTCGTTTCTCTTCTTCTTTACGTTTCTTGGCAGTGTTGAGTCGATTTAGCATCTCTTCAGTCAGGGGTTCTTGATATAACTTGACTCTGCATCCACTTATGTAACTTGGTAGAATATCACCCTCTAGAGTGGCTAGTTGAACTGCTCCACTTGTGGAGATCCTATTGATAATCATTGGCCCATAACCTCTCTTCTCTAACTTCTGTGCATGTTGCTTCAAGGTGTAGACTAGGACTAGGTCTTCTGCTTTCAAGCCCTTATCCTTGACGTGTGCATTGAAATATGCCTTTTGCCTCTTCTTGGCTGCATAAATTCTTGCTGCCGCCCTCAATCGTGTTTCACCTAATCGTTCAAGATCGAAGATTCTAGAGGACAACTCATGGCCTGTCCAATCATGCTCTTGTGCTACTTTCAAGGTTGGTATCAAAAAATCCAATGGTAACACTGCATTCTGGCCGAAAACCATCTGAAAGGGCATAGCTTGGAGTACCGTTTTATAGGCAACTCTGTATGCCCAAACAGCATGGTGTAGCTGTTTTTGTCCCAATCAGAGCGTTTGTTATTCACTAATTTGGTTAGCACATTGCATAGAATCTTATTTGTGCTTTCGGCTTGTCCATTAGCTTGTGGGTGATAGGGGGCAGACTTCTTGTGTATCACCAAGAACTCTTGAAGAAGATTTTCAATGACTTCATTCAAGAAGTGAGTCCCTCTATCACTTACTAGCTCTATGGGTAGCCCGTATCGAGTGAACACATTCTCAAATAAGAATTTAGTGGTTGTTTGGGCATCATTCTTTGTAGTGGCTTTCACTTCTACCCACTTGGTTAGATAGTCTGTGGCCACGATGATATACTCAGCATGTGAACCCTTAGCTGGGGGATTAATAGGACCCACAAAGTCTATTCCCCACTTAGAGAATGCACGTCCACCCATCATAGGCTTCAATGGCATCTCATCCTTGCGTATGGGATACTGGGTTCGTTGACAAACCTCACACCTCTTCACATAGGTATGTGCATCCATGTGAAGGGTGGGCCACCAAAATCCTACAAATAGAATTGCCTTGATCACCCTATCTGGACCGAAGTGTCCTCCTGCTACACCTTGGTGAGCAGTCTCTAATATCTTGAGGTATTCGCTCTCATGAACACACAGTCTTAGGTAACCATCTTTACCACGTTTCTATAAATTATCACCAATGATGGTGTAATCCAAGGCTTCTTGTTCCAAACTTCTTTGTCTGGCCAAAGTCATATCTTGAGGGAATGTTTTCGTCCTCAAGAAGGCTACTAATGGTTCACTCCAATCTGGCACTAAAGACACTCGATAAAGAGTGGCGTGTTCCATTGGTGGTTTAGTGCAACAGATTGGGCATTCTTTGCACATTCTATGGACATCAACTTCCATGGTTGGCCAATGCACTTCGAGTCTCCTCAAGGTCTGTAGGGTTCGTTGTTTTGAGTAGTGTTGCTCTAATGCACCTACATGTGCTAATTGCAACCACTTAGCATACTCGTCGTCTTCCACACAACATGCTAATACTCCTTGCTCTGTATGTTTGTACATACTTCCTACCAAGATATGATACTTTTGAGCTCTTACTATCTCTCTATCTTCTGTGTGCATTACCGGGTGATTAGGACCGTATGTCAATACTGGCACTAATGGCTTAGCCCACTGAGGTACAACTTCCAAATTAAACAAGTAAGCATCAGGTAAGTCATCTGATACTCCTTGTGGGGCCTCTTCAGATGTGAGCCTAGAGAGATGGTATGCTCTCAAATGAGTCTTGCCTTTCCTCACTACTACCTCAAAGTCATATTCCATTAGTAGGAGAAACCATCTTACTAATCTGCCTGTATTACATGGCTTGTTTACCAGGTACAGTAGAGCTTGGTGATCAGTAAAAAATTTAAACTTATTTGCAAGCAAATAGTGTCTAAACTTTTTAACTGCATATACCATGCCTAATCCCTCTCGTTCAGTGGTTGTATAGTTTTGTTCAGCCGCATTCGACTGTCTACTAGCATAGGCAATTGGAAGATCCATATTGCCTTCGCCCGTAGGTTGTGCAAGTACACATCCAATAGCATAATTGGAGGCATCCACATGAACCCAATCTGGTGTAGTCAAGATTGGTGCTGAACATAATCTTCGTTTAAGCTCATTGAAGGAATTCTCACATTCATCAGTCCACTCAAAGTTAGTCAGAAGTCCGTACATGGGCTTTGCAATGACAGCATACATGTGAATGAACCGACGGTAGTAACAATGCCCCATGAAAGCCTGTACTTCCTTGATGTTCTTTGGCCTAGGTAGTTCTGGGATGGCTCTCACTTTCTCTTCGTCAGTGGATATGCCGTTCTTACACACTATGTGTCCTAGAATTTTGCCTTTCCTGACCATGAAAACACACTTTTCTGGGTTCAGGCAGACTTGATATTCTCTGCATTTATCAAAGATTTGTTTGAGTTCAGGTATATGGGTCTGTCTAATGTTGGAATGAGCGCAAAGATCATCAACATAGACTTCCAAATTCTTCCTCAAGAACTCTTTAAACACGTGACACATTAATCTTTGAAAGGTAGCAGGTGCATTGGTAAGCCCGAATGGCATTACCCGAAAGGCAAATATGCCCCACTCTGTGGCAAAAGCCGTCTTGTGCTGATCTTCTGGTGCAATGGCTACTTGATTGTAACCAGAGAACCCATCCAAGAAGCTGTATACTTCCTTGCCTGCTACCCTTCTCGGTGATTGGAAGCGGATAACTATCTCTGATAGTGGCTGTGTTGACCTTCTTCAAGTTAATGCAGACACGTAATTTGCCATTCTTTTTGGGCACCACTACAATGGGGGATACCCATTCAGTGTGCTCAATTTCATAGATAAATCCAGCTTCAACTAAGCGATCTATCTCTTCTTTGATCTTAGCAGCATAGTTATCATTATATGTGTATGGCTTTTGCTTAGAAGGTTTAGCATCTGAGGTCATGGGGATTGTGTGTGAGCATATGTCCGGCTCTACACCTTTCAAATCCTTATAAATCCAAGCGAATACATCTCTGTATTCTCTTAGCAAGGCTATTAATGCATGCTCTTCTTCCTCTGTTAGGTCATGTCCTATGTAAGTGCATCTCCCCTCTCCTTCTTCTAGGGCTACCACTATTTTTTTTGTGGTTTCTTTGTTATCATAGGCCTCTCCTGATTGTGCCTCTCGTTTAGGCATCCTTATCATGACTCTTCTGTCATCTATCTCATATTTCTTAAAATTTTCCGGGACCTCAAACAAAGATTCCTCCTCTTCTTGTGTGACTTCTTTCTTCTTCCTTTTCTTTCCTTCTTCCTTAGGGGTTACATGTGTGGCTAGCCTTACATCATTTGTAAGCTCTCCGTGCCTCTAGGGTTGAAATTCTACTTCATAGAAGTATTCTTCATCTAATGCAAAAGGTGGGTCCATAATGATTGACTCTAGATCGGAGTCACTCGCATCCTCAAATGCATCAGGGCTAGGTTCGCACTCTTCTAAAACTACCTCTCCCATGATTGGCTCTATGGAGAAGACTGAAATGTCATAGCCATCCTCATCACAGTGGGGTGTCCATTGTTCTTCATTGATGGCTACATCCATTGTTGCTAGAATTTCTGCCCAGCCATGAGGTTTGAATTCTTCGTCCGGAAATACTACAGGTGCATAGGCTGGGTCTTGAATTGATCTATGTGTTTCCTTCGCACCTACCTCTCTGGCTTTTTCCCTCTTCTCTTCTTCTACTGCTACTTTGCACATCCATAAGTGGGTATCTTCATGCATCCATGAGGATCCTGATCCTATGGAATGCACAGACTCAGTATCATCTTTGGCTCTATGGATGGGATTCCATTGGATTGGGGGTACATCTCTATGAGAGTAATCCTTGAGATTGACTTTGGTTGTAACACCTAAGTGCTGCAAATACAAGGAATTGGTTCCCCAATCCTGTACCACTTGCAACTGCCGCATAAATGGTCTCCCCAAAATCATCTCGTAGGCTTGGTTTTTGCTAAAGTCACATATAGCAAAAGTATGCTCGAACTCAACACATGTAGTGAGAGTTATTCCTTCTAGCAATCCTAAGGGCCTCTCAATATGACCATCGACCATCTGCAATTTCATTCTCGTTGGCCTGAGTGCTGGCTTGCCCCAACGCTTCCATAGGGAAGTGGTAGCAATTGCAACTCCTGCACCTGAGTCTAAAATTGCCTTGGTTGTGTATCCCTGATGGGTAACTGGGAGATAGGTATTTCCTTCTTCTCCATCACTCATATCTCCTATCTTATCCAATGGTATTTCTGGCACTGTTCTATAAGATCCTACCTGGGAACGCGATTTCGCTATGTCTGGCACTTGTTTGGCTACGTGTTTCCACACTTCCGGCTTGGCTTTGAGTAGCTCTTCTAAAGTGAGATTGCATTGCACTTTTGTATTCTTTACTACATCTGTGTTCCTAGGTATGATTGACTCTTTGTTTCTTATCATAACCGTAGGTGCTCTCATACAAGTGGACTTTGCTTCCCATGGGCTTGTGAAATGGGGCAGCTCCTGTAAAGAATTAGACTCGAAGTCCAATCTCTCTTGAGATTGGACGCTCTCCTGCTCTCCATAAATGGATGGAAGGTCTTGTGGGAATTGATCATGTGTGTCATCCACAAGTTCAATGGGAGGAGGAACTTCACTCTCTTTGGCCCATTTCTCTTCTTGAATCTCTCGCAAGAATTCTGGTGTGTATCGATTCATAGAAGAAGAGGTGTCTGGTTCAGTGGAGTTAGGCACATAAGCTTCCTTGGGAGGAATGCTTATTCTATCACTTGCCTTCTCCTTAGCCTGGGAGTTGGCTCCTTTTCTAGACTTTGCAATTAACATCTCCAATCTGTCTAACAGACCATCAAAATGCAATGGTGTTCTAGTGGAGCTAGAGCAAGTGAAAAGGCGACTGGTCTCAAACATGGCTTGGGCCAATTCCACCATCTTGGCACACAACTTAGTTCGTTCAAGCTCTAGGTCAGCTCTAGGGTAACATCTTTCATGATCCGTTACATTTGGCCCTTCGTGGATCCTAGCCTGATATGCTTTAAGCATCATGTCTATATCTTCTGGAGTGGGATCTGCTAAGACTGATCCTACCCGGGGTGGTGGGTGGGTTACATTTGGTGAATTAGAAGGTTGAGGGATGGAAGGTGGTGGGGGTGGTACTGGGAGTGATGTGTGAGAGTGCGTTTGAGAGGTGATTTCTATGACCTTGGCTTTGGTCTCTCGCAGACTTTCCTCTAGTTCGCTCATCTTTCTTGCCCATTGCCTCTTCATGCGTTCACGACTATCTCTCCAAGCTCTTGTTCTCTTCTTATTCTGGCTCTCAGTCTCACTAGCCTCCGCATTCTTCTCTTGGACTAAGTCTTGGTTTTTCTTAAGTGCCTGAGCTCTCGTGATGACTTGTACTGGAGCCGTGGAAGTCACACTTCCCGTGGAGTCCACCACTAGCCCGATGACATTGATAGGAGCAATTTTTGGCATATTGGCAGGATTCTTGGGACACTCTCGTAACAAATGCTCCTTTCCACAATCTGAACAAAAGCCTTGAATTGTCACGGATTGGGTTTGTGTAGGTGCAGGTAGAGGGCAATCACGAATGAGGTGATCTCCTTGACAGCGATAGCATGGCCCTCTAGGAAATGGAGGTCTCATCGGCCTAGGTTGGGATCTCGCGTTGGGGTTTGCGTACATGACATTTGCGTATTCTGGCTCCCAACTAGATTCACTCGGTTCTTCATAATAATATGACTCACTATGCTCCGGTGATTGCATGTAGTAGGCCTGGGGGCTCTCAACATGGGTGGAGTCAAAACTATGATCACTTGGATCACTTTCTGAAAGCGAGGATGTCACTGGCACTAAAGCTCTATTTAGATTTTCTTCTGTCACTGCATACTTCACTGGAATCACGTTGGTGGGGGCAGGGGGTTGCTGCGCTAGGACTGGTTGCGGTCTTTGTTGCCCTTGGTAGGGTGGTTGATACGTTTGCTGAGGTCTAGCATACTGTTGTTGTGGGTACTGATTAGAGTACTTTCCTGGTTGTGGATATGGCTGAGGATAATTTTGTCTAACAGCTTGTTTGTTGTATGGGCAGTCTTGTGCAGTGTGATTGGTGTATCGCCTTTCTATGGTGCAGTATTGGCTGTTAGAGTTCACCTGGGGTTGGGCCATGATAGGACACACATTAGCCATATGGTCTCCTCCACAGGTATAGCATCGTTTTCTGAGGGCAAATCTAGGAATCTGCTTGCTAGAGACACCTAATTTCAGAGCTACCTTTTTTGCTAGATCCTCAATTGATGTGGATTGTGAGGAAATAGAACTATCTGAGTCTTTATAGATTTTTGAGAGCTCTAATTCCTCCCCTAGATTATCCTCAATGTCTATGCACATGCGTACACATTCTTCTATGGATCTAGGGTCCTTCAAGTACACATATGATCTCAGTTTGGTGCTTAACAATCCATCTAAAAATAAGGCCACTTGCTTGGCTGGAGTGGGTAACTTTGGGGCCGGGCATCTCTCTAGATATTGCCAAAATCTTCTGCCTGCGAGCCTTACTGTCTCTTGAGGTGTTTGCTTGAAGCTGTATATCAGGGAGGATGTGTTATGCCTAATACCACTTTTGGAAAATTCAGTGATGAATGCTTCAAGAAGTTGGTCTATATTTCTGTACTGATCCTGGTGAAGTGGTTGAAACCATGTCAAGGCAGTGTTCTTGAGTGTTAGCCCAAAAGCATTGTATTGAGTGAACAAATCTTCCACTTGTTTAGCTCTCAATACTTGACTAAACTCTGCTACATGGTCATACGGGTCTCCTGTGCCATTGAAGCAATTCTTCATGGACTTTACTAATTGTGTGGGTCTTAAGGTTCTAGCGTGTTCTCTAGGCCTGGGGAGAGGGAATTGGTCTGCATTTCTTAGATTCCTAGATTCCCTATATCTCTCCCTGTCCATTCTATCCATTTCAGTCCTTGTTCTTTCTCTCCCAAGTGGGTTAGCAAAGCTCACCTCAGGTCTGTCCCTACTCCGTTCTCTTTGAGTCCCATGAGCTTGAGATGTTCCAGCTCCTTGGTGACCATAAGACACATTGGATCGAGGTTGGGGAAAAACAAATTCTCCCTTCCAAGTGTATGCATGTCTTCCATGCTCAGAGACCACAAAGATTCTCTCAGAAGCATCATCTAAGTAGGTCACCTTGCCTGGGCTATCAGGATCTTTGAATTCATAGATGGCAAGAGCTCCCACTTCATTAGGCTTTTCAAGCTTGTACCTCCAAAAAGCCTCATCCGTCTCTTGGTTCCAGAGCAATTCTATGCTCCTATTATCCTGGGGAACTAACTCTGGAGTGATTATTCTTGTTAGGACCGATTTGCCTCGAGGGGTTTTCGGCTCCTTTCCTAAGTTCCCTTGCTCTATGTCACCTAATTCAGGTTCAGAGATTATGTTGCCAAACTCATCTGTCCTTTCAGGTTGGCTGGTAACCACATACATTGTTCCTTCTTTATCTATGTATGAACCATTTTCAAACTTGACTACAGGGTGTTCTAGTCCAATGGGCTGATTCGGATTTTTAATTAGGACAAAAGATCTTCGCAGACCATCCTCATAGATGCGTGCACCTAGGCGGTTGGTCTGGATGTATTCCAATTGAGTCTTGTAGGGACCTTCAGGTCTTTCTAGGTATGCCATTCCTGAGCTACTTACAGGTCTTTCCATGCTATACGACATGTCAGAGTCACTAGTTACTGAGTCTAGAGCGTAGGGGTAATCACTCAATTGTTGGGCCCAAGATCTGGCTGTATGGTTGACGCTAGCCTCGGATGATCTAACACTTTGACGGTCTCTCCCTAGGTGTCTACCCGATCTCATGTTCATATGCCCTTTGTACGTTGCTGATTCTTTGGTACCAGTCACTTGTTCCTTTTAAGTTCCTTTGGATGTGTTTTCTTGTTTTTAATTAAGCATCATCAAGAGCACTTAAGTGTGTCATATTTGATGTTCCTCGCCCACTTAGTTTAATTTCTTTTCCTTTAAGTTGTCCCTAGACTGCAATTTAGCCTATCCTTGCACTTGAGAAATTAAAGGCTCTTCAAACTTGAGTGTTCCTATCGTACCCCTAGTCAATCAGGACAACTACTCGCACTTAGCCTATGCTAAGAATGGCCTGAGGGGGTTAAGAGATGTCCAACCTCAAGTCGCTCCTCCTGGCGATGCTTGTCTACCCAGGAAGCACGTTCCCAAGCTTGTTTGCCCTGGCACTTACTTTGCTTTCTCCAAAAGCTCTCGATGATCCTGTAAGAATCCCAAGTTTAGCTTCAATTTGATCCTTCAATTGACAGACAATTTGTTTCAGACACTTTTTAATGACCCTTGTTCCCCCTTTTGTATTGCTAAAAAAATTTCCTCTAGAGCTCCCTTGGTGTAGCTACCCCTCAGTGTGTCAACTTCAAAATATCATATCTGAAAATCAACGCATTATTCTTATAAAAACAGTTGAGGGCGTGTAGTATATGCCATGAGCTTTCCGACAAGCCCTAGAGCTCAAAAAATGGACTTCGTATGAAAAAGTTATGACCGTTCAGGGTTTAGGGGGTTAAACAGACAAACAGAACCTTTCAGGAGTTTTAATGCATTTTTCTAAGGCCTTTGTAAGTGTATGAGTATTTGAGTATGCAAATATGCCCAAAATTTAGCCTAAATTTCCAAAAAAATTACCCCTTAATTTTTTGCCGAAAATGTCTGTCTATCGCGATAGACGGTGTCTGTCGCGAGAGACACAAGCTGTCGTGGGGGGCTGTCTGTCGCGATAGACGGTGTCTGTCGCGATAGATGGGTCTGTCGCAATAGACGGTGTCTGTCGCGATAGAGTGGTCTGTCGCGATAGACGGTGTCTGTCGTCTGTCGTGGTTTTGGTCTGTCGCGATAGACGATGTCTTTCGCGATAGACTGAGTCTGTTGTGGATTTTGGTCTGTCGTGATAGACAGGTGTCTGTCGCGATAGACTGAGTCTATCGTGGATTTTGGTCTGTCGCGATAGATGGTGTCTGTCGCGATAGACGGTGTCTGTCGCGATAGACAGTGTCTGTTGCGATAGACGGTGTCTGTCACGATAGATGGGTCTGTCGCAATAGACGGTGTCTATCGTCTGTCGTGGTTTTGGTTTGTCGCGATAGACGGTGTCTGTCGCGATAGACTGGGTCTGTCGTGGAATTTGGTCTGTCGCGATGGACGGTGTCTGTCGCGATAGACCGTGTTTGTCGCGATAGACGGTGTCTATCGCGATAGACTGAAAAAACGCAAATTTTTGAGAAGCTTCTAGTGATTTGGAGTGCTCTAATGGTGTAGGTTACCATGCCAAACACGCATTCACAAAATATCAAGTTTTTCTGTCTGTCGCGACAGACAGAGGTCGTCGTCCCGGGACCTGTGCAGAGTCTGTCGTACCTGCACAAACTGCTGGAGAAGGTGGTACAACTAGTTCCTGCAACAAAAGCTCAAAAAACACACAAAAACAGATCGCATGCAAGCTCTCTCTCGCTCTCTCTCACAATGAAATGAGGGAAATGAGGTGGGGAGTGGAATATGACAAAAAAAACTGAAATTTTTGTGGAGATGGAGATGGAGGTGAGAGATGGTGGGGATGATGATGGTGATGATGGTGATGCAAAAATAAGAATAAATGAAGAAAAATAAGGAAAAAAAAAAGGATATTACCTATAACTCCAATGTCTCAACTCGACGTCTTACCATCACACGCTCGTCCTCGAAGCTCTCTCCCCGGCAACGGCGCCAAATTTGGTGTCACTCTAGCACAATGGTGAGTACCAACGTGAGAAGATTCACCTCATAATTGTCAATCCGTGGAGACATGAGGACTAGTATGAAGACTATGAGCAAGTGAAGGCACAAGTGTGTGAGTGAGAAGCACACAAGCATGCACACACATACACACACACACGCGCACACAAGGCAAGAACAAGGAGAGGAACAATGGAGTTCTTTGCATTAGTCAAAAAGTCTCTTACATAAGCTCAATTCACCAATAATCTCCCCAAAAATGAGCTCTCTAGCTCTTTTTATAGTTTTCTCACTAGCTTTGGCCTTGTCCAGACCTAGTGTCCGGCCTAGTTAAAAATTAGGTTCTAGAGCCTATTTGAGGGCTCAAACGAAGTCTAAAAATTATGAAAATTGGTACTAATTCTAATACTCCTCAAGCTCGAGGACTCCTCGGCTTGAACAACATGGAGTCTATTCTACCAAAAACGGAATTTACAATGTTTGTGTAGTGATTAAAATCACTTGAGTTGTGAATGGTCCATGGAAAAAATGATTAGGCCTTGTTGCCGTATTGTGCATGACTGCTCTATTGTACCTGTATGCTCTTCATATGACCTGTATGCCAACAAATGGTGATGTTATTGTGATGTCTGATACATTATGTAATGGTTTGTATCACATGGATGCATACAAGAGGGCTTCCTCGAATGCCTTGGTTGCTCATACTTCTTCCATGGTTGAAATGGAGCTTTGGCATGCTCGTTTTGGTTACTTGAACTTCAATGGTTTGCTTTACTTGCAAAAGAAGAACATGGTTATTGGTTTGCCTACACTTGAGTCCATTGAAAATCATGCATGTGACGGTTGCATTCTTGGAAAAATGCATCGTGCTTCTTTTCCAAAAGATAGTCATACACACACTACAAGAAAATTGCAGCTTGTTCATAGTGATGTATGTGGTCCCGTCAAGATGTTGGAGATAGACGTCTGCGGAAGCACGCGAACAGCACAAGGAAGAAGAAGAAGCTTGGAGCACAAACACACAATACTGAATGTATTACTAGAGAATGTACAAAGATAAGTAGCCCATTAGGGCAATAGGCGTATATACAAGCCGGGGGAAAAAAACCTCCTAAAGAGGGAAAAAAGTGCCCCGGCGGTCATAGTGTGTTCACACACATCACTACCTAAATATATCAACAAATCCCCCCTGGGAGTGATGCGGTGAACAAGGAGCTGGCACTCATGTATAAGGAAGTGCCAAGCTATGTGGAAATCACTCCACAAAAAGGAAGTAAGCCCAAAGCTTTGCGGAAAGCTTGAAACTTCTCCCTAGGCAGAGCCTTCGTGAAAAGGTCTTCAATGTTCTCCTACGTGGGCACATATGCCAAGCTGATCTCCCCAGCAGAGAACCTCTCCCTGACATAGTGATAATGCACCTCAATGTGCTTAGTGTGAGCATGGAACACAGGGTTCCTCGCAACTGCCAATGCGCTCTGACTGTCAGTGAAGATGGTGGTGGCAGAAGACTGGCCAACACCCAAATCAGCCATAAGGTGTCTGAGCCACACACACTCAACAGTCGCTGTGAAAGCTGCCCTATACTCAGCCTCACAATTGGAAGTGGCCACAGTAGGCTGCTTCTTGCTCAACCAAGATATACATGAGCTACCAAGCATGAAGCAAAAACCAGTGGTGGACACACGAGTGTCATAGCAACCAGCCCAATCTGAGTCAGAAAAAGCATGCAAATCTGGCGGTAGTGATCCCCCCTTGGGATAAAACAACCCAAGTAGCCGAGTACCACTCAAGTAGCGAAAGATGCGCTTAACCGCTTTCCAATGCGTGACTCCTGGGCAATGCATAAACCTGCTCATCTGTGAGATAGCAAACTGAATATCTGGCCGAGTAATGCATAAGTAAATCAAGCATCCAACAACCTGCTGATAGAGAACAGCATCAAATGCATCTCCAGCATCATGAAGACTCAATCGTAAACATGTCTCCATAGGAGTGGCAATAGGCTTACAGTCTTCAAGGCCAAAACGCTGCAATAATGTGTCAATATATTTCGTTTGACACAAAGCCATTCCACCATCAACATGCATAAACTGAATGCCCAAATAGTGATGCAAATGCCCCAAATCAAACATCTCAAATGAGGCATGCAAATCAGCCTTAGAATCAGCAATATGTGTCTCAATAGGACCAGTGAGCAGCATGTCATCAACATAGACAACAATGATCAGAAGCACATCATTAACACGTTTAACATATAAGGTGCTTTCAGTTGGACTGTTCTCAAAACCATGTGCAATCAGATAGGCATGTATCTTCTCATACCAAGCACGTGGTGCTTGCTTTAAACCATATAATGCCTTCTTTAACCTGCAAACCTGGTTTTCATGCCCTTTCTGCACAAAGCCACGGGGCTGAAAAACATACACTTCTTTATGCAAGTCACCATTCAGAAATGCTGTTTTAATGTCCAACTGATGTACATTCCAACCATGATGGGCTGCAAGTGCACAAATGCTCCGAACAGTAGTCATACGGCATGTAGGTGCAAAGGTCTCATCAAAATCAATGCCTCTTTCCTATGCATAACCCTTTGCAACAAGCCTAGCCTTATACCTGTCAACTGTACCATCAGGTTTACGCTTCAGCTTGTATACCCACTTAGTGCCAATGGCCTTCTTTCCAGGAGGCAAGTCACATAAAGACCATGTACCATTCTTCATTATAGCATCATATTCAGATTGCATAGCAGCCATCCAATTTTCTGAATTTTGTGCTTCATCAAAAGAAACAGGCTCATTCTCATCACAGAGACTAGATGCAGCCATAGCATAGCAATCTGATGCAAAGGAGGCACTATGAGAGCCTGAACGAGTACGATATGACAAAGGTGCATCTAATTTGCTGTCACGCAAAGTCTGCACCAGCCATTTTGGCATAGTTTTTGCCTGCTCAATATCAGCTCTCTCATCAACAAGTGCATCATGTAAATCTGCATCAGAAATGGAATGATCTGCATCATCATATGAAACCTGCAAAGGCTGAGAAGTTGCCTCATTAGGACCAGCACTAGCCTGTCCACCTGTAAAAAGAGGCATCAAAGTATCATACATGTCTTTGGAGCTAACAGATGTCTCCTTAGTACATGAAAGCAATGGCTGAATAACATCTTCCACAAAGACAACATCACGGCTAACCAGAATGCGTTTAGTCTGTGGATGATACAGACGATAGCCTTTACTTTCAGAACTGTACCCAACAAAAATACATTTTACTACCTTATCATCCAATTTTCTGCGATGTTGTTCAGGCACTAATGCATATGCCAAACAACCAAAAACACGCAGATGAGCAACAGATGGCTTGCGGTCATGCCAAGCCTCATATGGAGTGATAGACTGCAACGCTTTAGTGGGACACCTGTTCAGTACATATGCTGCACACATGACAGCCTCAAGCCAGAAACTATGTGGTAAAGCCTGACTCTTGACCATGCACCTCGCCATCTCCGTGAGTGACCTGTTCTTTCGTTCAGCAACTCCATTCTGTTGAGGTGTATACGGCACTGTACATTGGTGTTTTATCCCACGTTCAGCCAGAAATGCATTAAAATCTGAAGACATATATTCCCCCCCTCGATTAGAACGGAGGGTGCCCATTTTACATGCTGACAGATTTTCAGCCAAAACCAAAAACTGTTTGAAGCACATGAACACTTTGGACTTTGCTTTGAGTGGATATACCCATGCATGCCTGGAAAAATCATCAATGAAAGTCACGAAGTAAAGGTAATTTCCAAAAGAGGGTGTCTGCATAGGACCACAGACATCACTATGTACAAGCTGCAATTTCTGCGTAGCCTGAACTAAACCATCTTTTGGAAAGGAAGAACTCTGCATTTTGCCCAAAATACAGCCTTCACACACATGTTTTCCAGGAGCCTCAAGTTTGGTCAAGGAGGACACCATTTCAGATTTTAGCAGGCATAGCAAACTAGCAAAATTCAGATGACCAAAGTGTGCATGCCAAAGCTTCGCATCTGACATAGCCTGAGAATCATGAACTGCACATGCCGAATCATTCACAGATCTTTCATAGTCTATGAGCTTATACAACCCACGACATAAGATGCCAGAAGCAATAATCACATCACCATTTGAGAGATCATGGACTGTACACCTGTCATCAACGAATTTCACAACCAAGCCAATCTTGGCTAATGCAGAAACTGATAACAGGTTCTTTTTGATCCCTGGCACAAATAAAGCATCTGACAAAGTGAAAGAACTACCATCAGCAGTAGTCAGAATGATCTTACCAACTCCCATAACAGGATAAGAGGAGTTATTGGCGCATGTAACAGTATTCCCTGTAGGGGCAGGCTCGAGTGAAGAGAAGAAACTGCGCTGCGAGGTAATATGTTTGGTCGCCCCACTATCAAAGTACCAAACATGTGAGTCTACTGCAGACATGCACTGATCATGAGAAGATGGGTCAAAACTACAGACAGTAGTAAACGCCCATTCTTCTTCCTGCACAAGATTTGCAGACTCTGTTTTTGGTGTAGAGGCCTCTGCAACAACCATTCCAGCCTCTTTCTTCTTTGCCTCTTTAGCAGCCACTTTTGGACAGTTCTTTATAATATGATCATTTCCTTTACAGTACTTGCAGAACAATTTCTGCTTTTCTGATTTCTTCTCATCTTTATCCTGGTTCTTCGATTGTGCAACATTTGCAGATTTTTGCTTACTAGTAGAAGAGCTCCATTTTCCTTTGCCCTTCTGACTAGCCAGGAAAGCTTGATCTGCAACACGCATAATGGACCTGTTCTGCCTGGACTGATCTTCCTGCAACAGAACAGAGACTAATTCCTCAAATGACAAGGCATTCGGATTGCCTTTCATCATCAACCAAAGAGTAGAGGCAAAACTCTGATATGAATCAGGAAGACCATTCAGAACGGTCTGCACAAGTGAGCTATCTGGTATAACCTCATCAGCAGAAATCAATTGTTCCTTCATGTCTTTGATCTTTGTAAGAAAACTGTCCATAGAATCACCTTCATTCATGTGCTCACTCTCCAACTATTTTCGGAGGTAAGCAACACGAGCCTCATTCCTAGCCTGGTACAAAGTGGTAAGTGTATCCCAAGCATCCTTTTCTATTCTGCAAGAGCGAATGTGAGGAATAATGGCACGTTTGACAGACAAAGCTAACAATGCATGTGCCTGGGCATCTCTGCCATCCCAACGAATCTGCTCTGCAGTAGGTGCAACAGAAACAACAGCACGAACAGGAATCTGTGGAATATCATCTTCGACACCATCTTCATCAGCTCAAGCACCTGTATTTGTAGTATCTGTAGTCGCAGGTGTAACAGGACGTCTTTCAACACCCTGCACAATGTTCCACAGTCCTTTTGCAACCAGTACATGTCGCATCATATAAGCCCATAATGGGTAGTTGGTACCATCCAACTTATCCTCAACAGCCAACATATGGAATACATCACTGCTTTCAGCCATGGCCGGTGACTAAAATACCTTGATGCAGAAAATTGACTGTATCTCAAAAAGTTGAACGGAACTGCCCAGACGAGTTCTGCTAGACCTGTAGCAGACTTCGAGACGCTTAAACTGGCGAACAGAAACTTGTATATACCTTTGGCACAAAAGGACGAAATAGCCTGCACAAGCGCTACGATAGTGCGTTCGAAGGCCGAAACGAGCTCAGATCGCGATTTCGGCACCACAGAGCGAAGCAGTTTTTATCTCGGAAACACCCTGAGTATGCTCACTAAATTTCGTGCGAATCTGAGACTGCAAACGGAGGAGTGTCGACGGTGCCCTAGAAGAAGCGACGACCTGCTCTGATACCAATTGTTGGAGATAGATGTCTGCGGAAGCACGCGAACAACACAAGGAAGAAGAAGAAGCTTGGAGCACAAACACATAATACTGAATGTATTACTAGAGTATGTACAAAGATAAGTAGCCCATTAGGGCAATAGGCGTATATACAAGCCGGGGGAAAAAAACCTCCTAAAGAGGGAAAAAAGTGCCCCGGCGGTCCTAGTGTGTTCACACACATCACTACCTAAATATATCAACACAAGACTCCATCTTTTGGGAAGCATGTATATTTTGTTACCTTCATTGATGATGCTACTCGCCATACATGGGTGTATCCTATGAAAGCAAAGAATGAGGTATTTTCTTGCTTCAAAGCATTTTTAGCTATGGCTGAAAATTTTTCTTCACAAAAGCTTTTGACTCTACGCATGGATCATGGTGGTGAATACGTGTCACATGAGTTTAGTGCTTTTCTTCGTGAAAGAGGTATTTCACACCAATGTATAGTGCCATATACACTTCAGCAAAATGGTGTTGCCAAGCATAAACATAAAACTCTACTTGAAATGGCACGATGTATGGTTAAAGGAAAGCATCTTCCTAATAAGTTTTGGATGGAAGTGGTCATGTGTGCAAACTATGTGTTGAATCGCTGCCCTACAAAAGCATTGAGATTCATCACTCCTTATGAGGCTTGGAATGGTAATACGCCTATGGTTAGTCATATGCGTGTGTTTGGTTGTTTGGCATATGCTCTTATGCCATCACAACAATGTCACAAACTTGATGTCAAGACAAAGACATGTATATTTGTTGGTTATAGTGCTGAAAGTAAGGGATATCATTTGTATCATCCATTGAAGAACACAATTATTGTGAGTCGAGATGTGGTATTTGCTGAAAATTCAGTTTTCCCTCTACTTGAATGCAAAAAACAGACAACAGTTAGCTCACAAGATGTGTTCAATACACTCATGCCTTTGTTCCAAAATGGTGCACTTGACTATGGCCATGTAGACCAACCAACTGAGGCTTAAAGGGCTGAAAAATTCCAGCCAAATGGGGCTGAAAATGCAGAGAATTTCCAGCCAAACATGGCTAAAAATTTTCAGCCAAAAATTGTCAAAACTGTTGGAAATTTCCAGCCGCATATGGCTGAACATTTGCATCAAAATATGGCTGAAAATGAGCATGAAATTCAGCCCATGCATGATTTACATGTTGAAGATGTATTACATAATGAACGCATGTCTATCAAGAGTGCACAATCTATGCCAAAGTGGCTGAAATGAACTTTCCAGGATAGCAAATTGAATGCACCTTTACTTGGTAGAACAAGATCAAGCTCTCATCATGCATCAAGTAATTTTGTGGATTATTCTCTTATTGCTACAACATGTAATGAAGAGCCACTTTCTTTTGAAGATGCATGTGATGATCCACAATGGATGAGTGCTACGCAATCAGAAATGGATTCCGTACATAGGAATGGTACTTGGGAGTTATGTGAATTGCCAAAAGGAAAGAATGCCATTGGTACAAAGTGGGTTTACAAGATTAAGAGAAAATCTGATGGTAGCATTGATCGCTACAAAGCTAGATTGGTTGCCAAAGGATATGCGCAACAATATGGCATTGACTATGAGGAAACTTTTGCACCTACTTCATGCATGACTACCATTCGTACCATGGTTGCATTGGCTGCCCATCAAGGTTGGAAAGTGCATCAGTTGGATATAAAAACAACCTTCTTGGATGGTGATTTGCAAGAAGAGGTCTATGTGATGCAACCTCCTGGATTTGTTATGAAAGGGAAAGAGCATATGGTTTGTCGCTTGCATAAAGCCTCGTATGGTCTCAAGCAAGCTCCACGTGCATGGTATGGCAAAATACATAAGCACTTGATTGCTCTTGGCTTCACATGTAGTCCGATTGAAAGCACACTCTATGCACGAAGAAATGGGGCTGATCTTAAAGTGCTTCTTATTTATGTTGATGACATACTCTTGACTAGGTCATGTGATGCAAAACTTGACATTCTTATGGTTGACTTGCAGCATACTTTTGATGTCACTTATCTTGGTCTTTTGAGCTACTATCTTAGCATCCAGTTTGTATCCATTGGGGGGGGGAATTGTTATGCATCAAGCAAAGTATGTTAGAAAACTACTTCAATGTTTTGACTTTGAGGATTGCAAGCCAATTTCCACACCAGTTGAGACAGGATTCAGGTTCTCAGTTGAGGATTTCAGTGATGCATTTGACACTTCTCTTTATCAGCAAGCTCTGGGATGTCTTATATATGCATGCAACACAAGGCAGGATATACAATATGCAATTTCCCTATTGAGTCAATTCATGCATAGCCCTGGCACTAAGCATTGGCAAGTGGTGAAACATGTGTTTAGATATCTCCGAGGCACTTTGAGCTTAGGTCTCTTTTATGGCAGAGATATTCAACCATGCTTGCATGCTTTTACAGATAGCGATTGGGCTGGTTGTTATGATACACGCGTCTCCACTAGTGGTAATTTCTTTTTCCTTGGAGACTCATGCATATCTTGGTTGAGTAAGAAGCAACCTACAGTGGCGACATCGAGTTGTGAAGCTGAGTATAGGGCAATTTTCACAGCTGCAGTGGAGTGTATATGGATGAGACGCCTATTGATGGATCTTTGCATGGAGATTGATGCTACTACGCATATTCTCACTGATAGTCAGAGTGCTTTGGTTGTTGCACGAAACCCAGTGTTTCATGCACGGACCAAACATATTGAGGTGCATTATCACTATGTGAGAGAGGGCCTTCATGCAGGAGATATTGATTTGGTATATGTGTCTATACAAGATAATGTGGCAGACATATTCACCAAAGCTCTTCTACGGGAAAAGTTTGAAGCTTTTCGCAAAGCTTTAGGCTTATTACCTTGTGGGGGCTGATTTGTCGCTCCCTATATGTGCTCACATCATTCGCTCTAGGGGGGGTTTGTTACACTTAGGTGTTCCTCGAGTAGCTTTGATGTGAAACTTTTCCCTATACATGGGCACTTTTTATTCTAGTGCTGGCTAGAGGTTTTTCCCCCATGTTACCACATACTTGATACTCTCATATGTGGTGGTACTTTGTACTTAGGGATATTATTCAGCTCTTACTTTAGTTCAGTTCATCATCAATAGAGAGAGCTATTCGAGCCATCGTCTTCTCCGTGTGCCTTGCTGCATTTGTGCTCCTTGTGTGTGCTTCTCATGTGTCTCTCACACTTCTACACACACCCAACAAGATGGTTTTTGGTCATTAAATAATTCCAGATGCTACACTTTTATGTGTAGATATCATTTTATCAAATGGTTTCAAATAAATAAGAATTACTATGCAAAAAGTGCATTCATCTATGAAGCTTTCATATGAAACAAAAATCATTCAATGTGGATGTACCAATTAAGAGAAATGCCCTTGCTAACAAGCCATTATCACTTGTTTTAGACCTCTACCACTATTAGAAGCACCTCTAATACAGAGGTCATTTGACCTTTGAAAAATCATTAAAAAAACTTGAAAATTGAATGGCTTCAATGAAAACCTCTAAGCTACTTGCTCTTCAAATTTCAATGAGTTTGGACATTTTCATAAAGAGAAACATCCTGACTATTTCCTCAATTATTATTTTAAATTGAGACATGTTAATCTTTATGATTAGACATGCTCATCCATTATTTTGGATGGATTATGACATGGAGACATATCCATGCATATATTGATCATCTACTTTGGTTGAAACCAATCAGCAATCAAAATCACTTTGTGGAAACTAATTCTTTACATAGTATCCACTTTTCAATGAAAGTGAATATTTATGGATGTCATTTTAGGCATTGTGCTTCTTACACATTCATTAAACCTTAACACAAACAATCATAAGTAATAAATTAATACTTGTATGGATGATCATAATCATAGCACTAACTTGTAGGGATTAGAAATAGAATTGTATATCAAGTATATATACTCCCATGAAGATCTATTCATGTGCTCATGAGTCACTAACTACTCACAACTGTGATGCATAAAAGAGCATCCTTGAAATGTATTTTCATGGTCTCTACTAGTCATTTCATCTTTGTGAATCTTCACATATCATGGGAAGAAAAATATGCTTGTTCTTGAGGAATCTATTCTCCAAAATTCCCTTATATATAAGTATCTATGACAAAGGTCACTTAACTTTGTCCCACTTTGTCTATGTACAATGCAATTCTTCATGTTGCATTCACAAAATTATTCACATTTGAACAAAATCTTACTCATCTTAATGATGAGAAAATAAGTTAAACCCTTGTTCCAAGAAAATTTGAGTATGCATGCGCTCGTGCATCTTCTTATGTACTAAAATTACTTCACATGCATCTCGCCATGAGGTTACAAAAATTTTGGCAAAATTTCCCCATAAAATGGAAATAAAACAAAAATACATAATCAAAAAGAGCTTTAAGCCTAGTGGTGAGCAAGCCACTTTCTCTTTGCTTCATAAACTACAAGAAATAGACATGTGCAAAATAAATGTTGGGCACTACACGCCCTCATAAGAATATGTTTTTTGTTAAAGTTAAATTCTTCTTCTTCTTCTCTTTCTTAGTCTCTCTCTCTCTCTCAAAATCAAATTAGATTAAGTAAACATTGAATTTACAACAATGTACCCTTTAGACTCAAGAAGGGATTGTACAAAAACTCTTATAGAGGTAGGGATACATGATGCATGTCCAAGTAGGAATACCTGACACATGTGTTGGAAATCAATGTACATATGGTCCATTTCCAACAAATCCAAATTAAGACTTAACCATTTTTTTGTACAGTTTGGGTAAAACTTTTTTAGGCTAGATAGATAGAGCTTCGCGAGAGCTATCTAGTGATATGCTTCATTCCTTCATCAGAGGTCAGAGTTGAGAGAAAAGTCAAACCCTAATTCTGCTTTAAAATGGCGGATGAACATTTCTGAGGTTCTAAAAGTACATAACTAAAAAAAACTAGGTCATGAGTTAAAAGATGGCAAAAACACAAAGTTTGGGCGATCAATATTATAAAGCAAGTTTTTAAAATTACGAAAAGCAATTTTTTAGCGATCTCATTAAAAATTAGCGAAGTAGCTTTTTTGGACCAACGATGAGATTTTTTTGCAAAAAATCACGATAGGTTTATTTGGAGGTGCAAAACCTATATAAGAGGACCTTGGGCACACTTTTGGATAATTTCAAGCTAGGGTTGATACTCACATAGTGTCAATTTTGGAGTTCTGAAGCTTTGGAGGCTAAGGAGAGGTGAAGGAGAGGCTACTCTCTTGGAGCAAGGAGTCTTCTACAAGTTTGTAGTAGCTATCTTTGTAAGTCAATCCTATTTTCTGTTTTTAGGGTTTCTAAAACCCTAATTTTAGAATTAGGGTTTGCTTATTTTCAGATTTGTTGCACTTTCTTGAGAGGTTAGGTTCACTTTGTTGCTCATTCGCTTCACACACACTCAGATTATAATAGCATAATTTGAATTCTGTACATCATCATCTTCTTGGCTATTCTTCCATTTAGTGAGTGCACCATCATATGGTTGAGTAGTACTCCCATTTTGTAATTTGGCCATCTATATTAGTGAGTAAGCAATTTGCTTACGTTACTTATTCTTGTCTCAAGTTTCTCTCTCTATCTCTCACATATCAGATCTTGTAGAAGTTCTAGTCAAGCTTGGCTGAAGCTTGAGAATCTTTTTTAGAGCAGAAATCTTGCTAGAAAAGCTCACTTGAGGAGACAACTAGCAAATACAAGGATGAAGGATGGTGAGTCAATTCAAACCCACATTACAAAACTCATTGACTTGAGAGATCAACTTCTAAACGTAGGAGTTCATATATTAGATGAAGAGATGATAAATACACTGATTAATTCACTTCCTATATCATATCGGTCTTTTATAACCACTCTTATGCTTACAACAAGAGATAGAGAGGTTACATTTGAAGAGTTAGAGTTCTTGTTACTTCAAGAGGAAGATCAATTGAAGGGTATGGAAGAGAATGAAGAAGCACTTTTATTTTCATCAAAGGGTACAAAGAAGAAGAAGGATAAGAAGGAAAAGCAATCCAAGAAGGAAAGTAAGTCCCTTTCACCTTCTAATTCAGATTTTGTTTCTACTACATCTAAAGAGAAGTCTTCTAAGAAGAAGAAAGCATTATGTCACTATTGCAAGAAACCTGGACATTTCATAGCAGTTTGTCAGAAAAGGATTGCAGCAGAAAATAAAAAGGCATCAGGTAATGTTGCAGAAGATGATAAAAAAGGGGAATCTCAAGGTGATTCTTATGCCTATATCATCATTGAGGAAGTAGCTTTTGATCAGGCAGCTTTACAAGTTCTTTCAGTAGATCCTTGGATATTTGATTTAGGTGCTACTAAGCATATGACAGGTTGCAGAGAAGTATTTTGTTCTCTTTCCTATTCTTCAGGTCGAAGAGTTACTATTGCATATGGCAATGATTTGGATGTTGGGGGAATAGGTATAGTAACCTTAAAGTCAAGAGAAGGTGGTAATTTTCAGATTTCAGATGTTTTACATGATGGAGAGTGTGAATCTCCAAAAGAACAACCTACTCTTGAATTTAGAACACCTCTATATCAAGAGTAAGTCAAAACCTTCACTAAATTAGAGGTCCAATCTCCAAATTATCAAATTTGAGAAAATCTGTGAAGAAGATGAAACACAGAAAAGTCTGCTGCAGAATTTCTTCACATTCACTTATCAAACGTGTAAAGTTTTTTGATGAAACTTTGTATGTATCATCTCCTAGAGATTGCGCATCACCTCCAAGTTGAATTACTTCAAAAGCTTTAGTATAACTTGAGAAATTGACTTCACAAGTTACCTATGTCTGAATCTGCACTTCTGAGAAGTCGATTTAGACACCCCTAACTTCTTAACTTTGGTTCTCACAATGTCGAACCCGTTTTACCAAATCCTTTTGACTGAAGATAGCTTATCTCTCAACTTAAATTTTGAGCTATCATATGTGTAAAACTTTACACTGTGCACTGAGCACTACTCATTTCTTTGAACTCGAAATGTGCGCCTGTTTCAGAGAGCTGTGAACACTCAACACATGTGAATGTTCCTACCAGCAATTCTCTTCACCTGTTTACAATTATACTCTAAAATTCAAACCACAGACTCATTAACTAACAACTTAGATATCCTCAAAAGGATTTCACAAATGATCTACCACAGACGGAGTAGACGCAGAAACATCGGGCGCAACATTTTCTTCATTAACTCAGAAAATTACAACTGAGTGATGAGAGCTAACTCAACTAACTTTTCTCTATCTCATGACTTCTAACTTCCTCAATCTTGGCTTCTACATATGCTCTCATACATGCCCCGACTTTTCTCAAAGTATTTATAGATAATTTGTACAAGATTCTTATTCAAACAAAGATCTAAGTCACCTATGACTATACTAATGTACATATGTGTACACCTCTCTTATCCTCTGAATATGTCTTTCTTCCAAGCTTCAATAGTTGATCCTTCCTTCACTCTTTAACCTTCCAAGCCTTCAATTGGTGATTGGTCTGCACCAACAGCTCCCCCTCAATCATCAATTGAGGTCTTCACTATCTTCTTTATACCTGCCATGTCTTTGAACCTTTGTAACTTTGGTCCATCCAAGCCTTTTGTAAGCATATCAGCTATCTGATCTTTTGTTGAAGTATGGATTACTTCAATCTCTTTATCCATCACCTTCTCTCTTAGAAAGTGATACTGAATCTCAATGTGTTTGGTCCTGGCATGAAAAACAGGATTAGCAGCTAAATACAATGAACTCATGTTATCTCCATATATAATTGGTACCCCATGCATAATGTCAAGACTCTTCATCAATGTCTTGACCCAAATTACTTCCTTTGCAGCTTCAACCATGCCTTTATACTCTGCTTCTGTAGAAGACAAAGCAACTGTATGTTGCTTCTTAGAACACCATGAGATAAGTTTATCTCCCACATAACACATATATCCAAATGTAGACCTTCTATCATCTGGATTACCTGCCCAATCTGCATCACTATAAATTTTGATATTTGTATCTGAGGTAAACCCATAATACAAACCTTCATTGAGTGTACCCTTAATGTACCTCAACACCCTTTGTCCTGCAATCCAATGTTCTTTCCTTGGGCAATGCATAAATTGAGACAAAACCCCTACTGCATATGATAAATCAGGTCTAGTTAGAGTAGCATAGATAAGGCTACCAACCAAACTCTGATATTGTCTCATGTCCTTGAATTCTTCACCTCCATACTTACTCAATTTGTGATTCACCTCCATTGGTGTAGGTGCTACCCTGCAATCATCCATTTTAAACTTGATTAACAAGTTCTTCAAATACCTTTCTTGGGTCACAAATACTCCATGTTGAGTATATGTAATCTCCATGCCCAAGAAGTATGATAAGTCTCCCAAGTCACTTATCTTGAACTCCTTTTCCATTTGCCTCTTGAGTCTTTGTATTCCTTCTTCATCTGTCCCTGTAAGAATTATATCATCAACATATATGCACATGTATATGAAACCATTTTCACTTGCCTTGACAAGCAAGCTACTATCTGCTTTAGACACCTAAAAACCAAGTTCTTTTAGGAACTTCACAAGTCTATAGTTCCATGCCCTTGGGGCCTGCTTCAAGCCATACAAAGCTCTCTTGAGCTTGCACACATGATCTGGATACCTTTTATCTCTGAACCCTTGAGGTTGCTCCATGAATACATCATCTGAAATATAACCATTCAGAAAAGCATTTTTCACATCAAGTTGACATAGCTTCCAACCTTTACATGCAGCAATAGCAATAAGTGTCCTTATGGTTGTCATCTTTGCCACAGGACTATAGGTCTCATCATAATCAATACCATATGTCTGAGCAAAGCCTTTGACAACAAGTCTAGCTTTGTATCTAGACACACTTCCATCTGCAAACCTTTTGGTCTTGTAGACCCACTTGCATCCAATAATCTTCTGATTATTTGGTTTTGGAACCAAATCCCAAGTTTGATTCTCCAATAGTGCATCATATTCTTCCTGCATAGCACTCTCCCATTTTTCCTTACCTTTTGCCTCTTCATATGTAGAAGGGTCTTCATCTGTATTCACCATGTAAGCATAATCTTTTGTGGCTAGAAATGAAGTATCATAACTATACCTTGTAGGTTGCCACCTATTTCTTGTTGACCTTCTGAGTTCTCCACTCCTTGAGGTTTCTGGCTCTTCACATTCAGGATCAAATCTTGGTGTCTCTTCCACTTCAACCTGCACTTCATTATTCTCTTGCTCATCAAATATCTGAACTTTTAATTTACTTTTTCTTTGACTCACTTCTTCTTCATCACCTGTATTGATGTTGATTGTACCTGCATACCAAGTGTTTTGTTCATCAAATGTAACATCTTTAGAAACCATAAATTGTTTTGTTGATGGACTCCACAATCTATAGCCCATCTGCTTATCATCATAGCCAATGAAAACATACTTTTCAGCTTTGGGTTCCAATTTGTGTCTTAATTGTGATGGCACATATGCATATGCCACACACCCAAATACTCTGCAATGATCCAAGGTAGGTCTTTTACCCCACCAAGCCTCATATGGTGTCATACCCTGCAAGGCTTTACATGGTAACCTATTGACCAAGTAAGTGGCTGTATTTACAGCCTCAGCCCACAAATAATTAGGGCAATTTTTCTCCTTCATCATGGATCTTGCAAACTCAACAATTGTTCTATTTCTCCTTTCTGCAACACCATTTTGTTGAGGAGAGTACCTGCAAGTAACTTCCCTTTTTATACCTGCATTCCATAAGTAATCACTGAACTCATTTGAAAAATACTCTCCCCCTCCATCTGACCTTAGTCTTTTCAACTTATGACCTGTAATTCTTTCTGCATATGCACGATAGTGTTTAAATGTATTAAACACTTCTGAATTATCTTTGATCACATAGATAGTGATCCACCTAGTAGCATCATCAACATAAATCACATAATACCTTGATCCATTTATACTGAAATCTTTTGATGGTCCCCACACATCTGTGTGTACCAACTCAAGCTTCTCTGAGTGCATAAAACCATGCTTGGAATAGGAATGTTTATGAGCCTTACCTAATTGACATGCCTCACATTTGTATGTCATATGTTGACCTGCAACATTAGGCAATCCAAGCACTGAACCATTGTTAACCATATCTTTAATACCTCTTTCATTGAAATGTCCAAGCCTCTTGTGCCAAAGATCTAACTCAGAGATCTTATGTCCTCCATATGTGAACATAGCATGACCAATGTTGCCTTGAATCTTCAATGTAAATAATCTTCCTTCCTTTTTCCCTGAAACAATCTGTTTATACCCTTGGCTAGGGTCTTCCACATATACTCCATCATTAGTGAACCTTACTTCATATCCCTTTTCAACAATTTGTCCTACACTTATCAAATTCTTAGGGATTGTAGGAACATACAAGACCTTACTCAATAAGGTGCTTCCATCCTTGGCCTTCACTGATCCAATTGACTTCACATTGTGCTTTGTGTTGTCACCTGTTTGAACAACATGATTAAAAACTTTACTTTCCAAATCAGTCATCAAAGATATGTTACCACTCAGGTGATTGCTACACCCTGAGTCAATGTAGAAGACTCTTTGATCTTCACTCTGCCTTTCACAAGTTGCATTCATTATCAATGTTGAATCTTCCTTTTGATCTGAAGCATAATTGTAGTAGGTGTTGTTGTATTGTTGACTTTGGAATCCTCTACCTGCATTTCTTCCAAAGTAATTCCTTCCACCTCTACCTCTGTAATTACCTCTTTGATTTCTGCCACCTCTTCCTCTTGAATTATAATTTTGATTGTATCCACCATTATTCTGATTATTATGCCAACAATCATTAGCTAAGTGATTTGTCTTACCACAAATCCAGCAAGCTTTGCCTCCATCTTTGTTGTTCCTGCCTCTTCCTCTACCTTTGCCACCTCCTCTTCCTCTTAGGAAGTTGGCTTGAGTAGTTGTTCCTTCATCTTCACCTGCTTGTTGTTTTCCTTTGCTATTCTTCTTCTTGTCCTTTGAGTACATTGCATGTCCTGTACTCTTGTCACCATCTACTTTAACATCCTGCTCAAATGTTAGCATATGACCTAACAATTGATTTAAATCAGGAGTGAAATGGTCAAGTGATAGTTCTGTAGACAAAATAAATGGCTTCCATTTGTCATCACCTCTCAACCCTGTAAGGATTTGCCTTACCAATTTATCCTCCTCAATGTCTTCATCAACAGCTCCTAAAGCATCTGCAATATCTTTCATCCTTGTTACATAGTCTGAGATGGATTGAGAGGCCTTCTTCTTGAAGGTAGTAAACTCTGCCCATAAGGATGCCTTCCTTGACTTTGTAGTGTTTTGGAAATGCTCCTCCAAAGCATTCCATATGTCAGTAGCACTTTCAAGACCTCTAATATGAGGTAACAAGTAATCATTGACTCCCATATAGATAATGCTCCTAGCTTGAGCATCTTTCTTCATCCAATTTTTCAGATCTGCTAACTCTTCCCTAGTTGGAACACTAGGATCTCTGAACTGTGGCTTCTCTTCTTCTCCTGTGATGTAAGCAATTAAATCTTTGCTCATAAGATGAGCTTCCATCCTCATTGACCATGCAGGATAGTTTTCCCTATCCAATTTCTCTATCTGTAGAGCATCTCCCATCTTGTATCCACCTGTATATTGAAAACTTCAAGCTTTACAAACAATGTATGTACCTTTACTTCGAATTAAAATCCTTTTGCCTTTCTTGATGTCGAGTAGTCTTCTCCTTAGGCTTTTGACTCCAAGCTTTCACTTCTTAGTTCTTCAAATGTTGAACTTCTTGAATCTGCAGCAGTCGAGACCTTCCTTTCCTTGATTTTGATGTCTCCTGCTCTGATACCACTGATGGAGAGTGTTAATCTCCAAAAGAACAACCTACTCTTGAATTTAGAACACCTCTATATCAAGAGTAAGTCAAAACCTTCACTAAATTAGAGGTCCAATCTCCAAATTATCAAATTTGAGAAAATCTGTGAAGAAGATGAAACACAGAAAAGTCTGCTGCAGAATTTCTTCACATTCACTTATCAAACGTGTAAAGTTTTTTGATGAAACTTTGTATGTATCATCTCCTAGAGATTGCGCATCACCTCCAAGTTGAATTACTTCAAAAGCTTTAGTATAACTTGAGAAATTGACTTCACAAGTTACCTATGTCTGAATCTGCACTTCTGAGAAGTCGATTTAGACACCCCTAACTTCTTAACTTTGGTTCTCACAATGTCGAACCCGTTTTACCAAATCCTTTTGACTGAAGATAGCTTATCTCTCAACTTAAATTTTGAGCTATCATATGTGTAAAACTTTACACTGTGCACTGAGCACTACTCATTTCTTTGAACTCGAAATGTGCGCCTGTTTCAGAGAGCTGTGAACACTCAACACATGTGAATGTTCCTACCAGCAATTCTCTTCACCTGTTTACAATTATACTCTAAAATTCAAACCACAGACTCATTAACTAACAACTTAGATATCCTCAAAAGGATTTCACAAATGATCTACCACAGACGGAGTAGACGCAGAAACATCGGGCGCAACATTTTCTTCATTAACTCAGAAAATTACAACTGAGTGATGAGAGCTAACTCAACTAACTTTTCTCTATCTCATGACTTCTAACTTCCTCGCTTCACACCAGTCAACTGAGACTTCAGAGTTGATTCGTAGACCCTTTGAGCTTTCTAAATCCACAAAAATATCAGCGAAGTACTTTGGAACATGTATCTCAAAAATTTAAGTCAAGATAGACTAGTAGCAAAATGACTAAACTTGCTATTTTTGCACATACACCTACTAGAAAAAATGAAGAATGCTCTCAACCTGATAGGAATTAGAAAAATTCGTTTTGGAAATATCAAATAGACTTAGCAACCTTCCCAATCCAAGTTAAAACACTTCAATTCATGAACTGAGCAGTGAGAAAAAGTTTTATCAAATTCTAGAACATCCCGCCATTCTCGTGCTCTACAGAGATAGACTAGTGAGCCATAAAATGCAGATCTCTCCCAAATTAAAACTCCAATGACCATGCAATTTTGTATGAAAAAACTAGACGGAGAGAGCAATCCAATGCATGTTAAAACTCTGAAAAAGGTTGAGAGAATGATGAATGTATAGATTCACATATGATTACAACCACATTGGCAATGAATATTTGCATAATGGGAGTAGAATGATAGAGCTATGGAGTAAGCTCTTCAATCTCTACAAAATGACATGAAGTGTTCATGTACAAGGCTTGCTAATCACCACTTTCTTCTTGCTCTTTTTATAGCTACTTTTGGGGTGAGATTTGAATTCGAATTCGAATGGATCCACCTAAAAGTGATCCCCAAAGTTAGGAAATATTCCCTCAGCTCACTAATTTTTGGTTTTAGGTAGTTAGAGCCACGAGTTTGCTTTTTACATCATGGATGAGGTAAGCCATTCTTTTTCTTTTTTCTTTTTCACAATTACAAGAGATAAAATGTACTCTTTTACAAGAGGTGTTCACATGACTACACATATGACTACAAATGAACATAAATCAAATAATATCAAGCATGTAGGCCTGTGTAAAATGCACCAACAGATCCCCCTCAAGCCTAACATGCTTGGCCTCCAAATATATCTTCAATTGTCCTTGATTTCCTGCAAGCCAATCATCAACTTGAATCTACTTAACTTTGTACCATCAAGAGCTTTAGTTAACATGTCTCCACATTGCATATCTGTAGAGACATAGGATAGTTGAATATCCTTGCTCATTAGCTTCTCCCTTACATAATGGTAGTGAACTTCAATCAGCTTGTGTTGTCACAAAAAATGTGAGGTGTTGAAGAATGAAGTCCAAGATCTGTGTACACAAACTTTGACCACATGATTCCTTGAGTTGCATTAGCCAAACCATTATATTCGGCTTCAATAGAAGATAATGCCGCTATTGGTTGCTTCTTGGATGACCAAGAAATGATTTTTGAACCTGCAAATGATACATACCCAGATGCGCTTCTTCTATCATCTCTAGATCCAGCCCAATCTACATCTGAGTAGACCTTTAGCTCAATATCTGAAGTAAATGGATAAAACAAACCTTCATTCATAGTCCCCTTTAGGTATTTGAGGACTCTCTTGGCCGCTTCCATATGTGGTCTTCTTGGCTTATGCATAAACTAACTCAATATGCTAACACTATAGCATATATCCACCCTTGTGAGTGTTGCATAGTTCAAGCTTCCAACCAAGCTGTGATAGCTTGTGATGTCTTAAATTGGCTCTCCTTCATAAGCACTAAGCTTATGATTTTGCTCCATAGGTCTACCTGCACACTTGGTATTTTCCATCTTGAACTTGACAAGCATGTCATGCACATACTTCCTTTGTGTTATGTATATACCTGAATCTATGTAGATTAACTCCAGTCCAAGAAAATAAGTGAGTGGTCCAAGACCACTTATTTTGAGCTCCTCCTTCATTTGAATCTTTACCTGTTTGATTCCTTAAAGATCATTGCCTGTGATAATAATATCATCAACATACACACATAGATAGATCACTTTAGATCCATTCCTCTTTATGAACAAAGAGGTATATGCCTTGCTAGCTTTGAATCCTTGGTCCTACAAATAAGTCACCAATCTGAATTTCCAAGCTCTTGGAGCTTGCTTCAATCCATACAAGGATTTCTTTAATTTGCATACATAGTTAGGATGATGTGCATCCTCATATCTAGGAGGTTGTGCCACATACACTTCCTCTGAAATCCATCCATTCAAGAAAGCATTCTTTACATCAAGTTGATAGAGCTTCCAATTTCTAGATGCAGCAAGACTAATGATAACCCTAATTGTAGGCATTTTTGCAACAGGAGAGAAAGTCTCCTCATAATCAATACCATGGTTTTGAGCAAACCCTTTAGCAACTAACCTTGCTTTATGTCTATTTATACTTCCATTTGGATTCCTCTTGATTTTGTATATCCATTGAGATCCAATTACCTTCATAGATGGCTTGTTAGGTACAAGCTCCCAAGTGTCATTCTCCTTCAAGGCTTCCATTTCTTCATCCATTGCATCTCTCCAAGCTTTCTTGCTTTGTGCTTCTTCGAATGTGGTAGGTTCTTCATTGGTTGAATCCCTTGCAATGTAGATTGAGTGCTTGGTGACCAAAGAAGTATCATAACCAAACCTCTCTGGTTTCTTCTTCTCCCTTGAAGACCTTCCAAGTGGTTGATGTGAGCTCTCGGGTCCATATGTAGCATCCTGCATCTTTGCTTTACCTTTGCTCGTCCATAGCTTTAGTCTTTCCAAGTCTTCTAGGTCAATCTCTGAATCACTTTCTTCAATTTTCTTTGGCTCCTTAGGTTGAAGTGATGGAAAATATTCATCCAAGTCATAAGGCAACTTCACTTTCCTGTCATCATCAAACCATGATTTGTTCTCATAAAAAATTACATCTCTACTCACAAAAAATCCTTTATTAGTTGGATTGTACAATCTATATCCTTTTTGGTTTTGGTCATAACCAATGAATATGCACTTCTCTGCTTTGGAATCCAATTTCCCTCTTACTTGAGAAGGAATGTGAGCATAGGCTAAGATTTTACAATGCTCTAGACTAGGTCTTCTTCCAATCCATACTTCATATGGAGTGGTTCCATCTAGTGACTTTGATGGAAGTCTATTTATGAGATATGTGGCTGTAGACACAACCTCTTCCCATTAGTAGTTTGGTAGTCCCTTTTCATTGAGCATGGACCTTGCAGCATCAACAATAGCTCTGTTTCTCCTCTCTGCTACACCATTGAGTTCGGGTGTATACCTTGTAATTACCTCCCTTTTAATGCCTCTTTCATGCAAGAAGTCATCAAATTCAGAAGAGAAGTACTCTCCTCCACCATCTAATATGAGTCTTTTCAAAGTCCTACCTGTTTGGTTTTCAATAAGAGCAATATACTTCTTAAAGCAATTAAACACTTCATCATTGTGCTTCATGAAAAACGGAATGGTCCACCTGCTACAATCATCTATGAAAGACACATAATATTTTGAGCCTCATATAGATGGCCCCTTACTTGGACCCCACACATATGTATGCACTAGATCCAAAAGATTTTGATACACATATCCCTTCTTATTGAAAGGTTGTCTATGAGCCTTGCCAAGTTGACAAGCTTCACACTTATAAATCATGTGTTGCCTTGTGATATTAGGCAAACCAAGTACACTTTGTTCCCTGTAAATTTATTTAAGTGTCCTCTCACCAATGTCAGCAAGCTTTTTGTGCCATATCTCCAACTTTGTGAGAGTTTGAGATCCATAGCTAAACAAAACAATGTTCTTTGTATCTTCCACTTCAAAAGTGAAAAGCCTTCCTATCTTTTGTCCTTTGGCAATCCTTCTAAAGCCTTGCCTTGGGTCTTCAACATATGCTCCAAATCTGTTGAATCTAACCTGCAATCCTTTTTCAACAATCTATCCAACACTTATTAAATTTTTGGTAATTGTGGGGACATACAAGACTTTGCTTAAGAGGTTCATATTCCATCTGATGTCTTCACATTACCTATCTTCTCCATTGAGTACTTTGTGTCATCTCCTGTTTGCACTTCATGCTTGTTATGAGGATCTTCCAAATCAGAAAGTAAAGCCACATTTCATGCTACATGATTTGAGCATCCTGAATCAATGTAAAAGATGTTATCATCATCCTTACCCTTCTTCACTGATAGATTCATAATCAATAATGAATCTTCTTGACTTTGGTCCTCTGCATAGTTATTGTAGTCTCTTCTTCCTCTATGGCCACTTTGATAGTTTTGTTTTGTAATTGTTGTTGTAGTAGTTGTTGTTGTAGCCTCCATTGTATCTGCCTCTATTTGATCCATAGCCACCTCTATTGAATCCTCTTCCTCTTTAGTTCCTCGGGTTCCTGAAACATTCTTCAGTAGTATGATTAGATAAGCCACATATATTGCAAGGTTGAGATGATTGGAATCTCCCCCTGCCTTGCTTTCCACCTCTACCTCTTCCTCTAGCTCTTCCTCTCCCTGCAAAGTTTGCTTGGAAAGAGCTACCTTCACCTTCATTCTTCCTATTCTTTGACTTGTCCTTGACCTTAGCTTTATCAGAATATAAGGCAGAAGTTTGATTACCTCTTGGACACTCACCACCTTTGCTAATCTTTGCTTCATGAGTGAAGAGTTGGCCCATGAGTGTGTTGAGGTCAGGTACATGCATATCCATGTATAAATCCATGGCTATTGTGAATGGCTCCCACTTGTCATCTTCTTTGATTCCATTTATGATTTGTTTAATGATTTGCGCCTCTTCAATTACCTCTCCAATGCTTCCAACTTGGTCAGAAATCTCCTTCATCTTTGTGACATAATCAATCACACTTTGCTTCGGGCTTTTCTTCATTATTGTGAACTCCATCCACAATTGGTTCTTCCTTGCTCGAGTGTTGGAGGAGAAGAAAGAAGCAAGTGCATTCCAGGTCTCTCTTGATGTCTTGCATCCCTTGACATGAGGTAAAAGAAAATCAGAGATTGAGTTTAGAATATAGAACCTTGCAAGTGCATCCTTCGAACACCAATTAAAAAGTCTTTCCTCTTCTTCATGTGATGGTTGCCCTTTGTTCCTCATGTTTGGCATTGCTACATCTCTAGATCTGAATCCATATAGATTCCTCCCTTGAAGGTAAGCCTCCATCCTTAGAGACCATTCTGGGTAGTTGTTTCGATCCAATTTGCCAATTGTTGATGGAAATCCATCTCCCATGTTGCTTGACTATGCCCTGATACCACTGTGGAGAGAGGTGGTGGATGCAATCCGAAGATGAGTTGGTGCTGCTACAACCGACTTCACACCAGCCAACTGAGACTTCAAAGTTGATTATTAGAACCTTTGAGCTTCCTAAATCCACCAAAATATCAGCCAAGTATTTTGGAACATGTATCTCAAAAGTTTAAGTCAAGACAGACTAGTTGCAAAATGACTAGCTCCCAAAACTTGATATTTTTGAACATACACCTGCTGGAAAAAATGAACAGTGCTCTCAACCTAGTAAGATGTAGAAAAATCCTTTTGGGAATATCAAATAGACTTAGCAACCTTCCCAATCCAAGTTAAAACATGTCAATTCATGAACTGATTAGTGAGAACAAGTTTTATCAAATTCTAGAACATCCCGCCATTCTCGGGGCTCTACAGAGATAGACCAATGAGCAGTAAAATGCAGATTTCTCCAAAATTATAAATTTAATGACTATGAAATTTTGTATCAAGAACTAGACGGAAAGAGCAATCCAATGCATCTTAAAATTCTGAAAAACGTTGAGCAGAGCTCGTTTTATGAGCTTTTGAAGTTACTACTATGAGTGAGTATAGCAGAGAACAAAACAGAGAAGTAGAGAATGATGAATGTATAGATTCACATATGATTACAACCACATTGGCAATGAATATTTGCAAAATGGGAGTAGAATGATAGAGCTATGGAGTAAGCTCTTCAATCTCTACAAAATGACATGAAGTGATCACGTACAAGGCTTGCTAATCACCACTTCCTTCTTGCTCTTTTTATAACTACTTTTGGAGGGGGTTTTGAATTCGAATTCGAATGGCTCCACCTAAAAGTGATCCCCAAATTCAAGAAATATTACCTCAGCTCACTAATTCATGGTTTTAGGTAGTTAGAGCCACGAGTTTGCTTTTTACATCATGGATGAGGTAAGACATTCTTTTTCTTTTTTCTTTTTCACAATTACAAGAGATAAAGTGTACTCTTTTACAAGAGGTGTTCAAATGAATACACATATGACTACAAATGAACATAAATCAAATAATATCAAGCATGTAGGCTTGGGTAAAATGCACCAATAGAGTTTAACCTCATTCGAGCTACCATATGATTTAGATATATGTGAAGGATGTCTTGAAGGTAAAATGCATAAACTACCTTTCAAGAAACATGGTCATATTACAACTACCAGAAAATTGCAGATTATTCATTCAGATGTGAATGGACCTATGAGAGCAGACTCTATTCAAGGTTTTAGGTATTTTGTTCTGTATGTTGATGATTTTACAAGATATTCATGGATCTATGGTTTTAAGTTGAAGTCAGAAGTCTTTCCATGTTTAAGAAATTTGTAGCTATGGTTGAAAATGAAAGTCAGATAACTATCTAGATTTTCAGGAGTGATAGAGGTGGAGAATACTTGTCAAATGAGTTCTAGAAATTTCTTGAGGAGAAAGGTATTACTCGACACCTTACTATTCTTTATACTCCGCAACGGAATGGTGTTGCAGAAAGAAAGAATAGATTACTTGTTGAGATGATGCGAAGAATGATGGTGTCCAAGAAGCTTTCACCAAAATTCTGGTTTGATGCAGTACATATAGCTAATCACATTTTGAATAGGTCTTCTACAAAAGCCTTAAAGGTAATCACACCTTATGAAGCATATTATGGTAAAAAACCTAATGTGAGTTATTTCAGAGTATTCGGATCACTTTGTTATATACATGTTGAGAAAAAGGATAGAGGCAAACTAGATGTAAAGGCAAGAAAAGTTGTTTTCATTGGATATCCTGTTGAGAGTAAAGGTTACAGGTTTTATGTTCCAGAGACAAGTGAAGTTCTCCTTTCACGCAATGCATATATTGCTGAAAATAAGATATATGATAAAGAAGCAGAAATTCCAGAGTTTATTAGTGAAAATGACTATGGATTTTTTAGACGGAATTTGGATATACATGTTCAACCATATCAGGAGGGAGCTAAAATTCCTAGGATTGAAGAAAGAAGAATTTCACAAGAAAGAGGAATTTCACAACCTTTTACAGAGTTAGTTCCACATGAGACTTTAGTTCCAAAAACGGAAGAAAGTACAAGAGTTCTAGAAAGTCCTAGTACCTCAGAAGGACATGTTCCAGAACCAGTGGAAGCTGAAGAGTTAGAAATAGTATCACCACTATTTAAGGATACACCTACTTGGTTATATCAAACATGGAAAGATAGTGGTATAAAGTCTTTTACAGGAAGAACAAGGAGTCAGACTAGAAAACAACAACAAAAAGATCATGTAAGTTTTGCTGAAGACTTTGAGATTCATGATATTTTAGCACTCACAAAAGTTGAAGATGAATCTGCATGTGTTAAAGATGCACTTAACATTCCTATTTGGAGAAAAGCTATGCAAGAAGAGATTGATTCTATTCATAAGAATCAAACTTGGTAGCTATGTGAGTTATCAAGAAAGAAAGCTATAGGTGTAAAATGGATCTTCAAAATCAAACGGAAAGCAGATGGTACTATTGACAGGTACAAAGCAAGATTACTTGTCAAAGGATATGCACAACAAAAAGGTATTGATTATGATGAGACATTTGCTCCTACATCTAGGATGATAGTTATTAGGTCAATACTTGCTTTAGAATTTTGCACCTCCTGTAACTTCACTTCTTCACATTCATACATGTGAATGTTCCTACACTCAATTCTCTCAGCCTGATCACAATTAGGATCTGCAAACTTGTACAGAGGTCAATCAACTATAGACTTAGACATGTACAAAAGCATTTCACAAAAGATTAAACACAGAAGGAGTACACACTGAAATAGATATAAGGTGCAACTTTTCTTCATATCTCAGAAGTTTTACATGTGAGTGATGAGAGAGATATCCTACACTTCTAAAGTGTCTAAATGACTCAAATACTTTTAATTCTTCTCTTCATATGCTCTCTCATATTTTACCCGACATTTTTCCTTGTATATATAGGCAAATATGTACAAGATCATAACCATACAAAAGGTATATGTGAGCTATCTCTAAATTAATGTACATATGTATACACATCTTCATCTTCTGAACATGTACTTTCTTCATGCTTCATAAATTGATCTTTTCTTCAATCCTTTACTTCAAAACTCAATTGGTGATTGATTTGCACCAAGAGCTCCCCCTCAATCATCAATTGAGGTTTTCTCTATCTTCTTTATACCTGCCATGTCTTTGAATCTCTGTAACTTTGGTCCATCCAAGCTTTTGGTTAGCATATCAACTATCTGACCTTTTGTTGAAGTATGTATAACTTCAATCTCTTTATCCATCACCTTCTCTCTTAGAAAGTGATACTGAATCTCAATATGTTTAGTCCTAGCATGGAAAATAGGATTAGCAGCTAAATACAATGAACTCATGTTATCTCCATGAATCGTGGGTGTACTTTGAATAATGTCAAAAATCTTCATAAGAGTCTTAAGCCATATCATTCCTTTGCAACTTCAACCATACCTTTATACTCTGCCTCTATAGATGATAAAGCAACTGTGTGTTGCTTCTTTGAACACCAAGAGATTAACTTATCTCCCACATAACACAAGTATCCATATGTTGATCTCCTATCATCATGATTACCTGCCCAATCTGTGTCACTATATATCTTGATGTTTGTATCTGATGTAAAACTATAATACAAACCTTCTTTGAGTGTACCCTTAATAGACCTCAACACCCTTTGTCCTGCAACCCAATGTTCTTTTCTAGGACAATGCATGAATTGAGACAACACTCCAACTGCATATGACAAGTCAGGCCTAGTTAATGTAGCATAGATAAGACAACCAACCAGAATTTGATACAACTTCATATCCTTGAATTCTTCTCCTCCATATCTGCTCAATTTGTGATTCACTTCCATTGGAGTAGGTGCTACCTTGCAATCTTCCATTTTAAACTTGATCAACAAATTCTTCAAATACCTTTCTTGAGTTACATACACTCCATGTTGAGTGTATGAGATCTCCATTCCCAAGAAATATGACAAGTCTCCCAAGTCATTAATCTTGAACTCTTTCTCCATTTGTTTCTTTAGGCTTAGAATGCCTTCCTCATCTATACCTGTAAGAATAATATCATCAACATATATGCACATGTAAATGAACCCATCGTCACTTGCTTTGACAAGCAAGCTACTATCTGCTTTAGATACTTGAGAACCAAGTTCCTTCAAGAACTTCACAAGTCTATAATTACATGCCCTTGGGGCCTGCTTCAAACCATACAAAGCTCTCTTGAGGTTACATAAATGATCTGGATACCTTTCATCTCTGAATCCTTGTGGTTGCTCCATGAAAACATCATCTGAAATATAACCATTTAGAAAAGCGTTCTTCACATCTAATTGACATAATTTCCAACCTTTACATGCAGCAATAGCTATGAGTGTCTTGATGGTTGTCATCTTTGCCACAGGACTATAGGTCTCATCATAATCTACACCATATGTCTGAGCAAATCCTTTCACAACAAGTCTAGCTTTATACCTAGACACACTTCCATCTGCATACCTCTTTGTCTTATAGACCCATTTACATCCAATGATCTTCTGACTATTTGGTTTAGGAACCAAATCCCATGTCTCATTCTCCATCAATGCATCATACTCTTCCTGCATAACTTTCACCCAATTTTCCTTACCTTTTGCTTCTTCATATGTACTATACCTTGTAGGTTGCCATTTGTGTCTTGATGACCTTCTAAGTTCTCCACTTCTTGAGGTTTCTGGTTCATCACATTATGGATCAAACCTTGGCACTTCTTCAACTTCAACCTGTGCTTCATTATTCTCTTGTTCATCAAATATTTGAACCTTTGATTTAAATTTCTTCTGATTCACAACTTCTTCATCACCTACATGAATATTGATTGTACCTGCATACCAAGTACCTTGCTCATCAAATGTAACATCCTTGACACAAGGAATTGTTTTGTGGATGGACTCCACAACCTATATCCCATTTTCTTATCATCATATCCAATGAACACATACTTTTCAGCTTTAGGCTCCAATTTATGCCTTAATTGAGATGGCACATATGCATATGCTAGACATCCAAATACTTTGCAATGATTTAGGGTAGGTCTCTTACCCCACGATGCCTCATATGGTGTCATACCCTGCAAAGCTTTACATGGTAACCTATTAACCAAATATGTAGCTGTATTTACAACCTCTGCCCACAAATAATTTGGACAAATTTTCTCTTTCATCATGGATCTTGCAAACTCAACAAGAGTTCTATTTCTCCTTTTTGCTACACCATTTTGTTGAGGAGAGTACCTACAAGTAACCTATCTTTTTATACCTACATTCCATAAATAATCAGTGAACTCATTAGAGAAATACTACCCCCCTCCATCTGACCTTAGTCTCTTCAACTTTTGACCTATGATTCTTTCTGCATACACATGATAATGCTTGAATGTATTGAATACCTCTTATTTATCTTTAATCACATAGATAGTGATCCACCTGGTGGCATCATCAACATAAATCACATAATATCTTGAACCATTGATACTGAAATCCTTTGATGGTCCCAACACATCTGTGTGTACCAACTCAAGCTTCTCTGAATACATAAAACCATGTTTGGAATAAGATTGCTTATGAGACTTACCTTATTGACATGCCTCACATCTGTATGTCATATGTTGACCTGCAACATTAGGCAATCCAAGCACTGAGCCATTGTTAACCATATCTTTAATACCTCTTTCATTGAACTGTCCAAGCCTTTTGTGCCAAAGATCTAACTAAGAGATCTTATGTTCTCCATAAGTGAACAAGGCATGACCAACATTACCTTGAATCTTCAATGTGAAGAGTCTTCCTTATTTCTTCCCTGAAACAATTTGTTTATACCCATTGCTAGGGTCTTCCACAAAAACTCATTCATTAGTGAACCTTACTTCATAACCTTTTTCAACAATTTGTCCTACACTTATCAGATTCTTTGGAATTGTAGGAACATACAAAACCTTACTCAGAAGAGTACTTCCATCCTTGGACAACACTAATCCAATTGACTTCACATTATGCTTTGTATTGTCACCTATTTGAACTACATGATTAGCTACCTTATTCTCCAAATCAGTCATCAAGGCTATGTTGCCACTCAGGTGATTGCTACACCCTGAGTCAATGTAGAAGACTCTTTGGTCTTCACTTTGCCTTTCACAAGTTGCATTCATGATCAAGGTTGAATCCTCCTTCTGATATGAAGCATAATTGTAGTAGGTATTGTTGTAGGATTGACTTTGGAATCCTTTACCTACATTTCTTCCAAAGTAACCTCTACTACCTCTACCTCTGAAATTACCTCTTTGATTTCTGCCACCTCTTCCTCTTGAATTAAAGTTTTGATTATATCCACCATTGTTCTGAGTATTATGCCAACAATCATGAGCTAAGTGATTTGTCTTACCACAAATCCAGCAAGTTTTGACTCCATCTTTATTACTTCTACCTCTTCCTCTACCTTTGCCACCTCCTCTTCCTCTTAGGAAGTTAGCTTGGCTAGTTGTACCTTCATCTTCATTTGCTTGTTGTGTCCCTTTGCTATTCTTCTTCTTATCTTTTGAATACATTGCTTGACCTGCACTCTTATCACTTTCACCTTTGACATCTTGCTCAAAGGTTAGCATATGTCCTAGCAACTGATTTAAATCAGGAGTAAAATGATCTAGTGACAATTCAGAAGACAAAATGAATGGCTTCCATTTGTCATCACCTCTCAAACCTGTGAGGATTTGCCTTACCAATTTATCCTCCTCAATATCTTCATCAATTGCTCCTAATGCATCTACAATGTCCTTCATCCTTGTTACATAATCTGAAATGGATTGAGAGTTCTTCTTCTTGAATGTGGTAAACTCTACCCACAAAGATGCCTTCCTTGACTTTGTAGTGTTTTGGAAATGCTTCTCCAACGCATTCCATATATCACTTGCACTTTCAAGACCTCTAATGTGAGGTAGCAAGTAGCCATTAACTCCCATACAGATAATGCTCCTAGCTTGAGCATCTCTCTTCATCCAAGTCTTCAAATCTGATAGTTCATCCCTAGTTGGAACACTAGGATCTCTGAATTGAGGCTTTTCTTCTTCACCTGTGATATAACCTGTCAGGTCTTTGCTCATAAGATGAGCTTCCATCCTCATTGACCATGCTCGATAATTTTCTCTATCCAATTTCTCTATCTGAAGAGAATCTCCCATCCTTTCTTCACATGTGTATTAAATTCTTCAACCTTTATAAGGAATACGTGTACCTTTACTTCGAATGAAGTTCCTTCTGATCTTCTTGATATCTTTTGTCCTCCTCAAGATTTTCTCTCAAGCTTTCACCTTTTGAATCTTCAAATGTTGAATTCTTTATGACTGTAGCAGTCAGGGTCCTCCTTTCTTTAATTTTGATGATTCCTGCTCCGCTACCACTGATGGAGAGTGCTAATCTCCAAAAGGACAAGCTATCCTTGAAGTTAGAGCACCTCTATATCAAGAATAACTTAAAACCTTTACCAATTTGGAGGATCAATGCTCAATTACCAAAAAAACTTTATTAAACTGTGAAGAGAGTAATTACTCAGAAAGTCTGTTGCACATATCTTACTCATTGACTGATCAAATGTGTAAAGTTTTTTTACAAAACTTTGCACAAGGTGTTGCCTATATTTTGTGCACCTTCTCCAAGTTAAATCATCTCAAAAGACTCAGTAGATATTGAGAAATGATCTAAACAATTCACCTATGTCTAAAATTGTAGTTCTTTATAGTCGACTTTGACACCTGTAACTTCTAAAGCATGGTTCTCTCAAATTACAACCCGTTTGTTCAAATGCTTTTAGCCATGGGTAGCTTACCTTCCAACTTAAAGAATGAGTGCTTGCTTGCTCAAGACTTTATGCTGTGGAAGGAGAACTGACCAAAACATTAGCATCAAATTTTGTGCCCCCTGTTAACTTCACTTCTTCACATTCATACATGTGAATGTTCCTACACTCAATTCTCTCAGCCTCATCACAATTAGGATCTGAAAACTTGTACAGAGGTCAATCAACTATAGACTTAGACATGTACAAAAGCATTTCACAAAAGATTAAACACAGAAGGAGTACACATTGAAATATGGGGCGCAACTTTTCTTTGTATCTGAGAAGTTTTACATGTGAGTGATGAGAGAGATATCCTACACTTCTTAAGTGTCTAAATGACTCAAATACTTCTAATTCTTCTCTTCATATGCTCTCTCATATTTTCCTTGATATTTTTCCTTGCATATATAGGCAAATATGTACAAGGTCATAACCATACAAAAGGTATATGTGAGCTATCTCTAAATTAATGTACATATGTATACACATCTTCATCTTCTGAACATGTACTTTCTTCAGGCTTCATAAATTGATCTTTTCTTCAATCCTTTACTTCAAAAATTCAATTGGTGATTGATTTGCACCAACACTCATCTGGAAATATCATCGGTGTATAGGTTTGGTCTTTAACTGGTCTATCTCTTGGGGGAGTTCCTTCTTCTCTTGCTTTTAGACGCTTTTCCTCTTCCTTTGCAACCTTGCACATCCACAAGTGAGTACGCGTCTTTAACTGATCTATCTCCTGGGGGAGTTCCTTCTTCTCTTGCTTTTAGACGCATTTCCTCTTCCTCTATGACCTTGCACATCCACAAGTGAGTATCTTCATGCAGCCATGATGGATCATGTGAACTTCCAAAATGCACAAAGATAGAATCCTCTTTAGCTTTTTGGATAGGATTCCACTGTAGGGGTTGTACATCTCTGAAGGTGTAATCCTTCAAATTGACCTTGGTGGTGACCCCTACATGCTGTAAGTACAAGGAATTGGTTCCCCAATCCTGTACTATTTGCAATTGTTGTAGGAATGGTCTCCCTAGGATCATCTCATAGACATTATTTTTTTCAAAGTCACATATAGCAGATGTATGTTCAAACTCTACACCACAAGTGGTTAGAGTTATCCCTTCGAGCAATCCTAGAGGTCTTTCAAAATGACTGTTTTCCATTTGAAGCTTCATTCTAGTTGGTCTTAATGTGGTTTTGCCCCATCGCTTCCACAAGGAGGTGGTTGCACCTGATTCTTCACATGATTCCATAGTTCAGGTTTTGCTTTGAGCAGCTCTTCTACAATGAGATGACACTGAACCTTAGTGTTCTTCATGACGTCAGTGTTTCGGAACCACTGAGTCTTCGTTTCTTACCAGTATTGTGGGAGCTCTGATCTGAAGAGATTCAGATTCCCATGGGCCTATGAATTGTGGCAACTCTTGCAAGGAATTAGATTCAAAATCTAATCTTTCCTCTTCTTGTTGCTCTGTTTGGCCTCCATAGGTAGACAGAATGTCTTGGGGAAATTGGTCATGAAGGTCATCAATTTCAGGAATAGGAGGGGGATTATCCTTCTCCTTGTCCCATTTCTCTTCTTGTATTTCCCGCAAGAACTCTTGAGAGTACTGTTGAATTGAAAGAGGTGCTCCCTCATGCACGGAATCAGGAACATAAGCTTTCATTGGTGGTGAGCTTCCTCTTTCAATAATTGGTTGAGCCTGTGGAGGTAAAGAAACCTGGGGTTTGTTTACCAACTGCTCTAATCTTTCTAGTAAGCCCTCAAAATGCAAATTTGGTTTGACAAATTTTGTCTGATTGAATGATTCATTGGTCTCGAGCATAGCCTGAGCTAGCTCTACCATTTTCATGCACATTTTTTCCGCTCAATCTCTAAGTTTGCTCTAGTGTAACTCTTGTCTAGGTTCGCAGTTGTTGGCCCTTCTTGAAGTCGAGCCTGGTAGGCCTTGAACATCATGTCCAAGCCTTTTGGGGTTGGATCTATAAGAACAGACCCCGGTTACGGTCTATTTATAATGATTGCTGGGGTGGAATGAGGTGGTGTGGATGGAGCTTCGGCATGCGAGGGGGTTTGAGATGCAATATCTTCTATTTTTGTTTTTGCATCTTTCAGGCTTTCTTCTAGTTCGGATAACTTTTTGTTCCCCTTGCAATTAGCTTTCTCTCTGGTATCCTTCCAAGTTCTTGTTTTCATCTTACTAGGCTCTCCTTATTCACTTGACTCTGATTGTTCAGATGGTTTTGCTTGTTGTATGACTTGTGCCCTAGTGACTCCTTATACACGAACCACATCACTACTACTTGAACTTGAGTCTGCCACTAAGCCTACCACATTAATGGGTGTTACCTTGGGTGCACTAGAGGGGTTCCTGGGACATTCTCTCGGAAGATATTCCTTGCCACACTCAGGACAAAAACCTTGTATTGTAATGTTTTGTCCTTGTCCTGGAGTGAGTGGGTGGGGACATTCACGAATGAAATGGTTGCCCTGACATCTAAAACATGGTCCTCTAGGGGCTTGTGGTCTTACTTGTCTCGCTTGGGGCCTGGGGTTGGGATTTGTTCACATGACATTGGATTATTCTGGCTCCCAATTTTGTTCCATAGGTGGTGTCTTGTATTGATAGGAATAAGCCTCACTATGCTCTGGTGACTGTGTAATAAGCTTGTGGACTATCTTCATGGGAGTAGTCTGAACTATGAGCATGAGGGTCATTTTCTGAGACCAATGGGGTAAGTGGCACCAATGCTCTATTAAGGTTCTCCTCTACCATTGCATATTTAAATGGAATCACATTGGCAGGAGCTAGTGGTTTGTTTCCTTGGACTGGTTGTGGACTATATGATGCTTGATATAGCTGTTGCGACCTATAATATGGCTATTGGTATTGATTCTAATACCTGCCCTGCTGGTATGGTTGTTGATAATTTTGTCTGATAGCCTACCTATTGTATGGACAATCTTGAGTCGTGTGGTTCATGTATTTTCTCTCAATAGTGCAATATGGAGCATTAGGGTTCCCTTGGGGTTGATCCATCATCGGGCAAACATTAACATGTGGTCTCCTCCACAATTGTAACATCGCTTCAATGAGGTGACCCTTGGTGGTTGTCTATTTTGAACTCCTAGCTTTTTGGCAACCTGCTCGGCTATCTCATCTATCTCATTGGAGGCTCTAGAGGTATGACTAGTAGAACTGTCAGAATCCTTGTAGATTTTGGACAGTCCTAACTCCTCACCCAAATTGTCTTCTATGTCAATACACATGCACACACACTCTTCTATGGAACTAGGCTCTTTCAAGTATACATATGATCTCAACTTTGTGCTTAACAAGCCATCTAAAAACAAGGCCACTTGTTTGGCCGGTGTGGGTAACTCTGGAATAGGGCATCATTCTAAGTACTGTCTGAAGCATCTTCCTGCAAGTCGCACAATCCCTAGGGGTGTCTGCTTGAAGCTGTGGATCAAAGATGATGTGTTATGCCTGATGCCACTCTTGGAAAACTCTACAATGAATTCTTCTAGCAGTTGACCTATCTCTCGGTAGTTGCGACTATTGAGGGGTTGAAACCAAGCTAAAGCAGTACCCTTGAGAGTCAACCAAATGCCTTGAACTGGGTCCTCAACCTGTTCAGCTCTTAACACTTGTTTGAACTCGGCCACATGATCATAAGGATCTCCGAATCCATCAAAATAGTTCTTCATTGCCTTAACCACTTGAGAAGGTCTAAGGGTTCTTGAGTGCTCTCGGGGTCTAGGCAATGGAAAATCCATGTTCATCTCTTTGACGTCTATGTGCTCGGTGTCTCTCTCTGTCTGGTTTTCCACCCTCATGTCTTGATCCGTCATTGCCCACAGTGTGTGCAAAGCTTACCTCAGGTCTCTCTCCAGTTCTTTCCCTCTGTGTTTCATGAGCCTTGGATGATCCAGCTCCTTGGATACCATGGGAAATGCTAGATCTTAGTGGAGGGAAAATTGATTCACCCTGCCAAGTGTATGCATGCTTGTCATACTCTGTTACCAAGAATATTTTCTCTGATGTGTTATCTAGATAGACAACTTTACCTGGTATCTCCGGATCCTTGAACTCGTAGATGGTGACTGTTGGACTAGGTTGATCTGGCTTGAATCTCCAAAAGGCTTCGTCCATTTCTGTTGGGAATTGAACTCACAACCTCCCAGTTAGGAGTGCGATGGGCTAACCACTTGCCCCAAAAGCCATGGTTGAGGATTACTTCCTAATCCTCTCTCTTAAGGCGTGGTTCAACCATCTCCTACTAGGATTATGTGACATTCCTTCCCCCTTAGACTGAGCATTGTCCTCAATGCTCACTTGTGGACCCTTCTAACTCTTGGACCCACTTTCCATGCATGAGCGCTTCCACCAACCTCAAACTCCAGCACATGGACCAAATTTGGACCTATCCCACCCTCCATGGGTGCCCAAATGCCCATGCGCCTTCATCCAAGGCCAGTTTCACACTCACCATAGATAAGCGCTTTTTCGAAGTGTCCACAAATGAGGCGTGAACCTCCGTCTCGCCTAATTTCTCAACTAGGCTCTGATACCAGTGTTGGGAATTGAACTCACAACCTCCCGGTTAGGAGTGCGATGGGCTAACCACTTGCCCCAAAAGCCATGGTTGAGGATTACTTCCTAATCCTCTCTCTTAAGGCGTGGTTCAACCATCTCCTACTAGGATTATGTGACAATTTCTCTATTCAAGAATAGTTCTATGCTTTTGTTGTCTTGAGGAGTCCACTCTAGAGTGAACACTCTCGTCAAAATAGATTTTCCTCTAGGAGTCTTGGGTTCTTGTCCTAGTCTCCTTGCTCTAGGTCTCCTAGCTCGTCCTCAGGAATGATATTTCCAAACTCATCTATCCTATTAAGTAAGCTGGTAACTGCATACATGGTTCCTTCCTTATTAATGTACGACCCCGCTTCGAACTTGACCACTGGGTGTTCAGGTCCAAAGGGTTGGTCTGGATTTTTGAGTTGGACCACTGATCCTCTCAAGCCATCCTCATAGATGCGTGCACCTAATTGGTTGGTCCTGATATACTCCAATTGTGTTTTATAGGGACCTTCTGGTGTTTGTAGATAATCAATGCCTGAACACAGATTTCTATTTCCATGAGAGGTCTTAACATTTCCTATTTTAATCACTGAGTGCTTGGTGTCATCACCTGTTTGTACCTGATGCTTACCCTTTGGTTCCTCAAGGTAAGAGAGAAGAGCTGCATTACCTGCCACATGGTTTGAGCATCCTGAGTCAATGTAAAAGAGATGATCATCATTTATACCTGGTTTTGGATTCATATCCATAATCAAAAGAGAATCCTCTTTCTCCTCTGTGTAGTTGTTGTAATGTTTCCTTGATTTGTAGCCTCCTTGGTAGTTGCTATTGTAGTTGTTGTTGTAGTTGTTATTGTAACCTTGATGGTGATTGAATCTTCCTCTTGATTGTGTATATCCACCTCTTTGATATCCTCTACCTCTTTGATTCTTGAAGTTCTTGTAACACTCGTCTGTAGTATGATTTGACAATCCACAAATATTACATGGTGAGGAGTTATAAGGTCTTCCCCTACCTTGCTTTCCTCCTCTGCCCCTTCCTCTTGAGGTTCTACCTCTCCCTGCATAGTTGGCTTGGGAGGTAGTTCCTTCATCCTCAATCTTCTTGCTCTTCCCTTTCTCTTTGGACTTACTTTTATCAGTGTATAGGGCAGAAGAGCTATTACCTCTTGATGAATCTCCATTCTTGTTGAGCTTGGCTTCATGGGTAAAGAGTTGCCCCATGAGTGTGGTAAGATATGGAATCTGCATGTCCATGTACAAGTCCACGACAGTTGTGAAGCTCTCCCATTTGTCATCATCTTTAATACCATTGATTACTTGTCTTACAATCTACTCCTCTTCAATTTTTTCTCCTATGCTTGCCAATTGATCGGCTACATCTTTGACTTTGGTCACATACTCTGAGATGCCTTCCTTGGGTTGCTTTCTTTGAGTGGTAAACTCAATCCACAATTGGTTCTTCCTAGCCCTTGTATTGGAAGAGAAATAGGAAGACAATGTTTCCCAAGTCTCTTGGGATATCTTACAGTTTCTAATGTGTGGAAGAAGAAAATCAGAGATTGAGTTAAGTAGGACCTTGCTAAGCCCTACACATATAATGACACTTATGCAGCCAAAATAAAAGAAGAAATCGATAGATTGATTGAAGTTGGATTTATCTATGAGATTGAACATATGGAATGGGTGTCCCCCATTGTTGTGGTGCTCAAGAAGAATGGAAAGTTGTGTGTATGTATTAACCTTATAAAAGCTAATGCCGCCACAATAAGGGATAGCTATCCACTTCCAATCACTGAACATTTATTGGAGCATGTTGCAGGCAAGGAAGTTTATAGCTTCCTTGATGGATTTTCACGTTACAACCAAGTATCCATCACCTCAAAAGATCAACATAAAATGGCCTTTGCCACAGAGTGGGGAGTCTTTGCATTTCGTGTGATGCCATTTGGGCTCACCAATGCACCTGCAACATTTCAAAGGCTCATGTGTCATGTCTTCAAAGAGTTCTTGTGAAGAGCTTAGAAGTATATGTGGATGATTTATGTGCTCAGTCACAACAAAGAAAATAACACATCCCTGAGCTCAGATAGATCTTCAACAAGTGTAGAGAATATTGAGTGTGTCTGAACCCAGAAAAGTGTGTGTTCATGGTATGTCAAGGTAAAATCTTAGATCATATTGTTTCTAAGAATGGAATATCAACAGATGAAGACAAAGTAAGAGCCATAGCCCAGTTACCGAGGCCAAGGAATGTTAAAGAGGTCCAAGCCTTTATGGGTCACTGTGGATATTATCACAGGTTTATCCACATGTATGCGATCATAGCTAAACCTCTTTATGCTTTGTTGAAAAATTTTGAGTGGAACGGCGAATGCGAGAAGTCCTTCAATGAGCTAAAGAGACGCTTGTGCACAACACCAATATTGACCACTCCTGATTGGACTAAACCATTCCATGTCCATGTAGATGCATCCAATCATGCAATAGGCTGTGTGCTAGCACAACCCACAGGTGAAGGCAACCTAGATTTGCCTATAGCATATGCGAGCAGATAACTAAATGCAGCAGAAGGAAATTATATAACAACAGAGAGAGAAGGTTTAGGCATGGTATATGCCGTAAAGAAGTTCAAACACTATCTATTGGCGGATCACCTTTCTTGCATCACTTCAGGAGAGCCGCTGCAAGGAGTGACTGATGAATTGCCTGACGCTTATCTCTTCAATCTAGAAGTTGTTCTGAAATGGGCAAATACATTGATACCTGTCCTAACCTATGGACCTGCGAATAGGAATGTGAAGACAAAGAAGGATGAAATTGTAAGAACACAAAACTATCAAATATTGGCAGGAAGCATGTACAAACAAGATACGGAAGGTGTTATAGCTTGTTGTGTCGAGGACGACGAACATAGTAGTTGGTTGCAACAAGCCCATGAACGATTGATAGGAAATCACTATTCTAAACAATGAGCATTGCAGAATCTAAAACGTTTAGGGGTGTATTGGCCTAACATGGACAAAGAAATTTATGAGTGGGTTAAGAATTGTCCAACGTGCAAAGAGAGACCCCCAATGGAGCATGCCACCCTTTATCACATGTCGTTATTCCAGATTGGAGTGCCCCATTGGTAGAATTTATGAGATCAAGAACACTACCTAGCGAGGCTAATCTAGCAAGAAAACGAAGCATGGAGCAAGAGGCTCAAGACTATGCCTTAGTAGGAGACAACCTATATCGGAGAGGCAAAGATGGTTACCTAAGACTATGCGTTCATGAATCAAACTACTTGAAAATCTTAGAAACTGCACATAGCGGTGTTGCAAGTGGACATTTTGGGCCTGACCGAGTAATCAAGACCATTCTATTCCCAGGACTTTGGTGGCCCACCCTTCATATGGATGCACATACTTATGTGAAGAAATGTGACACATGCCAACGTGCACACTATCCGATAAGAAAAGATGAGATGCCTTTGAGACCAATGATGGGAGGACGTGCATTCTCGAAGTGGGGTATAGACTTTGTAGGTCCTATTAACCCCCTAGCTAGAAACTCCCATGCGGAATACATTATTGTAGCCATAGATTACCTTACAAAGTGGGTAGAAGTAAAAGCCACGAAAAAGAATGATGCTCAAACGATGGCTAAGTTCTTATTTGAGAATGTGTTCACCAAATATGGGTTACCAATAGAGTTACTAAGTGATAGAGGTACGCACTTCTTGAACAAAGTTATTGAAAACCTTCTCCAAGAATTCTTGGTGATACATAAGAAATCTGCCCCCTATTCTCCACAAGCTAATGGACAAGCTGAGGGCACAAATAAGATGCTATGTAATGTATTGACAAAAATGGTAAATAACAAACGCTCTGATTGGGACAAACAACTTCATCATGATGTTTGGACCTACCGAGTTGCCTATAAAACAGTACTCAGTGCCACCCCATTTCAGATGGTCTTCGGACAAAATGCCATGCTACCATTGGATCTCCCAACTTTAAAACTAGCACAAGAGCATGAGTGAAATGGAGATGAGTTATCCTCTAGGATCTTTGATCTAGAACGCTTAGGTGAGACAAGGCTACGAGTGGCTGAGACAAGGCTACGAGTGGCTGCAGGCATCTATGCTGCAAAGAAAAGGCAAACTTCGACGCACACATTAAGGATAAAGGACTGAAAGAGGGAGACCTAATGTTGGTTTATACACTAAAGCAACATGCTCGTAAATTGGAAAAAAGAGGATATGGACCCATGATCATTAATAGAATTTCCACTAGCGGTGCAATTCAACTAGCCACACTAAAAGGTGATATCCTGCCAAACTATATCAATGGATGTCGAGTCAAGTTGTATCAAGAACCTCTTATAGAGGATATGCTAATGAGACTCAACACTACTAAGAAATGAAAAGAAGAAGAGTTAAGGGTTAGAGAAGAAGCACATGCAGAGGCTAGAGAACGCATTAGGAAAAATAAGTTAAGACACCTAGGCCTAGATATCAATCTTGAGGCCCCAAGATACCACATGGCCATGTGTCAAACATCAAGTGCAATTGCTTCTCGAATAATTGATCGATGTCCCTTTGTGACCATCGCGGTAGGACAAGGGAAGAATGCAAGGATTGTGAGAGCATTGATTGACTCAGGTGCAGCACTAGTGGGGTTAGACTTTCATACTGCCAAGATCTACATTTGAACATCAATTCCATTGAAGCCTATCTCATAGGATTGGGAGGTGTGGAAACCCCTTGTTTGGGCAAGGTAGATCTTCCCATCTATCTTCAAGATGTTCCAATGAGATTCAAGATGCTAGTGTGTGAAGATGAGGACCTTACATAACCACTTGTCTTGCGCCAAGACTGGATCTATGACCATGCCGTCAACTTAAACCTTAAAAGACAACTTCTTCAAGTTTGGGTACATGAACAATGCATCACATTACAATTAGAGAATTGCAGGGGCACAAATCCAAGTAGCACGCATTATCTTAGTTCCTCTAGGCCCAATCTGAGCAAAGAAGATGTTGTATGTGTCAACAATGCTATGATCCAAAAGGACTCAATCATGAAAGAACGATCTCAAAGGAGAGAGGAACCCTCTTTTTTTCAAAGACTAATGTAGCGACAACAATTCAACCAAAGAGGCAAGTAAAACAGTACACGCACACGGCTACATCAACTAGAAAAACCAAGTGCAAGAAGAAAGAAGCTCAGGGCAGGAAGCATATTTGGGTATGAAAAGGAGAGCAACCATCAGCTTTGCCGCAACCATTCCCATCGAAGCAACCTAACCATGCTAAAAGAAGCACCAAGAAGCAAGGACAAGCTCAATCCCAAGGTACCTGACAAATTGGGGCACCAAAGCAATCGATGAGGGCCGACCATAATAACATACAAATTTGGGTGCCTAAGAAATTAGTTGCAGCTCAACAAGGAAAATTACACATGTGTGTACCCAAGGCACTCTTACATGCACAAACACCACTGATCTCCCTCACAACCAAGGTCTCAACAAAGAAGCCAAGGAGAGAAAAGGGTAAGAACCAAGCACAGAGACCAAATGAAGATAACCTCAACTCTTTAGAAAAAATAAGAAGGCCATCATCAAGGATATGGGTTTGGAAGCCAAAATACTAGCAGCATCCACATAACTAAAGAACCAGCCATGCCGGATGCAAAATTTAAGCAATCAAGCAGAGTCAAGGAAGTCAAAAAGGACTTGTATGCAACCCAACACAATTCTAAAATGGGTCCCTAAAACAATTGTCCTTTGAAATCCAATGGATACCTCTAACAAAGGCTACATCAACATCTGCCAAGTACATTGAAAGCCTCGACATGCAACAACCATGTGCCTTTGGCATAACCTTATCTTTTGCACCATTCCGGTCATGCAGTTCCAAAGTATGCATCAATATAGGGCCACATTACACGGCCGTGCATAAACACAATTGAGAATCCCAGGCACATGTGACACATTGGACACATGTAAAATATTTTTTATGCTAACATCCTTCTCTTTGTTTTATGACATTGTTCCACACAAAAAAAAAGAAAAAAAAAAGAAAGAACAGGTTTATGCGCTTGAAGAACTCTCATGCAAACCATCAACAAGGACATCCATCAATAGAAAGACAAGTTAATGGCCAATCACCATGATGGGAGTACAACACAATGAGATAAACACCGATCGACCTTTCACCATGGTAAGCACACTTTGACAACACTATAACCATGATAGATTGGGAAACCTCTTCGTCAACATACCCTTGAGCACTTAGCTCAAGACCCAATTTCTTGCACCATACTTCTTCCAATGCATTCCCCAAGTACGCATTCATAGGGCTACATTACAAGGCCATGCACAAGGCATTTTTTCAACCCATGCACTAATGCACTTACCCATCAGTCATTCTGGGCCACACATACTTGGCATCACACTATGAAACACATGTTTCAAAGATTCAGGGGATATCAAGGGTACAATAGCAATACCTATAAAGCAATTCATAGTCAATAGCTACTCAAGATCAACATTGACAACCTCTTTGGAGCAACTAGCAATCTTTGAAAGCACACAAATACTCCCTCCAGCTCAAACCCAAGGAAGAAGTACATACAATGGGACCAAAACGTGCATAGGTTGGCAGGGGTAAACTAAAGAACCTGACAACTACCAAGCTACATCTGGAAGATGGACTACTCTTGTTGATACATGAAGGACACTACCTCTCAAGTAATACATGGAACAACTACTACAACAAGGGTTTGTCAGGGATGACAGCCTCAAGAGGGGGGGGAGCGTTGACACTCAAGGTCAAGCACAAGCATGGAAGTACATCAAGGAACTCGACACACAAGAATAAGGAGCATGTAGGGAGCTCCAAGAAGCACATGATCAAATTTTCCAAAGAAATCCCTATGAAAATAGTGATTTTCATCACTAAAAACCATTGTAAATACCATTTCACATTTTTGTAACTCCATTTTGTTCAAGCCGAGGTGTCCTCGAGCTTGAGGAGTATTAGAAGTATCATCCTACCAATTTTCATAATTTTTAGACTCATTTTCAATCCACATATAAGCCCTGGAACCTAATTTTGAACTAGGTTGGACAGTTGGTCTAGATAGGGCCAAAACTACTCAAAAAACTATATAAAGGGCTGGAGAGCTCATTTTTGAGGTTAGCTTGTTGTAGATTTGAGCTTTGTAAGAGAACTCTTTTGTAATTGAAGTCCTTCCATTGTTCCACTCTTTGCTCTTACCTTGTGCGCGTGTGTGTGTATGGGTGTGCATGCTTGTGTGCTTTCACTCACGCACTTGTGCCGTCACTTGCTCATAGTCTTCATACTAGTCCTTACGTCTCCGCAGATTGACATTTATGAGGTGAATCTCTTCATGTTGGTACTTGCCATTGTGCTAGAGTGACACACTCCCAGGGGGGATTTGTTGATATATTTAGCTAGTGATGTGTGTGAACACTCTAGGACCACCGGGCCACTTTTTTCCCTCTTTAGGAGGTCCCCCCCTTATATATATATGCTTATTTCCCTAACGGGCTACTTATTTTTGTACATTCCAGTGGTAATACATTCAGTATTGTGTGTTGTGCTCCAAGCTTCTTTTCTTACTTGTGTTGTATGCGTGCTTCCGCAGAGGTCTAACTCCAACAGCTTTTTATAGGGACAATCATGAGCCACATGATTCATGTATTTTATTTCTATGATGTAGTATTGGGCATTTACTTTTTATAGGTTTTGAGCTTGCATTGGGAATACATTAGCCATGTGATCACCTCCACATGTGTAGTAGCACTTCATTGTGACCACTTTCTAAGCTTGTCTATGTTGGATTCCTAACTTTCAAGCTACTTGTCTCGCCCATTCATCTATTGACAGTGTGGGATTGGATGTAATACTAGTGGAACAATTTGTATCCAAGACTTTAGATAGTTCTAGTTCTTCACCAAATTTATCCTCGATATCAATACACATTCTTAAGAATTGCTCTAAGGTACAAGATACCCCCAACAATCTCCCATTGAAGGGTCAATGTGACCATAAGTGGAAAAATATAGAAAGAATGATGTAGGAATATACAATAATGTATAGGAAGAGTTTGGATCTCAACCCATACTGATCAGCCTACACCCATTGCCTCGGACAAGGTGTATCCATGCACTGCAAATTGCTCTAGACTCATATCGATAAGAGTCGAGCTCACATCTGACTAGTGCAAGAACTGATGAAGTTCCTGCAAAGCTCCCACTCGCTCTATGCATGTGTCAATCATCGAATGATTGACAACTCCAAGTGCAAATGCTCCAATAGCAACTGCAACATCTGGTCTCAAGCATAACAACTCATACATCAGACTCCCGAATGCTGACAAAACCTGTGCTATCTTGGCTAACCTAAGCATGTCAACCATGCCTATATCCACGGCATTCAAAGCACCATCATCAAGACCAACATGTCCTGACATATATGTGTCAACATCTGGCATGAGCGAATCCAAGAATGACTGCATGAGCATTGACTCATCAACATCTAAATCAATCATCCTCTCAACCAAGGATGTGTCCAGTTGTGCATGCTCTCGCATACACTGTGTATCATAAGAGCTATCTTGCTCTACGACACCAAGTGTATCATCATGCTCCACATGAGCTAACTGCACAACAACAATACCAAGGTCAAACTGATGATCACTCTCTAATTGAGTATCATCATAATGCTCTGCATGAGCATCCACATCATGTTCTAAAGCATCCAAATGATCATCCAAAGTGTGCTCCACATGAGCATATATATGATCAACACAATCATGCTCTATATAAGCATCATGAGCATCCAAAACATGCTCTACATGTGCATCCATATGAGCATCTAAATTGTACCATACATGTGCATCATGAATGTCAGTAGACCTATATGTAGGTAGACAAAATGAGACATGATGAGTCTCACATCACACATAAGGTTGAACTCCCACTGAGACAAGACTGTCTCTCACATGAAGTACATGTAGTGGATACCTGTGCCCAATCCTAGAACCTTTGACAAGCATAAGCTGTCCCAACTGCAGCTGAAAATGATACTCACCAAGGAACGCATAACATCTGCTCTCCTGTAACTGGCTAACTGAAGTCAAGCTCATAGGGAATGAAGGCATATAACGTACACGTTTGAGTATAAGTGATGCTCCACTAGGTAGCATAAAGCATACATCTCCTACACCCTCAATGTCATATGTCATACCATTAGACATGTACACAGGTCCATGAATCTCACCTGAGAATTGACAAAACCACTCATGATGTGGAGTAACATGAAAAATGGCTAAAGCATCAAGCAACCAAGCCATATGTGTGCTATCCAATGAACAAGAGGAATCATGAGATGAACCATAGGAGAAAGTGATATCACCATCACTAGGATAATCAACTACCATAGACTCTCCCAAAGCCACTACCTGACCTACATCACGTGCATATCTTTGACATCATCATCACATCTACCTAAAACAACGTCGAATATGGCCTGCATGACCACAGTGCCAACATCAAAGCTATCGATGTGATCTATGTCTCACATGAGTCAATGGACTCACATACATATCATGTAGTCTCTACCATAATGCACTACTCGTTTCTTCATACATAACAGACTCATATATAGAATCCACAAGCTGTAACCGGATAGTGAGCTGGCCAATGCATCCATATCCATCCATACATGGTCAAGCATGTCATGAGGCCTCTATGCATCTCTATGCACATACATGTGTAACCCTGCACAAACCAATGTATGCCACATCTGATCTTCCATCTTGGAAAGTCAATGCCATCAAACTGAGAAGACACCATGCTGGCAATCCAAGAGACTAGAAATGTAACAAGAGACTAGAAATAATACTCTATCCTCAATAGGATCACACTTGCATATCCATATGCATAAATCACATCACAAATGTCACACTGGAGAAGAAACCATGTGAACCGCATGTCACATAACCAATCTAGCATGCGCATAAAACCATGAGCATAAGCCTGCTCACCAAGTCTCCAAACTGACCAAGTAGATGTGAAAAAATCCTGGAAAACTTGAGTATCCCCTATAAACTGAGCAATCAAACAAGATAACCAGTAGCAAAGAACAATGAATAACCTATCACCACCTGTCACTGATCCAACCAAAGATAATGGCAAATACATATGCCCAAAAACTCATGGCAATACATGCTAATACAATGGTGATACACCTCCCACTCAAGAATAAATCCTACAAGATGGTCCAATCTGTCACGAATTACCTATGACCAAGTCCAAGTGAATGGAGATAAGCAATGATCCAAAGCTTTGCACAAGCTTCAAGGTCCACCAGAGCTCTTTTCTAGCATAAAAGCTGACAAAAATTTGGCAAAATAGAATCAAATCAATGACCAAATGCTAATAAAGGTGACAAACAAATGTGTAACTGAGGCTCCAATCTGGATCATGTACTTGCAAAGAAGACAAAGATACAAGTACCAATCTAGATCCAATGGCAACTCTCATAAAACGATGTGCAACCAACAAGTAAATCCATAACCAAGTGGCATGAATGAGATAGAAACCACAATGCCACTATACATCCACTGACAATGTCATGATGGCACTGATGATGACATAAAACTCAAAAAAGAGTATACCACAATGTCATCTCACATGCCAAACACATGACAAAATTATGCTCTACTCTCATATGGAGGAGCTACTATAGTGATCATACATGGATAATTCCTTAAAGCTCTGAAACTAAGAGCTTGCACACCAAAAAATCTCTCTCCGAGAAATTCCAAACCAAAATTAAAACTCCAAAAGCAACTAGGGTTGTTTTGGTGAAAATATGCTGCTTTATATTTTGTTATTTCAAAGGTGATAACCAAAACAAGCACCTGCTCCGGCTGATTGACATGATATGCCACTTCTATTCATGCTACTCTAGAGAGATATGAATGACACTCTGGAAGACCGCACCCGATACATGCACGCACAAATCTTTATATAGAGGATTTGATATGGATGAATGATGCCTTAAATTTAGGAGCAATCTAAGGGAAGCTGAATGCGTATATGCAAGTTGTGGCTAAATCCTTAACTTAAGGAGCAAAGAAGGGCAAGTGGATTCCTACATGAGTTTCTATGATGGCATAAGAGTTTATTCATATGTGTAATTTGAAGACTCACTAAGATAGTGTTCATATGAGAAAAACCGAAAACACTACGGGAACACTTTATTTGAACATTCCAATGAAAGGAAGCAAAGCTAAATATATGAGATGGTCCTCCAAGTTATGATATTTTAAAGCTTCATTGAAGCTTGCCACTTTTTCAACACTCCCCCTCAAGCTTCAATGAGTAGTCCACGGGATGTGCCAAATAAAGTTCTCCTCGAAGCTTGCAACAATAGCTAGCAATGCTTGAGGAAATTTCCATGTTGGCCTTCGCATCCAAATTTGTCGATGGAGTGCTTGCTTTATCCCTTTGAAGAAGTTTGGCTTCCATTGGCTTGATATCTTCATCAATCTTCTTCTCTTCGGAGTTTCTCGAAGATCTTTTGAAGGATCTTCAACAAAAGCTAGTTGAAGAGCAACCAAAGTTTCTCTCCAAGCCTTCATGAGATAGAAATAAAGAAATTGATGGCCTCTTGCCATTTCAAGGTCTTCTTCTACTTCAGTTCCTTGACTGTAAGTTTTTATGAGACCTTTCCTTTGCTTTATTCTTTGATATGAGAGCTCTGCATGCTCTCCTTTTGATATCATAGTGTCTTCCTCCTCAAACCCTGTCTGAAATACAAGTAAAGCATTATTTTCATGATGCATAAGATCTCTTACCATATCTTTTCTCCCCACTGTCTTCTTTTGTATTTTCTCTTTCTCTCTCTCTCTTGATCCTCTCTTGTTTCCATGGCGGCTTCCTTTCTTTGAGTGTCCTTCTTTAGACTCAAATCATTCCATCTCATAGTGAAACTTCTTTCCTTGCTCTCATCGGTGGCTTCCTTCTTGTTGATACTCCTTGCACTTTGTCCTTTGGCTGGACTATTGTTCAAGGTGGCTTCTTCAACTTCTTCAAGGGCTGGTTTTTGTCTTGAAATGGTTGTTGTTTGGCCTTCCTTCTCTTCATCTTCATCTTCAATATTCTTTTTCTCTTTGTCTTTGATGGAATAGGCTGGTATGAGCTCTCCTAGCTCATCTTCGTCTTCAACAAAAGTTTGTCTTTGTGTTAGGGCTGCTGTCCTTTGGCTTCTCTCCACTTGGTCTTCATTTTCCTCTTCATACTTTGATGGAATAGGCTGCTATGAGCTCTCCTAGCTCATCTTCTTCTTTGACATGATCTCTCCCTTGCTCTTTGCCTCTTGCCATGGCTTTCAAGCCATTGTCTATGTCTCCCCCTTGGTCCTCAGCCTCTGCGTGTGGCTGAAAATATCTCTGAGAGTCTCCACATGACTCTTCCATATGCACTCCTTCAATAGGGTGCTCAAGGAACTTACGTACCAGATGACATGTGCATCGTCAATCTCACTTCTCATAAAAACATACAACATCAAAAGTCATAGATATAAAGAGTACCTCTTTATTTGATCAAGAAAAGATCATTGACATGACTGATCATTCTGTCTCAGTGTTGATACATCAATCTTTGCTTAACTTATGAATTGGCACGACTTTGAGTATCACTTCATGAACTACATAGAACAGTAGATATCACACCATAATTGTTCTCTGCATGCGAACAATAGAGAGAGAGGAGTTCCGGCTGATTGACATGATATGCCACTTCTATTCATGCTACTCTAGAGAGATATGAATGACACTCTGGAAGACCGCACCCGATATATGCACACACAAATCTTTATATAGAGGATTTGATATGGATGAATGATGCCTTAAATTTAGGAGCAATCTAAGGGTAGCTGAATGCGTATATGCAAGTTGTGGCTAAATCCTTAACTTAAGGAGCAAAGAAGGGCAAGTGGATTCCTACGTGAGTTTCTATGATGGCATAAGAGTTTATTCATATGTGTAATTTGAAGACTCACTAAGATAGTGTTCATATGAGAAAAACCGAAAACACTACGGGCACACTTTATTTGAACATTCCAATGAAAGGAAGCAAAGCTAAATATATGAGATGGTCCTCCAAATTCTGATATTTTAAAGCTTCATTGAAGCTTGCCACTTTTTCAACAGGACCCCCTGTTGGCAGCAGTCAAAGCACCCAAGGACTCACAAGACAAGGAAGCCAAAGAAGGGAGCCAGAGCGGAGAGAAGGCACAAGCAGACAAAGTAGTCAACGAAGATCTGGCAAAGTAGGCCATTCAAATTTTTCCAAATCAACACCCTCATAACAGTGATTCTCATCACTAAAAATCATTATAAATACCACTTCACCTTTTTGTAACTCCATTATTTGCAAGCCGAGGAGTCCTCGGGCTTGAGGAGTATTAGAAGTATCATCGTACCAATTTTCATGATTTTTAGACTTTGTTTGAGCCCTCAAATAGGCCCTAGAACCTAATTTTTAACTAGGCCGGGCACTAGGTCTGGACAGGGCCAAAAGCTAGTAAAAAACTATAAATAGAGCTAGAGAGCTCATTTTTGAGGTTAGATTGTGGTAGAATTGAAGTTGTAAGAGCACTTTTGAGTAATCTAAGAACTCCATTGCTTCTCTCTTTGTCTTACCTTGTGTGCGCATGTGTGTGTATGTGTGTGCATGTTAGTGTGCTTCTCACTCACACATTTATGCCATCACTTGTTCGAGGTCTTCATACCATCCTCACGTCTTCCCGGATTGACATTAAAGGAGGTGCTACTCAGCACTGAGCTACACCAAATTTTGGCGCCGTTGCCGGGGATCGAGCTTTCTAGGACGAGTGTGTGATGGTAAGACGTAGAGTTGAGGCATTGGAGTCATAGGGATTTTCTTCACTTTTATCTATTTTCTTTTGTTTTCTTCGTCACCATCATCATCATCACCATCTCCCACTTCCATCTCCATCATCGCGAAAATTTCAGTTTTTTGGTCATATCACCATATCCATGCCATTTCCCTCATTTCACTTGTGAGAGAGCATTTGTGTGCTTGTGCTTTTTTGTGTTTTTTGAGATTTTCTGCGGGAATCAGCATCCCTAGCAGTTGTACCAGCTTCAGCAGGTAAAAATTTTGACTGTTCAGGTCCCGAGGCATTGACCTCTGTCAATCACGACCGACAAAAAAATGAACCTTTTTGCAAAACTAAGTGCATAAACATGATCTCTAGGCCTAGGGCATTCCAAAAGTGTGTTTAAAATTTTCAAATTCCTCAGTTTTTTGTCAATCGCGATCGACCTGTCAATCGCGATCGACTAACGATGACGGACACCTGTCGACGGACTAGTCAATCACGATCGACACCTCGATCGCGATTGACAGAGTCAACGCCCGACTGACCACGATCGACAGAATTTACGTGCGCCACATGTCAATCACGACCGACCTGTCAGTCGCGATCGACCCATCAATCACGACCGACCTGTTAGTCGCGATCGACCCATCAATCGCGACTGACAGTCCCGACGGACCTGTCAATCGTGATTGACCCAGTCAACAACTGTTTGACCACGACTGATAGAACCCTCATGACGGACCAGTCAATCGCGATCGACTGAGTCAACTATCCTTTGACCACGACGGACTAAATTTTTGGGCCATGTGTCAATCGCGATTGACCCATCAATCGCGACTGACAGCCACGACGGACCTGTCAATCGCGACCGACAGTCGATCGCGACTGACATATCAATCGCGATTGATAGACCACCCGATCGTGATTGACGGGAAAATTCGGCCAATTTTTTAGGGCAAAAACTATTGGTCTATTTTTGGCTAATGTGTGGAAGCATTTAAGGTTTAGTAGAGCATTGCGAGGTCGCTACACAAAGTATTCCGAGAAGTCCTGTTTGCCTGTTAGCCTGTTTGAACCCTGTTTTAACCCTCGAACCCTGAACAGTCATAACTTTCTCATACAAAATCCGTGTGCTGTGATTTTCGTTTTGTTGGAAAGCTCGTGGGGAGTACAACGAAAACTTCCACTGGTTACTGTAAAATTAATATCAAGATTATTAGATATACTACTTTTAAGTTGACCATACAGAGGGGGAAGAAAACTGAGGGATCTTTAGGATTGTTTTCCATAAAGCCAAAGCACAATTTGATCTTTGAATTGCATGAATGAAGATGGGTTGTTGTGTCAATTGAATTCAAATCCTAAGCTAACTTTGGGACTTTTACAGGGCCTTTGAGAGCAGTGAAGGGCAACCTAAGCAAGAGTAAGTGCAAGCTTGGGAATACGCTTCCAGGGCACACAAGGGCAACCAAGGAGAGAAACTAAAGGTTGGAAATTCTCAACACCCTCTGTCAATCCCTAGCTTAGGCTAAGTACGGATAGAGATTTTGATTAATTAGTGTTACGTTAAGCATGATCAAGTCCAAGAACTCTAATCACTCAAGTGCAAGTACCAAGAGATCATTTGCAAAACAACCTAAGGGAAAAAGAATTTAAATCAAGCGACCAACCTCAAGTACGAGACAACTTAAGTGTTCCTTGTAACGACGATTGATTGGACAAGAAGTAACATCCTAAGAAAAAATTAAAAAAGAACAAGTGACTACTACAAAAGAACTCAGGAACGAAATTGTACTTGGGAAATTGGGGATTATTTAATTGGGTATATGAACCTTAGATCAGGACGACACCTAGGGAGAGATAGACAGAGCCTTAGGTCTTCAGAGGCTAGTGTCAATCATACTACTAGGTCCTGGGCCCAGTAGTTGAGCCATTATTCACATTACCCTAGCTCTGAGACTAGTGAATCAGAGATGTCTCAAGGAATGGAGAGACCTACAGGGAGTTCAGGTGTGCCATACTTGCAGAGGGTTGAAGGCCCTTACAAGACTCAGTTGGAATACCTTAGGACCAACCGATTGTTGGTGCAGGACAATCACCAATTGATGTTTTGATATGGAAATGAAGTCAAGGATTTGAGAAGAGAACAAGTTGTGAAGTATGAAGGAAGGACATATTTAGAATTTGGAAGATGTGTACACATATGTACATTATGTCAGAGATAGTTCACTTATATCTTTGAGTAGTCATAAGCTTGTAAATATTTTGCCTATATATACTATGGAAAAATGTTGAGGTAAGTATGAGAGAGCATGAGAATAGAGTAATCAGAAGTTGTATGTGTCACTAGACATCTTAGAAGTGAGTTAAGACTCTCTCATCACTCAGTTGTAATTTTTCTCAGAAATGAAGAAAATGTTGCGCCCGATATTTCTGAGTTTTCTCCTTCTGTGTTAGATCTTTTGTGAAATGCTTTTGTACAAGTCTAAGTCTATAGGTAATCGACCTCTGTATAAATTTTTAGCTTCCAATTGTGATCAAGCTGAGAGAATTAAGTGTAGGAACATTTGCATATGTGAATGAGAAGAAGTGAAGTTACAGGAGGTGCAAAATTCGATACGAATGTTTTGATCAATTCTGCTTCCACAGTGTAAAGTTTTGAGCAAGTAAGCAGTCAATCTTTAACTTGGAAGGAAGCTACTTGTAGGTAAAAGCATTTGTAGAAACGGGTTCTAGATTGAGAGAACCAAAGGTTTAAAGTCATAGGTGTCTAAATCAACTTCTCAGAAGAACAGTTTTAGACATAAGTGAGTTGTTGAGATCATTTCTCAAGTTTTACTGAATCTTTTGGAGTGATTCAACTTGGAGAAGGTGTGCAATCCATACGCGACATCTCATACAAAGTTTTATAAAAAACTTTACATATTTGATAAGGCAATGAGTGAATTATGTGCAGTAGACTTTCTATGTATTCTCCTTCTTCACAGTTTGTTCAGAAAATTTGACAATTGAGTATTGATCTTCTAAAATTGGTGAAGATCTGAGTTATTCTTGTTATAGAGGTGCTCTAAGTACAAGAGTAACTTGTTCTTTTGGAGATAAACACTCTCCATCAGTGGTATTAGAGCAGGAAGCATCAGAATTGAAGGAAGGAGGACCTCGACTGCTACAGGTGCAAAGAATTCAACATCTGAAGGTTCAAAAGGTGAAAGCTTGAGGATAAAGCTTGAGAAGAAGGTCATACGACACCAAGGAAGACAAAAGGAGTATTATTCGAAGTAAAGGTACATCTATTACTCATAAAGATTGAAGAATTCAATGTACAGGTGAAGAAAAGATGGGAGATTCTCTTCAAATAGAGAAATTGGATAGAGAGAACTATCCAGCATGGTCAATGAGGATGGAAGCTCATCTAATGAGCAAAGACTTGATAGCTTACATTACAGGTGAAGAAGAAAAGCCTCAATTCAGAGATCCTAGTGTTCCAACTAGGGAGGAATTATCAGGTTTGAAGAATTGGATGAAGAGAGATGCTCAAGCTAGGAGCATTATCTATATGGCAGTCAATGACTACTTGCTACCTCACATTAGAGGTCTTGAAAATGCAAGTGATATATGGAATGCTTTGGAGGAGCATTTCCAAAATACCACAAAGTTTAGAAAGGCATCCTTGTGGGCAGAATTTACCACATTCAAGAAGAAGGCCTCTCAATCCATCTCAGATTATGTAACCAAAATGAAGGATATTGCAGATGCATTAGGAGCTGTTGATGAAGACATTGAGGAGGATAAATTGGTAAGGCAAATCCTCACAGGTTTGAGAGGTGATGACAAATGGAAGCCATTCATTTTCTCCACTGAATTATCACTTGATCATTTTACTCCTGACTTAACTCAGTTGTTAGGACATATGTTAACCTTTGAGCAGGATGTCAAAGGTGAAGGTGACAAGAGTACAGGTCAAGCAATGTATTCAAAGGATAAGAAGAAAAATAGCAAAGGGAAGCAACAAGCAAATGAAGATGAAGGTACAACTAGCCAAGCTAACTTCCTAAGAGGAAGAGGAGGTGGCAAAGGTAGAGGAAGAGGCACGAGTAATAAAGATGGAGTTAAAGCTTGCTGGATTTTTGGTAAGACAAATCACTTAGCTAATGATTGTTGGCATAATAATCAGAGTAATGGTGGATATAATCAGAATTTTAATTCAAGAGGAAGAGGTGGCAGAAATCAAAGAGGTAACTTCAGAGGAAGAGGTAGTAGGGGTTACTTTGGAAGAAATGCAGGTAGAGGATTCCAAAGTCAACAATACAATAATACCTACTACAATTATGCTTCAGATAAGAAGGAGGATTCAACATTGATAATGAATGCAACTTGTGAAAGGCAAAGTGAAGACCAAAGAGTCTTCTACATTGACTCAGGGTGTAGCAATCACCTGAGTGGTAACATAACATTGATGACTGATTTGGAAAATAAGATATCTAATCATGTTGTTCAAATAGGTGACAATACAAAGCACAATGTGAAGTCAGTTGGATCAGTGAAGGCCAAGGATGGAAGTACTCTCTTGAGTAAGGTCTTGTATGTTCCTACAATTCCTAAGAATTTGATAAGTGTAGGACAAATTGTTGAAAAAGGTTATGAAGTTAGATTCACTAATGAAGGAGTGTTTGTGGAAGACCCTAGCAATGGGTATAAACAAATAGTTTCACGGAAGAAAGAAGGAAGATTGTTCACATTGAGGATTCAAGGTAATGTTGGTCATGCCTTGTTCACTTATGGAGGACATAAGATCTCTGAGTTAGATCTTTGGCACAAGAGGCTTGGACACTTCAATGAAAGAGGTATCAAAGATATGATCAACAATGGTTCAGTGCTTGGATTGCCTAATGTTGCAGGTCAACATATGACATACAGATGTGAGGCATGTCAATTAGGTAAGGCTCATAAGCAATCTTACTCCAAGCATGGTTTTATGTATTCAAAGAAGCTTGAGTTGGTACACACAGATGTGTGGGGACCATCAAAGGATTTCAGTATCAATGGTTCAAGGTACTATGTGATTTATGTTGATGATTGTCGAGAAAAGGGGAGCAACAAACCCTAACCGCCTCACATGGAAGTGAGAGGTTTCTCCAAGTTGGGGCAAAGAATGAGAGGAGAGGTTCACCCACGCTCATGGAGCAATGGCAACAATGGCCAACGTCACAAGGAGCAAAGGGGAACATCCTCCCAACCATGCACACACACATGCAAATCCATACACCAAGACCAACGCCATTGCACACAAGGAGGAAAGAGAGTAACAAATGACACCTTCTTCCATTACCAAAATGGAGGCCAAGGCCATGGCCAAGGGACCTCCCTTTTACAAATGAGGCTCTTCTTTATATAGAGAAGAGAGGCATATGTGAATAAGAACATGTGGTCAAAAGACCACATGTGCTAAATCAAAAAGAGAATCTTTATGTGATATGGGACTAACTACCTAGAGAGAGAGTGAGCGCGTGAGATTTCTACGTGGGGATTTTGGTATTTGAGCAACAAGGAGTTTTCAAAAAAAAAGGCTTCAATACCATAGACTAGAGAAAATATCAAAAAGTGGTTTTAGGAGAGTGTTCACATGGACATCTCCTAATTTACAAAAAGAAGGTATTTTCATGAGGGCTAAAGGATGCCATAGCATGAGAAAAATTATGGGCAACCCTTAGAGCAACACTCCTCCCCCTCCTAGACTTTGTCGTCCTCAACAAAGCTAAGAGAAGAGCATACATAGCTGAACTGACCCAAGGTAGAGTCTTTCAAGTCTGAAAATCTTCAAGTCTTCAAAATCTGCAATTCTTCAATCTGCAAAGCTTTAGGCAGCATCTCTTTAGCTCTGCATAATCTTCAAATCTGCAAGCCGTCAGTCCTTTCTTCAATCTGCAAATCTTCAGTCTTTACAGCTGGGCGACACAATCCCCTTGGGGGGCAGTCAGCCAGCCTCCATTCATTGTGTATTCTCTTCAAAAGCTCCAATACCTGAAATTTAAGCATACACAACAAGTAGACCGTTTCTGGAAAGAAGTAAGCAATAACGTTTTAGTCCAACTGTAGTTTCCACTTCAGGGAGCATCCAAGACTTGTTCCGCTAGAGAGAAGTCTACACAAGAATCTTCCTGCTCCTGCAATGTTACTTCATACATTAGACTCCCAGCATTCATGAAATTCAAATAGTTTATCCAAATCTACTCCTGCAAATCATATATAGGAGTCAAGAAGAATCATTGTTGAAGGTCTGTAGGTGTTGACCCAAACAGTTTATAAGATTAAGCCTTAATTGAGCATTGTGAAACTAGGGTATTTCTTCCCTAGCAAAAAACAATCACTCAATTCTTTGTGACTTTCACATTTAGATAGTACAGACCAAGTCACAAATTATGACATGAAGTACAACTAAAACAAAGATCCCTTGAAATCTTCATATAGAGCAACCTAACAAATCAAGTCTAACCAATGTTGGTCGATTCATCATCTGTCATCCAACACCTATCCAAGAAGCAATCCAGAGTTCTGATTTACACAACCTATTACCCCTCATCGCCAAAAATCTGTGAAGCGTGACTATTTAGGTGGAGGTGTGAGAATAACTCAGCACCTAACCTACACAGCAAAGAACTTCTGCAAGTTTCCTGAGTCAGAGAGATTAGTTCTGTTGGGTCTTAGAGGCACCAACCAATTTTCAAAGGAACGGAAGCTATTTGAGCTCGTGTGTGGATCTAAACTTCGGTCTTAAATTATCCAAGATAATTCCCTATTTGAACAACATGTCATTGAATCATATCCTGTCAAACCTGTGACACCTTAAGTATTTCAGAATGAGCAGCCCCTGCACATCTAATCTGTTATAGGCCGCATGTGTTAGTGGGGAGTCATCACCCTTTATTTTGCCCTGTAACACTTAGGGAAGAGTCAGGGTCATCTAATTAAAATGAAAGCAGACATTGTGAGAGAATGTCAAAATATTTCCATAATTCAACTTATTGCACTCCCTATATGCACCTTTAATTTTACTTTGAAGAACACAAAGAACATCTTTAAGAAAATGCCTTATGCACCTAATCTCACCCTTTTTTTTCTAAATCATTGTCATGAGGTACACGTCACACCACGTCATTCATTTTCCCAAGGCAAGGTTTAAAAGCAGAATACTCTCATGTCCCTAGTAAAAATCATTACTTGCTTTGGTTATATGTTTACGTCGACAAGTCATTACATGCACCGTTCAGTAAAGGTATGGGGTTCTTACAATAGTCATACCAGCCAAAGATTGTCCTATGACATAGGGGTATCCTGAATCCTGTAAATTATGCCGCTGGTTATAATCAATGAGAATAGTTCTAGCCCTGTTCAATCAAAAAAATAGACTCAGCTCTAGGTTCTCATGGAAAACATCTATATCATTCTCTTCCATAACCTAGGTAAAGTTTAATACTAACGGAGAGCTGCGTAGTGAAATAAAATGAACAGTAAGCACAGGTACCAATTGTAGATCAGTCTGCATGCAAGGTAGCCACTTTACACGCTTCTTGTTTTCCATGAAAAAATTACGTAGACCTATATCATAGCTCATTCAATCTTCGATTTGTCATGTGATTGCAATGTCAAGAGTTTTAGGTTCTGCTAAAAATAGTGATGTCAAAAATGTCTCTTCAGGCATTCTGTTATGAAACCCAATGGTGACAAGGTATATTCCTGAATAGAAAGGTCCTTGTCATTGTGTCAATTATTTTAAACATTCCTTAAGGTACGGCATCAAAATGAGCATGTATTTTTTCAATAAAAACATCTCATCTAGACATGATTGTAACATGGCTCGAAAGAGAGCATTCGTGTGGGCTATACTTCAATGACTTCATGCTATGACAAAGAACCAAGGTACAATCTGAATGTCTTTGGACATTTGCTTCATGCACGGAACAGTGTAGTACCTCAATACAGATTCGTTTGCGGAAGAGAGAATTAGGCCTCAAGAAACCAACAGTTAATTTTGCAAAGGAGAGCACGCTATCCAATTATTAGAAGTAATCGTCCACAATGGAGTGCATCCCCCATCGTGTGTATCAGACAGAATACTCTGTTTTGTCTAGCATTTGTAGACTCTGCAATCATCTTAGCCTTGCAAAAAGTATCCAGAACGTGAACTATTTATCGATACTCTTCCATCCACACGGAGGCTCATAGAGATGCGGTTTTTATCACAGATGGTCGTTGAAACATATGTCATATGGTACAACAGATCGAACTTTGGTTCAAACAAGAACAATGGTGGCAGAAACATGTAGCCAATTCCATAAATCACATACAGGGCCAAATAATCATCAAGAGCAAAAGCTAACAAGGTGGTGATGTTCTATTCAGGGGTTTGGGAACTTTGTCATTGCAGAAGAATGATACATAGTCAATTAACAATGAAAAATTATACAAAAAGACCCAGTGGCTCATCCGAACAGCTTCCTGTTACACATTGCAAATCAAGATTTCAATCATTGTTATAAAAATATGAGCCAACAATATCGCGGACAATCATTAGGAATAGGAACCATAGGAATACAGTATCGCGGACAGTCATTAATACGGTTACACCACAATAGTGAGGGGCGTTCTTAGCTGTGGATTCTCCATTTTGGTAGTAGATGTTGCTTTGTGTGGAGAGCTTTGACTGAGTGTCTGCCCTTATAAAACCTTTCAAGCCACAAGGAAGCACCACCCGATGTGAGTTTGTTACAGTAAAGGCCAGGACCTATTGTCAAAGAGGTAACATACTTCCTTCTAAATATAGGAAAAGGTGTAACAAAACAGATTCGAGTCAAGCGCTCATAGGATCCCTTTTACAACAACGAGACACAGAGTTACATTTTACCAGAATTGCACCTAAAGCAGAAACCAGGGTATAACTTAGCACAAGCACAGGGGAGTTCGAAGCTCAAAATCACACGAAGAGGAGAACCGATGAGAGCTTTTCGACCTCAAAATGGTAAATGAGGACATTCCTATAGTGGATTTACGAGGGATCTGTATAATGATGTAGTCAAAAATGAAGAAAGGTACTTGGGCATCTCCTTAAGTGTTGTAAACTCTAGCCATAGTTGATTATTCATGGCTTTGGTGCTTGATGAGAAGAATGCTTCCAAATAGTTCCATGTCAGTTGAGATGTCTTATAGTTCCTCATGTGAGGTAGTAGAAAAACATAGATGGATTTGATAATGTATGAACTTGCCAAAGCATCCTTTCAACACCATGTATTCAACCTTTCCTTCTCCTCTTGTGTTGGTTGGCCCTTGTTTCTGAGTATTGGCATCATCTCAACTGACATGGAATATCTCTGTCATAAAAGAGACCTAAGCTCAAAGTGCCTCCGAGATATCGAAACACACGTTTCACCGCTTGCCAATGCTTAGTGCCTGCATACTGTATATCTGGCCTTGTGTTGCATGCATATATAAGACATCCCATAGCTTATTGATAAAGAGAAGTGTCAAATGCATCACTAGAATCCTCAACCAAGAACCTGAATCCCGTCTCAACTGGTGTGGAAACTAGCTTGCAATCCTCAAAGTCAAAATGTTGAAGTAGTTCTTCAACATACTTTTCTTGATGCATAACAATTCCCCCCTCAACGGATACAAACTGGATGCCAAGATAGTAGCTCAAAAGACCAAGATAAGTGACATCAAAAGTATGCTGCAAATCAGCCATAAGAATTTCAAGTTTTGCATCACATGACCCAGTCAAGAGTATGTCATCGACATAAAGAACAAGCACTATAAGATCAGCCCCGTTTTTGTGTACATAGAGTGTGCTTTCAATCGGACTACATGTGAAGCCAAGAGCAATCAAGTGCTTATGGATTTTGTCATACCATGCACGTGGAGCTTCCTTGAGACCATAAAAGGCTTTATGCAAGCGACAAACCATATGCTCTTTCCCTTTCATAGCAAATCCAGGAGGTTTCTTCACATAAAGCTCTTCTTGCAAATCACCATTCAAGAAGGCTATTTTTATGTCCAACTGATGCACTTTCCAACCTCGATGGGCAGCCAATGCAACCACGGTAGGAATGGTAGTCATCTGTGGAGTAGGTGCAAATGTTTCCTCATAATCAATGCCATATTGTTGCGCATATCCTTTGGCAACCAATCTAGCTTTGTAGCGATCAATGCTACCATCAGATTTTCTCTCAATCTTATAAACCCACTTTGTACCAATGTCATTCTTTCCTTTTGGCAATTCACATAACTCCCAAGTACCATTCCTATGTATGGAATCCATTTCTGATTGCATCGCACTCATCCATTGTGGATAGTCACATGCATCGTCAAAAGAAAGTGGCTCTTCATTACATGTTGTAGCAATAAGAGAATAATCCACAAAGTTACTTGATGCATGGTGAGAGCTTGATCTTATTATACCAAGTAAAGGTGCACTCAAATTGCTATCTTGTAAAGTTTGTTTCAGCCACTTTGGCATAGTTTGTGCATTCGTGATAGACATGCGTTCATTATGTAAAACATCTTCAATATATACATCATGCGTGGGCTGCATTTCATGCTCATTTTCAACCATATTTTGACACAAATGTTCAACCATATGTGGCTGGAAATTTCCAGTACTTTTGATAATTTTTGGCTGATAAATTTCAGCCATGTTTGGCTGGAAATTCTCTATATTTTTAGCACTATTTTGCTCGATTTTTTCAGCCCTTTGAGCCTCAATTGGCTGGTCTACATGGCCATAGTTAAGTGCACCATTTTGAAACAAAGGCATGAGTGTATCGGACACATCTTATGAGCTAACTGTTGGCTGTTTTTTGCATTCAAGTAGAGAGAAAACTGAATTTTCAGCAAATACCACATCTTGAGTCACAATAATTGTGTTCGTCAATGGATGATACAAACAATATCCCTTACTTTCAGCACTATAACCAACAAATATACATTTCTTTGCCTTGTCATCAAGTTTGTGACGTTGTTGTGATGACACAAGAGCATATGCCAAACAACCAAACACACGCATATGACTAACCATAGGCTTATGACCATTCCAAACCTCATAAGGAGTAATGACTCTCAATGCTTTTGTAGGGTAGTGATTCAACACATAGTTTGCACACATGACTGCTTCCATCCAAAACTTATCAGGAAGATGCTTTCCTTTAACCATACATCGTGCCATTTCAAGTAGAGTTCTATTTTTACGCTCGGCAACACCATTTCGTTGAGGTGTATATGGCACCATAAATTGGTGTGAAATACCTCTTTCACAAAGAAAACCATTAAACTCATGCGACATGTATTCACCACCACGATCCGTGCATAGAGTCAAAAGCTTTTGTGAACAAAAATTTTCAACCATAGCTAAAAATGCTTTGAAGCAAGAAAATACCTCATTCTTTGCTTTCATAGGATACACCCATGTATAGCGAGTAGCATCATCAATGAAGGTAACAAAATATACATGCTTACCAAAAGATGGAGTCTTGATGGGACCACAAACATCACTATGAACAAGCTTCAATTTTCTTGTAGTGTGTGTATGACTATCTTTTGGAAAAGAAGCACGATGCGTTTTTCCAAGAATGCAACCTTCACATGCATGCTTTTCAATGGACTCAAGTGTAGGAAAGCCAATAACCATGTCCTTCTTTTGCAAGTAGAGCAAACTATTGAAGTTCAAGTGACCAAAATGAGCATGCCAAAGCTCCATTTAAGCTATGGAAGAAGTATGAGCAACCAAGGCATTTGACACAATCCTCTTGTATGTATCCATGCAATACAAACCATTACATAATGTACCGAACATCACGATAACATCACCATTGTTGAAATCATGAACCATACACATATCATCAACAAAGTGTACATGAAGTCTAGCTTTGGCAATCAACGGAACTGAAATTAAGTTCTTCTTGATATCGGGCACATACAATGCATTTTTCAAGAGAATCACACCTCCATTTGCAGCTGTAAGCTCAATTTCTCCTACTCCAATGATAGGATAAGAGGAATTGTTTGCACGCACCACATGTTCTCCTTTGGGTGCATCTTTCAAAGAGGAAAAAAATCTTTTGCACGATGTTATGTGCTTTGAAGCACCACTATCAAAGAACCAATCCGAATCATCCTCATTCACAAACATACATTTAGAATGCAAAGAAGCATCATAGTGACATGTAACAACACATGCCCAAAAATCTTGAGCCATGTTAGCTTCATCATTCTTTACATTTTCTGAATTTTCAACAATAGACATGCCGGATTCCTTCTTCTTTTCATTGCATTTAGCAAGCTTTCTACACTCATCAATAAGTACGGCCAACCTTCCGACAATATTTGCATCTCTTCTTCTTTTGCAAATCGGCATCATTAGAGGAATGAGTGGAAGAGGAATCTTGAGGCTTCGGTTTTGATGAACCCAAAGCTGAACCATACTTGCTTTTCTCCTTTTGTGAGATAGCAAGTGCTTGCATTCCCTCAATCAGACCACTCCTATTCATTCTAGATTGCTCTTCTTGCAATATGAGAGACACAACCTCATCAAATGCATACATATTAGGATTCCCTTGCAACCAAATGGAGAGTAGTAGCAAAGATTTGAAAAGATTTCGGTAATCCTTTCAACAATGTAGAAATGAGTGATGCATGGGGAATAATCTCATCTATGTTTGCCAATTGCTCTTTCAAGTCTTTGACACGTGTCACATACACATCCACTGACTCATTTTCATCCATACGTACATCCTCAAGTTGCTTCCTCAAGTATACAACACGTGCTTCGTTATGCACGACATACAAAGAAGCAAGAGTGTCCCATGCTTGTTTCGATGTAGAACATGATCGAATGTGTGGAACTATATGATGTTTCACTGAAAGCGCAATCAAAGCATGAGATTGAGCATCTTTTCCATCCCATCTAAGCTGCTCCTGTGTAGGTGGAGAAGGAGAAACCACTGTACTCGAAGAAGAAGCTCCATCTCCGACAGTAGATTGTGAAGTAGAAGAACCTATGGGTCTTTGATCTACATCTGCCACTATGTTCCAAAGTTGTTTAGCAACAAGAACATGCTTCATCATGTGAAGCTTATCTTCAGCTTGAAGCATGCCAAACAAGTCATTGCTGCCCGCCATTTCACAAAAGAACAAGAATGTGACAAAATCTTCACTTCGACGAAAGCTGAGATGAATGATAAAATTTCACCTCACAAACCGTCAATCTGATGGCAATTTTGACTGTACAAATGGCTTTAAAATGGGGTTAAAACTCCAGTGCACTTGGTGGAAATGTCTCTTTGCTAATGAAATTCACTGTTCTATGCTCCTAAGCCGATTTGCACTATTAAAAGTGCGCATGCACCGTGACGCAAAAAACCGAAAGTTGAGAAGGAACTGAACCTGCTCTAATACCACTGTTGGGTGTGTGTAGAAGTGCGAGAGACACACAAGAAGCACACACAAGGAGCACAAATGCAGCAAGACACACAGAGAAGATGATGGCTGGAATAACTCTCTCTATTGATGATAAACTGAACTGAAGTAAGAGCTGAATAATATCCCTAAGTACAAAGTACCACCACATATGAGAATATCAAGTATGTGGTAACATGGGGAAAAAACCTCTAGCCAGCACTAGAGTAAAAAGTGCCCATGTATAGGGAAAAGGTTTACATCAAAGCTACTCAAGGAACACATAAGTGTAACAAGCAATGCTCTTAGGCTTGGTTCTTCCACCAAGAAGAGGCACAACTAAAATAGTTATTTCAACAATATAGAGATGTATTTGCTTGGTCAGACAAAAAGTTAAAGGGACTTGACCCTTAAATATGTGCTCATCGTGTCCCTATGACATTTGATGCCAAAGCCTAAAAGCATATATTTGGTAAAAATTAAAGAGGAAATTCATAAAGTCATAGACCTAGATAAATATGTCTTCATGGCAAGACCAAGAAAATATTTAGGAAATATTGTCTCAAAGCATGGAATTTACACTCGTGAAGACAAAATCAAAGCAATAGTATTTTTTCCAAATCCTAGGAACATGAAAGAAGGCAGGCTTTCATGGGTCACTATCATATATTGTAGATTTGCCCACACATATGTAGTAATTGCTAGACCCTTGTATGCTTTAATCACCAAGTTTGAATGGATAGAGGGTTGTGATGAATCAGTCAAAGAGTTGAAACACAAGCTTGTCACAACTCCCATTTGAAAGTGCCAAATTGGAAGAAACTCTTCATTGTACACATTGATGCTTCAAATTATATCATAGGGTGTCTTAGTGCACCACATCAATTGAACAAGAAGGATTGGGAATGATGTTGGAGTTTGAGGTCTGCAGAAGCATGCGAACAACCCAAGGAAGAAGAAGAATCTTGGAGCACAACACAATACTCAATGTATTACCACTAGAATGTACAAAGATATGTTACCTGTTAGGGCTATAGGCATATATACAAGCCGGGGAAAAAACCTCCTAAAGAGGGAAAAAAGTGCCCCGATGGTCCTAGTGTGTTCACACACATCACTACCTAAATATATCAACAAATCCCCCTGGGAATGATGTGGTGAAGAAGGAGCTGACACTCATGCATAGGGAAGTGCCAAGCTATGTGGAATCAATCCACAAAAGGAAGTAAGCCTAAAGCTTTGCGGAAAGCTTCAAACTTCTCCCTAAGTAGAGCCTTCGTGAAAATGTCTGCAATGTTCTCCTATGTGGGCACATATGCCAAGTTGATCTCTCCAACAGATAACTTCTCCCTAACATAATGATAACGCACCTCAATGTGCTTAGTGTGAGCATGGAACACAAGGTTCCTTGCAAGTGCCAATGTGCTATGACTGTCAGTGAAGATGGGGGTGGCAAAAGATTGACCAACACCCAAATTAGCCATAAGGCATCTGAGTCACACACACTCAATAGTCGCTATGAAAACTGCCCTACACTCAACCTCATAATTGGAAATGGCCATAGTAGGCTACATCTTGCTCAACTGAGATATCCATGAGCTACCCAACATGAAGCAAAAGCAAGTGTCACAACAACCAGCCCAATCAAAGTAAAAAAAAGCATGTAAATCTGGCAATAGTGATCCCCCTTGGGATAAAACAATCGAAGTAGCTGGGTACCACTCAAGTAGCAAAAGATGTGCTTAACCGCCTGCCAATGCTTGACACCTGGGCAATGCATAAACTTGCTCATCTCTGAGACAACAAACTGAATATTTGGCCGAGTAATGCATAAGTAAATCCAGCATCCAACAACTTGTTGATAGAGAAAAACATAAAATGCACCTCTAGCATCATGAAGACTCAATCATAAACCTGTCTCCATAGAAGTGGCAATAGGTTTATAGTCTTCAAGGCCAAAACACTACAATAATGTGTCAATATATTTTGTTTGACACAAAGCTATTCCACCATCAACTTGCATAAACTGAATACCCAAATAATGATGCAAATGCTCCAAATCAGACATCTCAAATGAGGCATCCTAATCAACCTTACAATCAGCAATATACTTCTCCTGAGGACACATGAGTAGCATGTCATCAACATGCACAACAATGATCAAAAGCAAATCATTTGCATGCTTAACATATAAGGTGCTCTCAGTTGGACTATTCTCAAAACCATGTGCAATCAGATAGGCATGTATCTTTTCATACCAAGCACATGGTGCTTGCTTTAAACCATATAATGCCTTCGTTAACTTGCACACTTTGTTTTCATGCCCCTTTTGCACAAAGCCACGAGGCTGAAAAACATACACTTCTTCATGCAAGTCAACATTCAAAAATGTAGTTTTAATGTCCAACTGATGTAGGTTCCAACCATGTTGAGCTGCAAGTGCACAAATGCTATGAACAATAGTCATTCATCATGTAGGAGCAAAGGTTTCATGAAAATCAATGCCTCTTTCTTGAGCATAACTCTTTGCAACAAGCCTAGCCTTATACCTTTCAACTGTTCCATCAGGCTTACACTTCGGCTTGTATACCCACTTAGTGCCAATGGCCTTTTTGCTAGTAGGCAAGTCACATAAAGACCAGGTACCATTTTTCATGATAGCATCATATTTTGATTACATGGCAGCCATCCAATTTTTAGAATTCTATGCTTTATCAAGAGAAAGAGGCTCATTCTCATCATAAAGACTAGATTCAGCCATAGCATAGCAATCTGATGCAAAAGAAGCACAATGAGAGCTTGAACGAGTGTGATATGATAGAGTTGCATCTAATTTGTTGTCATGCAAAGTTTGCACTAGCCATTTTGGCATATTTTTTTCCTCCTCAGTATCATCTCTCGCATCAACAAGTGCACTATGTAAATCTGCATGAGAAATGGAATGATCTACATCATCACATGAAGCTTGTAAAGGCTAAGAAGTTGCCTCATTAGGACAAGCACTAGACTGTCCACCTGTAAAAAGAGGCAGCAAAGTGTCATGCATGTCTTTGGAGCTAACTGATGTCTCCTTAGTACATGAAAGTAGTGGTTGAATAGCATCTTCCACAAAAACAACATCATGGCTAACCAAAATGTGTTTAGTTTGTGGATGATATAGACGATATCCTTTGCTTTTAGAATTGCACCCAACAAAAATACATTTCACTGCTTTATTATCCAATTTCCCTCATTGTTGTTCTAGCACTAATGCATATGCCCAGACAACCAAAAACATGCAGGTGAGCAATAGATGGCTTGTGACCATGCCAAGCCTCATATGGAGTGATAGACTACAATGCTCTCATGGGACACCTGTTAAGTACATATGGTCCACACATAACAATATCAAGCCAGAAACTAAGTGGTAAAGCTTGACACTTGTCCATACACCTTACCATCTCCATGAGTGACATGTTCTTCTGTTCAACAACCCCATTCTATTGAGGTATATGCGACACTATACGCTGATGTTTTATCCAACATTTAGCAAAAAATGCATTAAAATTATAAGAAATATATTCCCTCCCTCGATTAGAATGGAGGGTGCCCATTCTACATGCTGATAGATTTTCAGCCAAAACCAAAGACTGTTTGAAGCACCTTAACACTTCGGACTTTGCTTTCAATGGATATACCCATGCATGCATGGAAAAATCATCAATGGAAGTCACGAAGTAAAGATAGTTTCCAAAAGAGGGTATCTGCATAGGACCACAAACATCACTATGAATAGGTTGCTATTTTTGAGTAGCTCAAACTGAACCATCTTTTGGGAATGAGGAATAATGCATTTTGCCCAAAATACATCTTTCACAGACATGTTTACTAGGTGCCTTAAGTTTGGGCAAAGAGGACACCGTTTCAGATTTTTGTAGGTGTAGCAGACTAGCAAAATTTAGATGACCAAAGCATGCATGCCAAAGCTTTGCATCTAACATAGCATGAGAATCATGTACTACACATGCTAAATCATTCACAAATTTTTCATAGTCCATGAGCTTATACAACCCATGACATAAAATGCTAGAAGCAATAATGACATCACCATTTGATAGATCATGAAATGTACATCTGTTATCAATAATTTTCACAACCAGGAAAATCTTGGCTAAGGGTGAAATTGATAACCTATTCTTCTTGATCTTTGGCACAAATAAAGCACCGAAAATGTAAAAGAACTACCATTGATAGTAGTCAGAATGTTCTTACCAACTCCATGATAGGATAAGAGGAGTTGTTGGTACATTAGATAGTATTCCCTATAGGGGTAGGCTCAAGTGAAGTGAAGAAACTACACTGTGAGGTAATATGTTTGGTTGCCCCACTATCAAAGTAACCAAACATCTGAGCCGACTAAAGACAAACACTGTTCATGAGAAGATGGGTCATAACTGCAAATAGTGGTAAACATCCATTCTTTATTTTGCACAAGATTATCAGACTCTATTTTGGGTGTAGAGGCCTCTACAACAACCATTCTAGCCTCTTTCTTCCTTGCCCCTCTAGCAGCCAATTTTGGATAAGTGTTAATGACATGATCATTTCCTTTGCAGTACTTGCAAAACAATTTTTGCTTTTTTTTTTCTTCTCATCTCTTTCATCCTTTAATTGTGTAAAATTAGCATATTTTTGATTACTAGTAGAAGAGCTCCATTTACCTTTGCCCTTCTAGCTAGCCAAGAAAGCTTGATTTGCAACATGCATAATGGATCTATTCTACCTAGACTGATCTTCCTGCGGTTGAACAAAGACTAACTCCTCAAATGTTAAGGCATTTGGATTGCCTTTCATCATCAAACGAAGAGTAAAAGAAAAACTCTAATATGAATCGGGAAGACCATTCATAACAGTCTGCACAAGTGAACTATCCGACAAAACTTCATCAATAGAAACCAAATGTTCTGTCAAATCTTTGATCTTTGTCAGAAAATTGTCCATGGAATCTCCTTTAGTCATGTGCTCACTCTCCAACTGGTTTCGAAGGTAAGCAACACGAGCCTCATTCCTTGCCTATTATAAAAAGGTAAGTGTATCCCAAGCATCCTTAGCTGTTCTACAAGAGCAAACGTGAGGAATAATGGCACGTTTGACAGACAAGTCTATCAATGCATGTGCCTGTGCATTGCTACCATCCTAATGAATTTTCTATGTAGTAGGTGCAATAGGAACCACAACATGAACGGGAACATGAAGAATATCATCATCTTCAATGCCATCTACATCACCTTCAACAATTGCGTTTACAGGTGTAATAGGACATTTTTCAACACCATGCACAATATTCCACAGTCCTTTGGCAACCAATACATGATGCATCATATAAGCCCATAATGGGTAATTAGTACCGTCCAACTTATCCTCAATAGCCAACATACGGAATACATTATTGCTTTCTACCATGGCCATTGACTAAAATACATTGATGCAAAAAAAATTGACTGTATCTCAAAAATTGAACAGAACTACTTGTCAAGTTCTTTGATTTAGAAGGCATGTGATAGACCTTGAGTACAGTCAGAGATGAACCATCAGTGTTCATAATATACTAAGTTGTGAGTTGTTAGTCACAGGCTCCAGGATTCAGTTCCTAATTTTGTTTAGTGTATTTATATGACACAGCAAAAGTACGCTGAGAAAGCTTTCGTAAGGTAAATGCAAATATGTGGATCCTAGTGTATGTTTTCAGGTTTGAGAAAACAAGAGATAGCAGGTTCAGAGTCAGTACTTGCTACATTTGTTGTCAAGCAAGTGATTGCTTGATGAGTACACTATTGGATATCTAGTTTGCATAATTTCTTAGGTATTATGGTTCATATTCAGCAAGTTTAGTTTTGTGAAGTTTGAAGGAAAGTCAAATTTAGTTTTGAAGAAGACTTTTAAAGAAAAGGTTTGAAAGACAATTTTGGGAGTACAAGTTTGAAGCTCATGAAGTTTGCAGATGAATGAAGTTAAATATCTAGTCTAGTTTGTACCATTGTGACACTGAAGGGGGGTGTCACTCTAGCACAATGGTGAGTACCAACGTGAGAAGATTCACCTCATAATTGTCAATCCGTGGAGACGTGAGGACTAGTATGAAGACTATGAGCAAGTGAAGACACAAGTGCGTGAGTGAGAAGCACACAAGCATGCACACACATACACACACACGCGCACACAAGGCAAGAACAAGGAGAGGAACAATGGAGTTCTTTGCATTAATCAAAAGGTCTCTTACATACGCTCAATTCACAAACAATCTAACCGCCAAAATGAGCTCTCTAGCTCTTTTTATAGTTTTCTAACTAGCTTTGGTCTTGTCCAGACCTAGTGTCCGGCTTAGTTAAAAATTAGGTTCTAGAGTCTATTTGAGGGCTCAAACAGAGTCTAAAAATTATGAAAATTGAGATGTCGCTAGTTCTAATACTCCTCAAGCTCGAGGAATCCTCGGCTTGCACAAAATGGAGTCTATTCTACCAAAAACGGGATTTACAATGTTTGTGTAGTGATTAAAATCACTTGAGTTGTAAATAGTCCATGGAAAAAAATGATTTGGCCTTGTTGCCGTATTGTGCATGACTCCTCTGTTGCTTTGTATGCCAACACGCCCCCCTTCCTAGCGTCTGTCGCCCCTGACAGACCTTTGTTCTCTTGGGTGGTCGATATAGTATTGGATGACATTGGTGGCAAGTTCATGTTCTCCTATCCTTAAGCCTCTTGCTAGATCGGCTTCCAATGCATCCCAATTTATTGCACCAGGGGCCTCTGGCTGCGGGGTGGTGTAGTACTCAGAGTACATTGCTTGTTCACAAGCAAAAAGATGGAGCAGGTGTGTTGGCTTCGGTGCGAAAATCTCTGAGTGATACTCCCAGAAACCTGATCTGAACATTTCTTCGAAGGTCTGTTTGCAACAGGCAGGGAGGTATTTGATGCGTGCATGCCAGGCGTAAGCCACACGAATACTGGGGGTGGTGCTCATGTCATACACCAAGTCATAATTTCCATTGCTAAACCCCGGGAGACGTACCTGTGGTGCGGCTGCATTTCTAAAAGTTTTCAGGACTACCTGCATCATATCTAAGATTTTAAGCATCATTTGCGCTGCTACATCTTGCATGGGCTTCAATCGCGGCATCCAGTGGCGAATTGTTCCCATCATGTATGCTACCGACGGTGGTCCCTGTGGTGGCGCAATGTACGGGTAGTTTAGCCATTCTTTGCATTGAGCATTGTTCTGCACTTTGATATTGAATGCCTTCCAAGACCTGCGGCGTGGAACTGGACCGTAGCATGGATTGTATAGGAGGTGTAAAGGCGCGTTGTTCCATGTGCGTAGCATTTCTGGATATGTCTCTAGAAGTTTCTGCCGCCAGGTGGGTTGACGAATTTTGCCTTTTTGCACCTCTGGAGGAAGGTCTTCGGGTTGAAATTGGGTAGCAAAGGTAGGAATCTGACCCGTGACTCTCTGTATTTCTGCATTATAATCAGCCAAGATAATATAATAAGGCCGGTATTGGAGTTCAGATGAGAGGATGAGGCGTCTCGATGACAGGTTCTTGAAGTAAGCCGATTGTAGCACAGTTTCCTCTATGACCCTCATGGCCTGATTTTGCACTACTGTGCGCTCTTCGTGCGAACTCCCGATTTCCTCCACTTGACGTAGCCATGGAGGCCGTGGTGCCTCGAATGTGTCCTGAGCTTCTTCTGTTTGTTGGCCTCCTGGGAATGGTTGTGGATCGTATTCTTCGTCAAACGTTTGTTCCACAGGAATTTGCACTACTTCTTCGTCAGTGGGAGCCTCTGGAGGGGAAGGTGGTCTCTCATATTGTAGTAGACGTGTTTGCAATTCAGTGACCTGTTTCTGGAGATCTTTTATGGCCTCTGAGTTTGTGAGAAGTGAAGCCGCGGAGGGGGTGGTTGGAGAGGCTACTGTTGGTCCTTTTTGGTGTTTCTGCTTCAATTGTCCCAGTTCCTCCGATAGCTGATCATGTGCTTCAAGCAGCATGGCATAGTCTTCCAATATGATCTTGATATTATCGGGGGTCACTGCTTGAAACTTTGATGGGCTGATGGGTGCCCCCGGTGTGCTCTCAATAGCTGCTTCCAGGTTCTCTTGATTTTGTACTTGCAGGCGTTGATTCTCTTCCTGAGCGGCCGCAAGATGGCGTTTGAGTAGAGCCATATTTTGCTGAAGCTTTGAGTTGCGTTCCAGCTGTGTCCGTAGGTGACCTTCTACCACCTGTATCGCTTCCTGATCTGTGTTCTGTAACTGTACCTCCAATATGCCATGAGCTTCTTGGAGAGTTTGGAACTGTGTGTGGAGGCGAGCATTTTCCTCCTCTAGTGCCGCGAGGCGGTGCTGTAGTGTCTCTGAGTGCTTGTGCAGGCGTTCATTCTGTTGCTGGAGCTGAATGTAATCTGTCCTTAAGTTTGATATACAAGCAAGCATGGTGTCCAATGCACTTCCTATAGATGAGTGTGTGGTGTTTACAGTGGAAGATGCATGGGAAGGGAATTGGGGAAGGGGAAGAGTGAATGATGTGTCTATTGAAGTCGTGTGTGTGAGTGGAATTGGTGGAGGGGGAATGGGAGGAGGTGGAATCGTGGGGGGGGGGTGCCGTGGGTGGTGAAATGTCCATACCTTCAGGAGTGGGTGCGAGTGTGGGGTCTGCCATATACATTGGAATGGTAGGTGGTGTGTGTGTGGAAGTGGTGAATAGATGAGAAGTGGAGTGGGGAGCTGAAAAGGAAGGAAATGGTTGAGACCTGGTTTGAAAAGTTCTAGCAAGGAGGTCATGGAGGGATTGTAGAAATGGAGAGATGGAGGTCGGGGGTTGAGGTCGTAGGTTTGAGGAGGGCATGAAGGGTTGCGTGGTAGCAGGAAAACCCATGAATGTGGATCTAGGGTCAGGATGACCTATTGCTGAGGGCATGGGGGATGGTTGTCCTAGGGCAGGCTCTATGAGCGGTTCGGTGGATTGCGTAGTGATGGGGGTTGCTTCAAAGATTGGGTTATCAGAGGTAGAGAATAGTGTGGAACTAGAGATGGGAGTACGGAAGATGAAGGTTGGTTCGGTGGGTTGAGTGGTCGAGGTGATTTCCACTGTTTCTGCTCTAGGAGGCGATGGTGGGGGTGTGGGTGGTAGTGGCTCGGTGGACTCCTCATGGGTGACTGGGTGCTCTTGGCTAGCCGTTTCGGTTGCTTGGGAGGTTGTCCTGATGGGTTCAGATGTAATAGTTGGCTCTTCTGTAGTTGTGATGGGAATCTGGATATTCTTACCTGAGTGTGGTCGTGTCTGGAACCTTCGTGGATCATATTGAACTGGAGACCTCCGAATGGCAGTGCGCACTGCTTCCACTACCCCATATGTTTCTGCCATCAATAAGAGACCTTCCCTATATTTTGAGTCAACTCCTGCTTCTTCCAACAATTGAGTCATGAGTACTCTGCTGCTCTGTTCAGTGAGCAGTTGTTGCGATCGCACTCTTTCCATAATTTGATACAGCCTTCGGAGTTCTGCTGTATAGGCTGGGGCTTCAGTGGTCTCCTCTTCATACGCTCCTTCTTCTTCTAGGGGTCCTTGTTGTTGACTTTGTTGAGTGTCACTCCAATGTACATGTCGGCCGTCTGTAGACTTTCTTCTTCTTTGTGAAGATGTGCCTTGTTCCTCTGCATCTGAATAAAACTCCACATCAGAGAATTGTGTACTTTGTAAGAATGCTTCGAAGTCCTGGGGGTCCATTCCTTCAGCATCTCCAGTTGCAGCAAATTCAAATTCAGGTGGAGCAGGAGGAGCCGATGGGGTAGATTGTGTCGTAGTTTCAGATCCCGACCTGGGTATCCTAATGGTAAAGGGAGGTACAGTGGTCTCCCTTCGTGGCGATACCTCAGGAGTAGTCAAAACTTCCCTTGTCTGGACACAAGGGATCGCACCCCTCATGCGCTTGGATTGATGTGTGGACGTCTTGAGCTTCTTAAACATTTGTAATTGCGCCCAAGTTAAGGCACGTTCAATGGGAACATCGTATGCCAGGCACCGGTAAATAATGCGCGTGATTGCACAGCAACCGTTCACCACTAATTTCCTAGAAGACCTTTTATTTGCTTCATACAATTGATCTATAATCCATACCGGTAGCTTAATTGGTAACGCACCTGCTTCCGCTAGGTAGAGAGCGAACCAGATTCTCTTGTGTGGTTGTGTGAAGCGGTCTTGGCCGGGAAAAGCAAAATGTTGCATGCACATACGGAGAGGGATGGACACGTTTGGTGTGAGTGCTGCCATGTCTTTAAGCTTCAATAGTTTCCTATCCTTCATGTTAGTGGGAACAAGAGCATCCTTTTCAGAGGGTACATGTGTTCCGTGCATATTCAAAGCATCGCTCACCAACTCCACAGTAAGCTCAAACCTCTTCAACTCGTTGTTGCCCAGCAAGGAGGGAAGAACAAATGATCCGGGTTTGTCCTTTTCTTCATTAGCTTGTAATGTGGAGACCAAATAATAGCATCGGAGGAGATCTGGTTTAGGTAGTGGGGCTTCAAAGTATTCTGCTAGCCCTGCTCGTTGCCATATGGTCTGGAGATCCTCGGTGTTCTGTAAAGTCTCGAACTCCTTGGAGAAAAATTGGAATCGAACCCATGATCTGTCATACTCGCACTTAGACTCCCATATATACTTGGCCTCTCCTAATGGACCTGGCATGCCATTGAACCAATGAGAATTGGCATGGACTCTTTCTGTGATTCCTGTGGGTGGATCCGGCACCGGGATTTGCTGAAGGTGTTGCAGCTCCACAGGTCGTTCAGTTGGTGGCACATCCACAGGTAGACTATCCACATCAATTCCTGCAGTAAGTATTCCTACTTGTGAGCTCGGACCTGTCGCTTCTGCCATGTCACTTCTTGCCTTCTGATTCTGTGAGAATATAGGAACATATGTTAATATTGTAAGGGACAAGTTAAAATCATTTTTTGTCCCCATTACAACAGTATCATGAGGTTCGGGAGAGATTAGTAGGTTAATAAGTGCTCGGTGCTTGTGTGTGTAGTTAGGAATTGGTTGGACCTAAGAGTTAAGTGGAATGATGTGAAGTGAGAGTGTAGCGGTTAGTAGGTGGTCATGGATTTACAATTGGGGTCCGCGGGTTTGTTACAAGTCTTGGGCTGCCAAATGCAGTGGATGGGTTTTGCTCTTGATTCCGTAGAGACTCTCGAGAGCTTTATAGGTGTGTCAGCTTGAACATGAGGCCTTTTAGGGACCCATTTACAAGTGATTCTGTTCGTGATCATGGGCCTTAGTGTGTTCGTGAGTGTTGAAAACGAGTGGATGCCGGCTGTGCGAGTGAATGGATCGTGCTGTGTAGGGTGTGTTCCTGGTGTAGCTATTTGAGCCCGCAAACAAGTCTTAGGCACCCAAATTTGTCTTGAATGTGAGCTAGCCTTCATCGACTGCTTGGGCACCCAAATAGATTTCACGTTAGCAGAAGAATTTCTGAAAGACTTCTTATTAGTGTCGTGTTGTTGGTTACTAATAAGAGGCTTTGCCCGTGTGGTTGGCTTGAGTGCAACCGGTTGTTCGCCTTTCCGCACCCACACTTGGTTTACTTGCTGAGACATTTTGCTGTGCAGGTACTTTTGATTTCCGGCATAGGTAGTATTCTGCTTCTTCTGCCTTTGATCCACCTTTGGTTGCTGCCTCCTTTTGGCCTTTGGAAAAGAAGGGAGTTCCGTTGCATCCCTGACTCCTTTTTTGAGAATATCATTCCTCTGCAACACATAGTTTTGGACAAGAACAGCATGGTCAACTTCATGTGCACCCCTGGAGGGACCAGGAGTCTGTGCCTTTCCTAGTTCCTTGAGTGCTCCATTATCTAACGCTACTGTAATTCGACTATGATTGACCCCTACCTGAAGAAGTCCACTTCTTAGGTTTAAGTTGACTGCTTGGTCATAGATCCAGTCTTGACCCAAGACAAGGGGTTCCGTGAGGTCCTCATCTTGACACACTAGTACTTTAACTGTCATTGCCTCATCATGAATGTAGAGGGGAAGTTCCACCTCGCCCATGCAAGGGGTTTCCACACCTCCCAATCCTATGAGATATGCTTCCACAGGATTGACAGTTAACTGCAACTCTTGACAGTAAGACAATTTAACAGCACTAGTGGCTGCACCTGAGTCAATCAAGGCTCTTACGGTCCTTGCACTCTTTCCTTGTCCTATATCTAGGGTTATGAAAGGACGTCGATCAATTATCCTATGCGAGCTTGTTCCTACGACTTTACACATTGCCATATGATATCCTTGATCTGCATAGTTATTTATTCTAGGCTGATCTCTACCTTGCCTTCGTAATTTCATCCTTCTGATGCGTTCTAAAGCTTCTGCTTGAGCTTCTTCTCTAATTCGCTTTTCTTCCTCTTTGCGTTTCTTAGCAGTGTTGAGTCGGCTGAGCATTTCCTCCGTGAGGGGTTCCTGATACAACTTGACTCTGCAACCGCTAATATAGTTTGGGAGAACATCACCCTCTAACGTGGCTAGTTGTACTGCTCCGCTCGTGGAGATCCTATTGATGATCATAGGTCCGTAGCCTCTCTTTTCTAGCTTCCTTGCGTGTTGTTTCAGTGTATAGGCTAAAACTAGATCTCCTGCTTTCAAGCCTTTATCCTTCACATGGGCATCAAAGTATGCCTTCTGTCTCTTCTTAGCTGCATATATTCCTGCAGCTGCTCTCAGTCTTGTTTCTCCTAATCGTTCAAGGTCAAAGATCCTAGAGGAGAGTTCATGACCTGTCCATTCGTGCTCTTGTGCTACTCTCAATGTAGGAATCAAGAAGTCCAGGGGTAGCACAACGTTTTGGCCAAATACCATCTGAAAGGGGGTGGCTTGGAGTACCGTTTTGTAGGCAACTCGGTATGCCCAAACAGCATGGTGTAGCTGTTTGTCCCAATCAGAACGTTTAGTGTTCACTAATTTTGTCAGTACATTGCATAAGATCTTATTAGTGCTCTCAGCTTGTCCATTAGCTTGAGGGTGATAAGGGGCAGACTTCTTGTGTATTACCAAGAATTCTTGGAGTAGATTTTCAATCACTTCGTTCAAGAAATGAGTGCCTCTATCACTTACAAGCTCTATAGGTAGCCCGTATCTTGTGAATACATTCTCAAACAAGAATTTGGCAGTTGTTTGAGCATCGTTCTTTGTCGTAGCCTTTACCTCCACCCACTTGGTGAGATAATCTGTTGCAACAATGATGTATTCCGCATGAGAACCCTTAGCTGGGGGATTAATAGGACCTACGAAGTCTATTCCCCACTTAGAGAACGCACGTCCACCCATCATAGGTTTCAGTGGCATCTCATCTTTGCGTATAGGATATTGAGTCCTCTGACAGACATCACACCGTTTCACATAGGTATGTGCATCCATGTGAAGGGTAGGCCACCAGAAGCCCGCAAATAGTATTTCCTTGATCACCCGATCCGGTCCAAAGTGTCCTCCTGCTACACCTTGGTGAGCAGTTTCCAAGATCTTGAGATATTCACTTTCATGGACACATAGCCTCAGGTAACCATCTTTACCACGCTTATATAGATTATCACCAATGAGTGAGTAATCCAGGGCTTCTTGTTCTAAACTCCTTTTCCTAGCCAGAGTCATATCTGGAGGGAATGTGTTTGTCCTCAGGAAGGATACTAGAGGTTCGCTCCAATTTGGCACAATGGATACTTGATAAAGAGTGGCGTGTTCCACTGGTGGTTTAGTGCAACAGATTGGGCATTCCTTGCACAACTTTTGGACATCAGCTTCCATAGTTGGCCAATGTACTCCGAGTCTCTTTAGGGTCTGTAAAGTTCGTTGCTTTGAATGGTGTTGCTCTAGTGCACCTACATGTGCTAATTGCAACCATTTAGTGTACTCATCCTCTTCTACGCAACAAGCCAAGATCCCTTGATCTGTGTGCTTGTACATACTTCCTGCCATGATGTGGTACTTTTGGGCTTTTACAACCTCTTTATTCCGTGTGTTCACCACTGGATGGTTAGGCCCGTATGTCAATACTAGTACCAATGGCTTAGCCCACTGCGGCACCACTTCCAAATTAAACAAGTAAGCGTCAGGAAGGTCATCTGATACTCCTTGTGGGGCTTCTCCCGATGTGAGCCTAGAGAGATGATCAGCTCTCAAATGAGTCCTACCTTTCCTTACCACAACTTCAAAGTCATATTTCATGAGCAAGAGAAACCATCTCACTAATCTTCCTGTATTGCATGGTTTGTTTACGAGGTATAGCAATGCCTGATGATCAGTAAAAAATTTCAACTTATTTGCAAGCAAATAGTGTCTAAATTTCTTAACTGCATAAACCATGCCTAATCCTTCTCGCTCTGTAGTGGTGTAATTCCGTTCAGCTGCATTCAACTGTCTACTGGCATAGGCAATTGGAAGATCCATATTACCTTCACCAGTAGGTTGTGCAAGCACACATCCAATAGCATAATTGGATGCATCCACATGAACATGGAAAGGCTTATTCCAATCTGGTGTGGTCAAGATTGATGCTGAACATAATCTTCGTTTAAGCTCCTGGAAGGAATTCATCCGTCCACTCAAAGTTAGTCAGAAGTCCGTACATGGGCTTTGCAATGACAACATACATGTGTATAAATCTTTGGTAATAACCACAGTGCCCCATGAAAGCTTGTACTTCCTTGACATTCTTTGGCCTAGGTAGCTCTGCTATAGCTCTCACTTTCTCTTCATTAGTGGATATGCCATTCTTTGACACTATGTGTCCTAGAATCTTGCCTTGCCTGACCATGAAAACACATTTTTCTGGGTTCAGGCAGACTTGATATTCTCTACATTTGTCAAAGATTTGTCTGAGTTCAGGAATATGGGTTTGTCTAATGTTGGAATGAGCACAAAGATCATCGACATAGACTTCTAAGTTTTTCCTCAGGAACTCTTTAAATACATGGCACATCAGCCTTTGGAAGGTAGCTGGTGCATTGGTAAGCCCAAATGGCATTACTCTAAAAGCAAAAATGCCCCATTCTGTGGCAAAGGCTGTCTTATGCTGATCCTTTGGAGCTATGGCCACTTGATTGTAACCCGAAAATCCATCAAGGAAGCTGTAGACTTCCTTACCTGCCACTCTTTCTAAGAGATGTTCTCTGATGGGAAGTGGATAGTTATCTCGAATCGTGGCTGCATTAACCTTTTTCAAGTTAATGCACACACGCAGCTTTCCATTCTTCTTGGGCACCACTACGATGGGGGATACCCATTCAGTGTGCTCAATTTCATAGATAAATCCAGCTTCAACCAGTCTATCTATCTCTTCTTTGATCTTAGCAGCATAATTATCGTTATATGTGTAGGGCTTTTGCTTAGAGGGTTTGGCATCTGAAGTCATGGGGATGGTGTGTGAGCATATGTCCGGGTTAACACCTTTCAAATCCTTGTAGCTCCAAGCGAACACATCTCTGTATTCTCTTAGCAAGGCAATTAACGTGTGCTCTTCTTCCTCTGTTAGATCAGGGCCTATGTATGTGCATCTCTCCTCTCCTTCTTCTAGGGCCACTACTATTTTCTTGGTGGTTTCTTTATTATCATTTGCCTCTCCTGATTGTGCCTCTCTTTTCGGCATTCTGATCATGACTCTCCTGTCATCTATCTCATACTTCTTAAAATTTTCTGGGACCTCAAACAAAGATTCTTCCTCTTCTGGTGAGACTTCTCTCTTCTTTCGTTTCTTTCCTTCTTCCTTCGGGGTCACATGTGTTGCTAATCTTACATCGTTTGTAAGCTCTCCATGCCTCTGGGGTTGAAATTCTACTTCATGGAAGTATTCTTCATCTGATGCAAATGGTGGGTCCATAATGATTGACTCTAGATCGGAGTCACTTGCATCCTCAAATACAACAGGGCTAGGTTCGCATTCTTCTAGAACTGCGTCTCCCATGATTGGCTCTATGGAGAAGACTGAAATGTCATAGCCATCCTCATCACAGTGAGGTGTCCATTGTTCTTCATTGATGGCTACGTCCATTGTTGCTAAAATTTCTGCCCAGCCATGGGGTTCAAATTCCTCATCAGGAAAAACTACAGGTGCATAGGCTGGGTCTTGAATTGATCTATGTGTTTCTTTTGCACCTATCTCTCTGGCTTCCTCTCTCTTCTCTTCTTCTACTGCTACCTTGCACATCCATAAGTGAGTGTCTTCATGCATCCATGAGGATCCAGACCCTATGGAATGCACCGATTCTGTATCATCTTTGGCTCTATGGATAGGATTCCATTGGATAGAAGGGACATCTCTATGAGAATAATCCTTGAGATTGACTTTGGTCGTAACACCTAAGTGTTGCAAATACAAGGAGTTGGTTCCCCAGTCCTGTACCACTTGCAACTGTCGCATGAATGGTCTTCCCAAAATCATCTCATAGGCATGATTTTTGCTGAAGTCACATATAGCAAATGTATGCTCAAACTCAACACCACAAGTGGTGAGAGTTATTCCCTCTAGCAATCCTAAGGGTCTCTCTATGTGACCATCGGCCATTTGCAATTTCATCCTCGTGGGCCTAAGTGCCGGCTTTCCCCAACGCTTCCATAGGGAAGTGGTGGCAATTGCAACTCCTGCACCTGAGTCCAAAATTGCCTTGGTGGTGTACTCCTGGTAGGTGATGGGAAGATAGGTGTTCCCTTCTTCGCCTTCACACATATCTCCTATCTTATCCAAGGGAATTTCTGGCATCGTCCTATGGGATCCTACCTGGGAACGAGGTTTGGCTATTTCTGGTACTTGTTTGGCGACATGTTTCCATAATTCAGGTCTAACCTTGAGTAGCTCTTCTAACTTGAGATTGCACTGCACGTTAGTGTTCTTCACTACCTCTGTGTTCCTAGGTATGACTGAATCTTCGTTTCTTACCATGACTGTAGGTGCTCTCATACAGGTGGACTTTGCTTCCCATGGGCCTGTGAAGTGGGGTAACTCTTGTATGGAATTAGACTCAAAGTCCAATCTCTCGTGAGACTGAGTACTCTCATGTTCCCCGTAAATAGATGGGATGTCTTGTGGGAATTGGTCGTGTGCATCATCCACAAGTTCAAAGGGAGGGGCAACTTCACTTTTGTTATCCCATTTGTCTTCTTGAATCTCTCGTAGGAAGTCTGGTGCAAATCAATTCATAGAAGAAGAAGTGTCTGGCTCCGTAGAATTAGGTACATAAGCAACCTGGGAAGGAGGGCTTATTCTATCGTTGGCTCTCTCCTCGTTCTCATAGATGGCTAGAGCACAGGCTTCCTGGGAAGGATTACTTATTCTATTACTTTCCCGAACAGGCTCATACGCTCCCTGAGAAGGAATGTAGGCAACCTGTGGAGGTACGTAAGCTTTCGAGGGAGGCTCATCTGCTTTTTGGGGGGAAAGATAAGCTTCTTGAGGAGGCACATGGGCTTCCTGAAGAGGCTGGCTTATCCGTTCTCTTGCCCTTTCCTTTCTTTGAGGGGCAGGTTCCTTTTCTGATTGTGCAATTAGCCTCTCTATTCTTTCCAAGGAGGGGAAGTTGTCTGGTTCAGTGGAATTGGCCACATAAACTTCCGATGGGGGATGGGTCATGTTTTTGCTTGCTTTATCTCTTTCTTGATTTTTTTCTTCCTTGGCAGATCTTGCAATTATTCCCTCTAACTTCTCTAGGAGTCCATCCAAGTGTAATTGCGTCTTGGCTGAGCCCTAGTAATTGAAAAGGCGACTGGCTTCAAACATAGTCTGAGTCAATGCGACCATTTTCGTGCACAGCTTGGTTCTTTCTATCTCTAGGTCAGCTCTAGGATAGCACTTGTCATGATCCGTGACGTTTGGCCCTTCTTGGATTCTGGCCTTATATGCTTTAAGCATCATGTCTATGTCTTCAGGAGTGGGATCAGCTAATACTGATCCTGCTTGGGGTGGTGGGTGGGTTACGTGGGGTGTCTTAGAGGGTGGTGGGATGGAGGGTGATGGGGATGGTAGCGGTGGGAATGTGTGAGAGTGCTGTTGAGATGTGATCTCTATGATTTTAGCCTTGGTTTCTCGTAGACTTTCCTCAAGTTCACTCATCTTCTTTGCCCATTGCCTTTTCATGCGTTCGCGGCTATCTCTCCAAGCTCTTGTTCTCTTTTTATTTTGGCTCTCAGTATCGCTAGCGTCTGGGCTCTTTTCCTTGCCTACCCCTTGGTTTTGCTGCACTGCTTGAGCTCTCGTGACTACCTGTACGGGTGCAGTGGAAGTGACACTTCCGCTGGAATCTACCACTAACCCAATAACATTGATAGGCGTGATTTTTGGCATATTACTGGGGTTCTTTGGGCAATCTCGTAAGAGATGCTCTTTTCCACAATCTTGGCAGAAGCCTTGGATCGTCACTGACTGGTTTTGTGTAGGTGGAGGTAAGGGGCAATCACGAATGAGGTGATCTCCTTGGCATCTGTAGCATGGTCCTCTTGGGACTGGAGGTCTTACCTGCCTAGGTTGAGGCCTAGGGTTGGGGTTTGCATACATGACGTTTGTATAATCTGACTCCCAACTAGGTTCATTTGGCTCTTCGCTGTAATAGGACTCACCATGTTCTGGAGACTGCATGTAGTACGCCTGGGGACTATCAACATGTGTAGAATCAAAGCTATGGTCACTCGGGTCACTTTCAGAAAGCAGGGGTGTTACAGGGACTATAGCTCTATTCAGGTTTTCTTCTGCAACAGCATACTTTACCGGAATCACATTAGCTGGGCTGGGGGTTGTTGTGCTAACACCGGCTGAGGCCTTTGTTGGTTTTGATATTGTGGTTGATAATGTTGTTGTGGCCTGCCATATGGCTGTGGAGGGTACTGGTTCTGGTATCTTCCCTGTTGAGGGTATGGCTGAGGGTAGGGTTGCCTAACCGCCTGCTTGTTGTATGGGCAATCTTGCGTAGTGTGATTGGTGTACTTCCGTTCTATGGTGCAGTACTGGCTACTAGGATTAACTTGGGGCTGAGCCATAATGGGACAGACGTTCGCCATGTGGTCGCCACCACAAACATAGCATCTTTTCACAGGAGCAAACCTTGGGATTTGTTTGTTAGTGACACCTAACTTCTGAGCTACTTTCTCTGCCAGTTCCTCAATTGATGTGGATTGCGTGGAAGAGAGGTTAGAGGCACTATCCGCGTCTTTGTATATCTTGGAAAGCTCTAACTCCTCCCCTAGGTTGTCCTCAATGTCAATACACATGCGTACACACTCTTCTATGGTCCTAGGGTCCTTCAAGTACACATAGGATCTCAATTTCGTACTCAGCAATCCATCAAGGAATAAGGCTACTTGTTTGGCAGGTGTGGGTAGCTCCGAAACATGGCACCTTTCAAGATATTGTCTAAATCTTCTTCCTGCCAATCTTACAGTCTCTTGGGGAGTCTGTTTGAAGCTGTGAATCAATGAGGAGGTATTGTGTCTTATGCCACTCTTAGAGAACTCTACAATGAAAGCCTCTAGGAGTTGGTCTATACATCTGAATTGTCGCTCATCCAATGGCTGAAACCATGTAAGTGCTGTGTTCCTAAGGGTTAGACCGAAGGCATTGTACTGCGTGAATAGATCCTCCACTTGTTCAGCTCTCAAGACTTGCTTGAACTCCGCCACATGATCATAGGGATCTCCTGTGCCATCAAAGTAATTCTTCATGGACTTAACTAGCTGGGTCGGTCTCAAAGTTCTTGTGTGCTCTCTAGGTCTCGGTAGGGGGAATCCATCCACGTTTCTTTGGTTCCTGTGAGCTCTAAGTATCTCAGGTTCTACTCTATTCGTCTCCGTCCTCGTTCTTTCTCTGCCCACTGGGTTGGCAAAGCTTACTTCTGGTCTATCTCTACTTCTGTCTCTTTGAGTTCCATGAGCTTGGGATGTTCCAGCTCCAAGGTGACCATAGGATACATTCGATCTTGGTTGGGGGAAAACAAATTCACCCTTCCAAGTGTAAGCATGCCTATCATTTTCTGTCACCCCAAAAATCCTCTCCGAAGCGTGATCTAGGTAGGTCACTCTGCCCGGGCTATCAGGATCCTTAAACTCATAGATCATGATTGTTCCTATATCAGTTGGTTGATCAGGTTTATACCTCCAAAAGGCTTCGTTAGTTTCTCAATTGAGAAGCAAATCTATGCACTTGTTGTCTTGGGGAACCCAATCAGGTGTGATAATCCTAGTGAGAACAGATTTGCCTCGGGGTGTTCTAGGTTCTACTCCCATGTTTCCTTGTTCCAAGTCACCTAAGTCCGCTTCTGAGATTACATTTCCAAATTCATCTGTCCTATCTGGGTGACTGGTGACTACGTATATGGTTCCTTCTTTGTCCAGGTATGCACCGTTTTCAAACTTGACAGCTGGGTGCTCTAGTCCTATGGATTGGTCAGGGTTTTTAATCTGGACCACGGATCTTCCTAGGCCGTCCTCATAGATGCTAGCACCTAATCGGTTGGTCCTAAGGTATTCCAACTGTGTTTTGTAAGGGCCTTCTACCCTGTACAAGTATGGTACACTTGAACTCCCCGTAGGTCTGTCCATGCCTTGAGACATCTCTGACTCACTGGTCTCAGAGCTAGGGTAGTACGAGTGGTGGCTCAACTGCTGGGCCCAAGACCTAGCAGTGTGGTTAACGCTAGCCTCTGAAGATCTAAGGCTTTGTCTCTCCCTTACTAGATGTCGTCCTGATCTAAGGTTCATATGCCTATCTAAGTAGCCCAGTTCTTTGCCCAGAGTACAACCTCGTTGCTGGTTACTTTATATTAGTCGCTTGGTTCTTTTTAGTTATTTTATCGTGTTTAAGGTCTTGTCTGATATCACGTCGTCAGGAATATTTGAATGTTATTTCGCACTTACAGTTGACCGTTCCACGTTAAGTTCTTTCCCTTTAAAATTCTCGACAGTACAAGGATTATGCCCTTAGCTTGAGCTTGAAAGTTTAGGTATGCTTCAACTTGATAGTTGCCTATCGTCACCCTGACTTACTCCTACTTCTAATCGTTCTTAGCCTAAGCTAGGAATTGACGAAGAGGAGTTGAGAGTATTCCGACCTTTCTTGCTGAACCTTGCTCTTTAGTGCTCGAGAAGTTGATTCTCAAGCTTGCGCAAAACCCTTGCTTGGACGCTCTCAATTGCTTCTCAATAGACCTGCATCAGTCCCAAGATTAGCTCCAAGTTGACCTTTCAATTGACAGACAATTTATTTCAAACACTTTTTTAATGACCCTTGTTCCCCCTTTTGTATTGCTAGAAATTTCCTCTAGAGCTCCCTTGGTGTTCCTACCCCTCAGTGTGTCAACTTCCAAATATCCTATCTGAAAATCAACGCATTATTCTTATAAAAAACTGTTGAGGGCGTGTAGTATATGCCACGAGCTTTCCGACAAGCCCTAGAGCTCAAAAAATGGATTTCGTATGAAAAAGTTATGACCGTTCAGGGTTTAGGGGGTTAACTAGACAAACAGAACCTTTCAGGGGTTTTAATGCATTTTTCTAAGGCCTTTGTAAGTGTATGAGTATTTGAGAGTGCAAATATGCCCAAAATTTAGCCTAAATTTCCAAAAATTCACCCCTTAATTTTTGCCGAAAATGTCTGTCTGTCGCGATAGACGGTGTCTGTCGCGATAGACACAAACTATCGTGGGGGCTGTCTGTCGCGATAGACGGTGTCTGTCGCGATAGACGCTGTCTATCGTGGAATTTTGGTCTGTCGCGATAGACGGTGTCTGTCGCGATAGGCGGGGTCTATCGTGGATTTTTGTCTGTCGCGATAGACGGTGTCCGTCGCGATAGACACTGTCTGTCGTGGAAGTTTGGTCTGTCGCGATAGACGGTGTCTGTCGCGATAGACGGTGTCTATCGTGGGTCTCTGTCTGTCGCGATAGACGGTGTCTGTCGCGATAGACGGGGTCTATCGTGGATTTCTGTCTGTCGCGATAGACGGTGTCTGTCGCGATAGACAGTGTCTGTCGCGATAGACTGGTCTGTCGCGATAGACTGGTCTGTCGCGATAGACGGGGTCTATCGTGGGTCTCTGTCTGTCGCGATAGATGGTGTCTGTTGCGATAGACAGTGTCGGTCGCGATAGACGGTGTCTATCGTGGGTCTCTGTCTGTCGCGATAGACGGTGTCTGTCGCGATAGACGGGGTCTATCGTGGATTTTTGTCTGTCGCGATAGACGGTGTCTGTCGCGATAGACGGGGTCTATCGTGGATTTCTATCTGTCGCGATAGACGGTGTCTGTCGCGATAGACAGTGTCTGTCGCGATAGACGGGGTCTATCGTGGGTCTCTGTCTGTCGCGATAGATGGTGTCTGTCGCAATAGACAGTGTCTGTCGCGATAGACGGTGTCTGTCGCGATAGACGGTGTCTGTCGCGATAGACTGAAAAAACGCAAATTTTTGAGAAAGTTCTAGTGATTTAGAGTGCCCTAATGGTGTAGGTTAACGTGCCAAACATGCATTCACAAAATTTTAAGTTTTTCTGTCTGTCGCGACAGACAGAGGTCGTCGTCCCGGGACCTGTGTAGAGTCTGTCGTACCTGCGCACACTGCTGGAAGAGGTGGTACAGCAAGTTCCTGCAACAAAAGCTCAAAAACACACCAAAAACAGATTGCATGCAAGCTCTCTCTCGCACTCTCTCACAATGAAATGAGGGAAATGAGGTGGGGGGTGTAATATGACCAAAAACTGAAATTTTTTGTGGAGATGGAGATGGAGATGGGAGATGGTGGAGATGATGATGGTGATGATGGTGATGCAAAAGTAAGGAAAAAATGAAGAAAAATCAAAAGAAAGAAGGATATTACCTATAACTCCAATGTCTCAACTCGACGTCTTACCATCACACGCTCGTCCTCGAAGCTCTCTCCCCGGCAACGGTGCCAAATTTGGTGTCACTCTAGCACAATGGTGAGTACCAACGTGAGAAGATTCACCTCATAATTGTCAATCCGTGGAGACGTGAGGACTAGTATGAAGACTATGAGCAAGTGAAGACACAAGTGCGTGAGTGAGAAGCACACAAGCATGCACACACATACACACACACGCGCACACAAGGCAAGAACAAGGAGAGGAACAATGGAGTTCTTTGCATTAATCAAAAGGTCTCTTACATACGCTCAATTCACAAACAATCTAACCGCCAAAATGAGCTCTCTAGCTCTTTTTATAGTTTTCTAACTAGCTTTGGTCTTGTCCAGACCTAGTGTCCGGCCTAGTTAAAAATTAGGTTCTAGAGTCTATTTGAGGGCTCAAACAGAGTCTAAAAATTATGAAAATTGAGATGTCGCTAGTTCTAATACTCCTCAAGCTCGAGGACTCCTCGGCTTGCACAAAATGGAGTCTATTCTACCAAAAACGGGATTTACAATGTTTGTGTAGTGATTAAAATCACTTGAGTTGTAAATAGTCCATGGAAAAAAATGATTTGGCCTTGTTGCCGTATTGTGCATGACTCCTCTGTTGCTTTGTATGCCAACAGGGGGATTGTTGGAAAACAATGTCCCATGATCAAAAGGTCAAGGTATCAATGTCCCATGTGTGCTATAGTCAAATTACTCAAGTTTGTACAAGATGTGTAGCTGTTCTTAATACTCTTTGTACAAGCAAAAGAAGAGGGCGACGTGACGAAGTCATGCGCCTCCTAAAGCACCCACGCGAATTCAAATCCTAGCGGCAGCGTGAAACGCAAGTTTTACATGCTTTTGAAAAACGATGCTGGACGCAAACTGACAGAACACGGCATCTTATTTTTTGTTTTATTCGTAGATCGCTACGATTTGCTTTATTCTATGGTGTGCTTTTGAAGTGCTTTATTTTATGGAGGCTATACTTTATAAGAACATGCAAGGGTCACTTCAAAGACATCCTACACCTAGTTCAACACCAGCTTTGGAGCTTTGGTACCTCAATAGAGGTGGTGCTTCTAGCACATGGAGAAACCATGTTGCTATCTTGGAGCATGTTGAGGAGTGATGGAGTTCTTCTTGGAGAAGAAGAGTGTGCTCACACTCTTGCTTGTGGAGAGCACTTATCTATTAGTAGCTTGGTGGTGTGGATCGGCCATTCACATGAAGTATTTGAAGATTGTCTTCTACGTGAAGATTTTGGGTTACTTCAAAGACATTGGATGGTGGTTAACATAAGATTTGCATCTTATGTTAAGAATTCAGGTACATATTCTCTTTATACACATAGGTACTACTTGAAGTATATGGAAGTGGCATCCATATCAAGAGGAGTCCTATTCGGCATAGGTACAAGAGAATCAGTACATGTATGCTTTATGCATATTTGGATGAGGTGTTCAAGAAGGTATGTTCATATGAGTTTGAGGATTTCTGACAACAAACTTGTTAGCATACTTTGCTACTTTTGTAAGTATGTGATCTTTCACACACTTATCTGACTTAGGGTCTTCCATAGCCTAAGTTCATACGAGGGTTTGCTGATTATCAGTTTTAGACTGATCCTTCCTCTTTCTATCACTCATTATCACTCTTCTACAACCTATTAGGTCACACATCTCATATATATTCATATTTCTGTCCATACATCTGAATATGTTTGTTACATTTGTACATTCACTCATCCATCTATTTCTGTTCACATAGAGTGGTTGAGAGTTTTCCCCCCACATTATAATTCCAACATTTGTATATATGATAGTGTGAGTAAGCAGTGGCTTATGTAACACTTTACATATGTTGTCTAATGTTTCTCTATCTTTGTCTCATCATTTGTATGATTAAGTGTGGTATGTTCATGTTTTGTCAATATTGGAGGATTGCTAGAATCTGTGTTGTAGATGCGGGACCTATGGAACCATGGACCTGTTATATTAGTTATGGGGCTACTAAATTTCCAACATCTCAAGGCATCTAAGTGTGGTTTCTTGAGTTCCTGCATGAATTGGCTTTCAAGTCCAATTGTGTAGCTTAGATCACGCCTTGTAATTATGAGATATATCAAACTTCTCAGAATTTTCCTTTACATAGTAGCATTTTCCAATGCTTCCATTGATGTAGTATCCAACTTCAAATTTTGATCTTATGGCATAGAAATTGGCTTACAATCATCCATACCGTACTTTTGCAACATACTCAAGGCATATGGCCTTTGCGACATCCATATACCTGTTTTGTATGTATAAACTCAATGCCTAAGAAGATCTGCAACACACCAAGATCTTTCATGTCCAATTCCTACATAAGAAGTTGCTTTACCTCTTTAATGATTTCTTCATTATCAACACCTACAATCAAGACATCAACATAAATAGCCACAATCATGATGCCATCATCACCCTTCCTTGCATATAGTGAATGATCTACATCACACATAGAAAACACCAATGGTGGTTAAGTAATCAGAAATCATTGCGTGCCAAGCATGAGGCACTACAAGAAATAGGGGGGTGTAGCAATGCCCCCGAATTGAAAAAAAATACAGGATTCGTTGCTTATGCGACGCTAGCATCGCATAAGCGACGGTCTTGTTTTTGGATTTTTTTATGAGTCTTCGTCGCATAAGCGATGGTAGCATCGCTTATGCGACGCTAAAAGTATGCGTCCCAAATAGTGTCGCTAACTAGCGACGTTATTTGCAACGTTGGAAAACTGGCTGCGATGTTTTAGTGTCACATAAGCAATGTCCTGCGTTCTAGAGCATCGCATAAGCGACACTCTGGAATGTTAAAAAAAATTTTGATTTCTCCCGGCACATTTGTGCCGGGATTTGGACGCGAGAGAGCAAGAGGGCGAGAGAGAGAGAGAGAGAGAGAGAGAGAGAGAGAGAGAGAGAGAGAGAGAGAGAGAGAGAGAGAGAGAGAGAGAGAGAGAGAGAGAGAGAGAGAGAGAGAGCAAGGATTTATCGTTGAATCCAAGTATGGACGCACACACACACATACACACACATGCATATGCATACACACACACACATATATACACACATAGACACACACACACATACACATACACACACATATACACACACATATACACACACATATACACACACATATACACACATAATGATGCATACACACACATATACATGCATACACACAAACACATACATGCACACACACACACATATGCATACACACACATATGCATACATAATGCACATGCATACATACACATACATAATGCATACACACACATATGCATACATAATGCATATACACACATACACACACATATGCATATATACATGCATACACATACATACATAGACACATACATGCACACACACACATACACACACATAAACACATACACACTCATAGACACACACACATACACATAGACACACACACACATACACACACACATATACACACACACATAAACACATACACACATACACACATAATGATGCATACACACACATACACATGCATACACACATACACACACATACACACACACATACACACACATACACACACACATACACACACATATATGCATACACACACATAGAGAGACATGCACACACATACACATACATGCATACATATGCATACATAATGCATATGCATACAAATGCACATGCATACATACACACACATATGCATACATAATGCACATGCATACATACACATATATAATGCATACACACACATATGCATACAAAATGCATACATAATTTATACACACACATACACACACATACACACACATATGAATACATACATGCATACACATACAGACATAGACACATACACACACATAGACACATACACACACATAAACACATACACACTCATAGACACACACACATACACATAGACACACACACATACACATAGACACACACACATACGCACACACATATACACACACACATACACACATACACACATACACACATAATGATGCATACACACACATACACATGCATACACACATACACACACATACACACACATACACACACATACACACACATACACACACATACACACACATACACACACATACACACACATACACACACATATATGCATACACACACATAGAGAGACATACACATGCATGCATACATATGCATACATAATGCATATGCATATGCATACATACATACTTACATGCATACATAATGCACATGCATACATACACATACATAATGCATACACACACATATGCATACATAATGCATATATAATGCATACACACACATATGCATACACACACATATGCATACATACATGCATACACATACACACATAGACACATACACACACACATAAACACATACACAGTCATAGATGCACACACATACACATAGACACACACACACATACACACACACATATACACACACACACATACACACATAGACACATACACACATAATGATGCATACACACACATACACATGCATACACACATACACACACACATACACGCACACACATACACACACGCATACACACATACACACACATATATGCATACACACACATAGAGAGACATACACACATACACATACATGCATACATATGCATGCATAATGCATATGCATATGCATACATACATACTTACATGCATACACACACATGCATACATAATGCACATGCATACATACACATACTTAATGCATACACACACATATGCATACATAATGCATACACGCACATACACACACATATGCATACATACATGCATACACATACACACATAGACACACACACACACATAGACACATACACATAAACACATACAAACTCATAGACGCACACACATACACATAGACACACACACATACACACACACACATATACACACACACACATACACACATAGACACATACACAGATAATGATGCATACACACACATACACATGCATACACACATACACACACACATACACACACATATATCCATACACACACATAGAGAGACATACACACACATACACATACATGCATACATATGCATACATAATGCATATGCATATGCATACATACATTCTTACATGCATACACACACATATGCATACATAATGCACATGCATACATACACATACTTAATGCATACACACACATATGCATACATAATGCATACACACACATACACACACATATGCATACATAATGCACATGCATATGCATACATAATGCACATGCATATGCATACATACATGCATACACATACACACATAGACACATACACACATAAACACATACACACTCATAGACACATACACACTTACACACACACATCCACACACATTTACACACACACATACACATGCACATCGACACATATATATAGATACACACGTATATACACACATAGACACACACATACACACATAGACACACACACATACATACATAGACACACACACATACACACATAGACACACACACACATACACATACACACAAATATACACACACACATAGACACACACACTTACACACACACACATCCACACACATTTATACACACATACACATGCATACAGACACATATATATAGATACACACACATACATGCATATGCATACATAATGCACTTGCATATGCATACATACATGCTTACATGCATACACACACATACACACACATACACACATACACATACACACATAGACACACACACGCACACATACACACATACACACATACACACATACACACATACACACATACACACATACACACATACACACATACACACATACACACATACACACATACACACATACACACATACACACACATATATGCGTACACACATACATAGAGAGACATACACACACATACACATACATGCATACATATGCATACATAATGCATATACATATGCATACATACATACTTACATGCATACACACAGACATATGCATACATATGCATACATAATGCACATGCATATGCATAGATACATGCATACACATACACACACATAGACACATACACACACATACACACACATATGCATACATATGCATACATAATGCACATGCATACACATATGCACACATAGACACATACATACACATAGACACATACACACACATGTACACGCAGATTTACACACACATACACATGTATACACACACATAAACACATAGACACAAACACATACACACACACACACGTACACATGCATATGCATACATACATGCTTACATGCATACACACATACACACATACACACAGATCCATATACACACATAGACACACACACACATAGAGAGAGAGAGACACACACACACACACACACGTAAAGAGACATACACTCACATACACATACATGCATACATATGCATACATAATGCATTTGCATATGCATACATAATGCATTTGCATACGCATACATACATACTTACAGGCATACATAGACATACACACATATACACACACATATGCATACATACATACTTACATGCATACATAGACATACAAACATATACACACACATACACCCACACATGCATACAAATGCATAGACACATATATACAGATACCCACGTATATACACACAGACACACACACACACACACAAACACATACACACACATAGACACACACACACATGGACACATACACACATATATATGCATACACAGACACATAGAGACATACACACATATATATGCATACACACACATAGAGACACATACACACACACATACACATGCATGCATACTGTTAGCCGTTGAGGCTACAGACTCTGATTTCGGACTCTGAATACTTAAGAATGTGGGCGTCCCCGACTCTCTATTCTTCCGTGTGCAGGTTAGCTGGTTGATCTCATTACTTCTACCGTGATAATTAAAAGTAAATTAACTCTTAGCCACGTGGGTTCTTGGGAGTGGTAGGGGTCTGTTAGACAGAGGCCCTATACTATTTTCCCAGCTTCTTACACAAGCATAAATGCTCTCTCGCGTCTTAGCTCAGTACTCAACTCTGAACAACTGAAACTGTTCAGTGTACTGGTCTTCGAACTTCCGAATTGATCTTGCTATAGTTATCTGAGCAGTAGTCCGGTTACTTGTATCCAATAGAATAATATACTTCAGTAAACGAAGGTCACCTAATACGCACTTCTTCAGAACAGACAGGTATACCAAACAGACATCTATACCCTGAAGTTATGTAAACTCACCGTATGCCAAACTCGGGCAATAATCTCCTAACAATAATCGACTAGTCACAGACTTAACAGTGTCCTCGCACCCCGACCATTACAGATACTAGTCTTCCTGTGATCGGAATCAATAGTGAACGCAGACTACTGTATCGAACTTGGTCACTTACAGAAAATGTTAACGCCCAAACAGTTTGGGGTTGCTTTTCACATTCACTTGTTTAGCAGAAAGACTGACAAACAACACACTGCAACTTAATAACACTCAGAGACACACTCAACCATTACCGAACAGAGTCGTACACAAGATTACCAATTCGTAACTCTGCACTACAGTGCGTATAAATGACTAGACAGGGCACAGAACATAACAGAATAGAGTAGGGTTAATCTTCTCAATGACATACACACTTCAAACAGTACGCTTACAATTCCCCAAACGGGCTCTCGGCCACTCTTTTCTCATTGCCTTATATAGAAGATTTTTTACAAGGGTGCACGAATCTTTAGTTACCTGCGCGTTTCCCGAAAGGTTCTTTTACATTTAAGACGCCTGTCTCAGTGTCCTGGGCTGTCTTTATTTCAGTGACTTTCTTCTGCATATCCGTGACTCGTTCCTTCTGATTTCGCAATTGGTTATCTAGTCGCTCGAGTTGCTGGTTCTGAAATTCGATCGTTTTGTAGTAGGCATCCCGTTCTCTGAGAGCATTTGCTAGATCTTTTTGGTATTTGGCTTCCCTGGTTAATTGGCGTCTCAGCATATTGTTGATCTCCTCATCCTCTTCTTCATCGTCGTTGAGTGGTTGGACTGATTCCTCGTGCCTAAGTACGGGACCTCGGGGTGGGGGTTGTGCGGCAAGAATGGCTGGAAAAAGGAAGGATAGGATATGGGGGAGGCGAGAGCGTGGGGTGTTTCCTTTGTTTACCTGCTTTACTATAGCTACGCACTCTTTGTGGATTCTCTGAAAAAAGTAGGAGGCAAAATTGACAGGTTCTCGGGCAGCTAAATCTAGGGTGGAATAAAATGGGCGTGAGATGCCGTAGGTGCGCTTCTGAAGATTGAGTATGGCGACTAAGAATTGCAGGGCGGATCGTTCGGGTTCAGGACGACAGAGAATAGCGTACTCGTTGGAGGAAGAGCGGGGGAATAGTTCGGCCATGCGGGCGAGGGGGATACTGGGGCCATTTTCTCGGCCTTGCGGGGTGAGGCGGAAAGCTTCAGAAAAGGCGGGGAAGGTATTCACGGTTCTGGAGGGTAGTGAAGGGAAAACCCATTGGCGTTCGGTGGCGGGGGACTGGGCAATGGCAGAGATGATTTGCGCGAAGAAGGGATGGGCTTCCACTGAGTGCCAGGGCAACTCAGCGAAGTTGGCGAACCCTCTGCAACGCAGGTATTCACCTACCTCGGTAGGGATACCATCGCAGAAGGCAGCATAGTTTGCTAACGCTTCCATGGTGTTTGCTGATACAGAATACGAGCACGGAGACAGAACACAAGAGTTGCACAGAATACTAACACAAAACACAATAGCTATTTTTGGTGCTGCCGAAGGGGTTAAGTAGGAACGTCACGGTGGGGAGGGAAAGGATGGGGGGTATCATTGTGCGGTGCGGGAATGATACGGTTTGCATGCTGGCATGCGTGCTTGAGTGACTTGCAAGGGGGCGGCTGGTAACATAAAGATTTTTTCAAAACACGGCTATTTATAAAAAGAAGAAAGAAGAAAAAAGAAAAGATTAAACAAAATGCGGTCCACCGCCGAAAAATTTAATACGGGCTAGTGGCGCGATGATATGGCCGCAGCTTCGACCCATTGATTACTTTTGGGAGTGGATTTCCGGTCAACGTAGTCAACCGAAAGTTGCTGGACCGACTTGTTCTGAGATTTTGAAAGGGCCGAACCATCGTAGTTTGAACTTTCCTGCTGCTCTATCCGACTTTGCGTTGTAGAAGAGTACGAGCTAACCTACCGAAAAGATTGGAGTTTTCAAATATCGATCGTGTGTCTTGGCTTGCCTTAGTTGTACTTCACGCATGGTTAAAAAGCTGAGCCATCGGTGCTCATCAAGTTCTCTGAGTGCGTCCATTCGTGCTGTCAGCGAATCTTCCGGTAGCATCTTCTGAGTGATTGCTACACGCAGACTTGGGATGACTACTTCCATGGGTGCTATTGCTTCTAAGCCATAAACTAGTTTGAAAGGTGTTAAGCCTGTTGTTACTTTATATGTAGTTCGGTATGCCCATAATACTGCAGGTAGTAGTTGATCCCATCTTTCCGGTGCTTCCATGATCAGTTTCCGGAGGATATTCAATAGTGATTTGTTTGTACTTTCGGCCAAACCATTGGCACGAGGGTAATACGGAGAGCTGAGTTTGTGTGTCACCTGGAAGGATTGGGTGAGTACCTTCATTAATTGATTTACAAAGTGAGTACCTTGATCTGTCACCAATTCGAGTGGTAAGCCAAATCGTGGGAAGACATCATTTAGCAGACATTTCGCTACTGCAACCGCTGTAGCAGACCGTAAAGCCCAAGCTTCTACCCATCTTGTTGCGTAGTCTGTACAGGTTAGTATGTATCTGTTGTTACTGAAGACTGCTGGAGGTGTGATTGGACCGATAAAATCTAATCCCCATTTCTGAAATGGTTCAAGTGGCATAATAGGCTGCAAGGGAAAGAAGTGTCGTTGCAGTGGTTTTCCAGACCTTTGACAGGTATCGCAGTGTTTGACAAATTGGGCCACATCTCTGTACATAGTTGGCCACCACAGACCTCCTTGCAGAATTTTCTGGTAAGTCAAATCTGTGGCAAAGTGACCACCAGTAGGGGTCGAGTGAGCCATCGTGATGACTGAGTTAATTTCATGTGGAGGGACACAACGAAGTAGGATTCCGGTGTGATCTACATAATATAGTTCTCCAGCAACTAACCGGAATCGGCGGCTAAAGACTGCAATTTTCCTTCGGACTGCCTTGGCTGTCTGGGATGGGAAGCATCCTTCGGTGAGAAAAGTTAGAATCTGATCATAATATGTAGGTGGTGCTTGTGATTCCGCAGTCTCATCGGTCAGTGGCTCAGAACTATAGATCGCTGGAGTCGTGTCATCTATGCCTATCGAAGCTTCATCGGAATCTAGACGAGATAAGAAATCTGCTAAGGCATGTGCATTTCCGGGTCGGTGGATGACTTCATAATCGAATTCCTGCAAGAGCAGCACCCATCGTGCTAATCGTCCACCTAAATGCTGTTGTCTTACTAGATAGATGAGGGCAGCATGATCCACATGGAAGGTGAATTTCCGGCCTAGTAGATAATGTCTGAACTTTTTGATCGAGTAAATCAATCCTAGACATTCTCTTTCGGTGGTAGAATAGTTCTTTTCTGCAGGTGCAAGCCTTCTGCTGGCATAATAAACGGGGCAAAACCACTTATTTGTTTGCTGCATCAGAACACTGCCAATCGCAATATCTGAAGCGTTGACAAAAACATGGAACGGATTGTCCCAGTCCGGTGGTTGTAAGATTGGTGCCTGCATCAATAAATACTTGAGTCGATCAAATGTAGTTTGGCATTCTTGAGTCCATTCGAACTGTCAGGGAGTTTTGGTGATTAGTCTGTTCAGTGGTACAGCCAGATGAGCAAGCCACCGTAAGTGTCTGCCATGCCACCGTACTTGACCCATGAAACACATTACTTCTTTTGGAGTAGCGGGTACTGGGGCTTCTAAAATTGTCAAAATCTTATCTGGGTCTACTCTGATACCTTGGGCAGATACAATATGACCAAGTAGTTTGCCACACGAAACCGCAAACACAGATTTGTTTGGGTTAATACAGAGTCTGTACTCTTGGCACTTTTGAAAACAGCATCATAGATGAAGCAAATGTGCCGTCATCTTCCCAAAAATCGAGAAGTCATCGAGATATACTTGCATAAATGAAGTGAGATAAGGAGAGAAAATCTCCTGCATACATCGCTGAAAGGTGCTTGGTGCATTTCTCAGTCCGAACCACATTACGGTGCAAGCAAAGACACCCCAATTGGTAATGAAGGTAGTTTTTGGGATATCTTCTTCAGCCATTCTAACCTGATTGTAACCACTGTATCCATCTAAGAATGAATACATTTCATGACCTGCTACCCTATCGAGCATGGTATCCAAGAAGGGGACGGGAAAGGGTCTGGTATTGTTGCTGTATTTAATTTCCGGTAATCCACGCAGATTCGCAGTTGCTTATTTTTCTTTGGCACAATCACAATTGGTGAGATCCATTCAGCATGCTCCACTGGTACGATGAATCCGACCTTTAATAATCTATCAAGTTCGGCTTTTACCTGTGATGCATAATTGGGATTCATCCGGTAGCTGGGCTGCTTGTTCGGTTTAGCTTCAGGCTTCAACATGACTCTGTGTTGATAAATGTGTGGATCTAATCCTTTCATATCTTTGTAATCCCATGCAAAGACGTCTGAGAATTCGCGAAGAAGTCGAATCAAGTGAGCTTTAAATGATTCCGGTAAGTTTTGCCTTATCTTTACAGGTCGCGGATGATCTTCGTCTCCTAGATTGTACGTGGTCACCTGGTCTTCGGGGACATAAAACTGTTGCGGTTTCTCTGTATCGTCTGTTGACTTGAACAGTGATTGTAATTCATCGTCATGTGTTGGGACAGTATCTTCCTGCTTAGCTTTTTCGGTGATAGGTACTATTGTACAAACTGAAGTGTTCCAGTGATCTATAACGGACTGTAGATCAATAGTCCCTAAAGACATTAAATCAGCGTTATTCTTCAGAAATTCCTCTTCTTCATCATCTGATAGTCCATCTAACATGTGGACTGGTTCAGCAAAATATGGTCTGGCGTGGAGTTCGCAAGGTTGTATAGCATCTAATTTTACCACATATCTACGGTTGGCATCTTTGAACGTAAGCTCTTGTGCAGACCAGTCCTGTATTACCTTCGCATGCTTCAGCCAAGGTCGGCCGAACAGAAGGTTGTAATCCAAAGTGGATTCCGGCAGATCTAGTATAACAAAGTTCATTTTGAAGGTCGTACCTTGTAAAGTAATGGGTACATTTCGCACAAGTCCTACCGGATGGACTCTAGATTGATCTGCCATTCTGACGAAAAATTGAACTGGTTTGATTTCGGTCCATCCTAACCTTTTGCATAAGGCTGCAGTCGCAATGTTAACACCAGAGCCTCCATCAATCAATACCTGCGTAATTTTATGATTCTTATACCATACTGTAATCAAGGGAACTGAATGGTCAACCGTAGAATCATGTTCCGGTTGAACTGCTGCTGTTGCCGGAATACAAGAAGGCACCGCACTGAACTGTTGCTGGAACTGTTGTCGAATCCCAAGTACTAATGCCAGAAGTTGGCCTAGAGGCAGGGTGATAGATGCCTTGGACAAAATTTCCCAGGCCTGTTGAGATTGGTTGTCTTGCTCCTTTGAACTTGAGATCTCCACTGATGCAGACGAATCTGCTGTTATGTCTACTGCTGATGATGGCTCCATTGCTGCTTCCTTTTGTTGTGTTCCTTCCTTTGTCGACGAAGCCTGAGTCACCGGAATAGGTTCTGGGAACACTGGTGGTTCTGTTGCGGTCCAGTGACTAGCCTTGTCATACATCCTATGTTGTTCTCGTATCCCAGGTTCGAATATTTCTGCTGCCGGCTCCAGTTGTTTACCGGATCGGGTCTGGACTGTAGCAGTCTGTGTTTCTACTGGTGTGATTTGTACCATGTTGGCCATTGGGTTTTGTCGTTCCTTCTTCCTTTGATCATACTCAGCTGCATCTTTGCAAAATCTTGTAATGTGTCTGAATTCACCACAAAAATGACAGCGTTGTCGGGATGAAATCCCGTAGGGAGTGTGCACTGATTTTTTTCAAAAGTTCATTGTTTTATGAGTTTTGTGTGATGTTTTGATTGATGAAGGGGTATATTTCATGCATAAATTGGCAGAATTGATTGACTGTGCGATGCGGAAACATGTTTGAAATGTATGTTAGACCTGTGTGTAAACGAAACAGACATTAGACCCATGAAAACTTTAGGTTTGACCCTTGAAACTGATTGGAAACACGAGTTTACCCCATGAAAACTGGACTTGAACCCTTGGAAACCCTTGGATTGTAGGTCTGGATTGTAAATAAACTGTTAAATTGAGGAGTTGGAGTTAATTATGACCAAATCCCTAATTTTCCCGATCAAAAATTCTAGGTTAGACCCCTGGAATTTGCGCTTATCCTAGGTCAAACCCCTAGGTTAATTAAATTTGTATATACACAGTGTGAAACCAAAACTAAAAATAAAAAGGAGAAAATCAAAAATAGAATTAAGAGATGGGATTTTCTAAGAATAGTAAGTGAACATGCATGGTCGTCTGAAATTGGAAAGTTGGTTAAGGAGGTTGGAAGTTTCTAGAGGAAAGTCCAAGGGTGGGGAGGCCTATAAATAGGTGCCTAAACTCATTTGTTCCTCCCCGTGGTCTTTCTTGTGGAACCTTACAGGTACGCTCCTTGACCTTACTTCTTCATTTATGTTTTACTTCCTTTTTTATACTTCCATGATGCCAAAGGTGGAGGTAGTCTTTTGGTTAGTTGTGTATGAGATCTGTGAGAATGCATCCCTTGCTCGACTTGAGGTGTAAAACTTTTCGATCCATTAGATGTGTGTCATGATGCTTTAGGAAACTTATGGGTGTATGTATCTCTGCTATCGTATGTATGTTCAATTGAGTGTATATGCTGGAGGGGAGGGAGCGAGAGTCATGGTGAGCAGATGGTTGTGTGACGTAGAAGAGAGATGGACAGAGAGAGAGGAATTGGTCGCTTGGTCAGCGCGGCAAAAAAATCGTGCAGAAAGATATGTTGTTTAGTCTACAGAGCAAAGTCGCTGCTAACATGGAGACTTATGAGAGAGAGATCCAGCTCCTGATAGGAGAATCGAAGCTGCGCGCGCGATAGATTGATGTTCCAGAGAGAGAATCTGGCGGCGTAGAGTTCTGCAACGGAGTGAGAAACAGCATGCGGAGAGAGAGATGGTGGGTTCTGGTGGTGCGTGGACATAGATGAAGAAAAATATGGATGGAGAGAGAGATGCCGCATGAGAAATCTGAGGATCCGCGTCGATCTGTAGTGCTCAAGCAATAAGAGAGAAGTAGACGTGTTTGTGTGCGGGCAGACAGAACTGTCGGATTGCTTGGCAGTCGACCGACAAAGAGAGAGGACATCACGGATCAATCGCCTCTTGTTGCGCACCGCAATCAGTGGAGAGTAGGCTGGCAGGATCCACATGGCACTGCAGAGCGTGGATGCAGTGTAGAGAGAGAGAGCATAACGTGGCAATAGGGCACTCGGTTCCGGATGTGAAGGGCACGACAGGCACGTGAAGAGAGATGTCGGACGTCAGAGAGCAAAAGCCTCCAGTCACTGTTAGTGGCGCTGTAGATAGCTGGAAGAGACGTTGGAATAGACAAAGATCTTCAATTTTGGCTGGCAAATTCGTTGTTCGCGCACAGAAGTTGCCAGAGAGAGAAGATGTGGCAATCGGGGCGCCTGTAGCGAAGGAGAAGAACCCTGTATGGTACATGTGGACGCTGTTACTACAGAAAGAAGAGAGAATCACCGACATAGATAGCTGTTGATAAAGCGCAGTCCGTGGAGAGAGAGAGAGGTAGAGAGAGAGAGAGAAAGAGAGAGAGAGAGAGGGGGAGAGAGAGAAACCCGTGAAAGGCGGTTGATCAGCGAGATGCAGACTCTGGAGAGAGATTCAAAGCTTGCGCGCTATAGAAAAACGATGACCCGCAGAGATATGCAGAGAGAGAGAGGCGGCGAAAAGTTGGCTTAGGATTTTTTTTTTTTTTTTTTTTGAGCACAAACAGAAAGTATAATATTGATGCAGGAAAAGAAAATACAAGAGCTACTCCCACAACTTTTCATGGGAGGAGAACATCTCAGAGAGAGAACAGGAGCAAGGGCAATGGGCAAGGGAGTCCAAGCCAGCACACATCTTACATCAAATAGTTCCTAATATACCAGTTAAAGTAACTGATCATATTGTTTCTGTCCCTAGAGTGAATCTGGAGCAATTTGTTCTTCCAAGAACTAAAAGGGTACTTTTTGACAATATACAAGGGATTCTTATCTAGTAATTTCTCATTGAGGGGAATATTGCTACACATGTAGGCGATTCTTCTAATTCCTACAAGGCAGGAGAAAAGAAAACTTTTTCCATTTCTGTCAAAAAGCTTGCTGTTTCTGTTTTTCCACGCGAACCACAGAATATGAGCCCTCACCATCTGCCATAAGGCAATGTCCATCTTGTAAGTTTCTCCAATAAGCAGCTCCTTAACTCCCAGAGAGTAGATTCCAGCCGTCTGACAATAGAATTGAATGATTTTCCAAAAGGCCATACTGCCTTTACATTTAAAGAACAAGTGTTCCAAGTCTTCAACCTTGCCACAAACTTTGCACAATCTTGCATCAATATTATAATTTCTAGCTCTGCTCCCAGTCCATACTCCTTTGTGTAAGATCAGCCAAAGGAGACAGGAATGCTTGTTAGCCATAGGGTAAGCCCAGATGCTTTGAAACCTGTACCTCCATTGATGATAGTTCCAGGACAGGTCCCACTTTTTATTCAAACGTCCACATATGCTTCGGATGCTGGTGTAGGAAGACTTGTAGCAAGCATACATGTCCTGAGCCACCACAGACAAGGCTATAAATTTGTCCCACAGGTTTTCTGCCCTCATACTCAGCAGCTGCAGCTTCCTTTCTTTGATAATCTTTTTACAGGTCATAGACAGATCATTAGTATTCATAATTTGATTATCCTCAATTACTTGACCATTTCTCAACATATCCTCCCATTTATTGAAACCATAATTTTTACATTTATGCCACCTTATAGGAAGGGAGACTTCCCTATAATTAGTAAACCAACCAACCCATAAAGAATCCTGTAATAAAAAAGAGTAATTCTTGGCAAACCATATGGGCAGCTTGTAACCTTCCTTGATAGACATCCAAGCCTTCCAGAAGTTACAAACCAACTGACTCCCTTTGGGGATGAAGGTGTCAGGGGAAGACACAATATCCCAAAGAGAAAAGTTACACCAACTCTTATTGCTACTGAAGCAAAATAATTTGATATTTCTTTTGATCAGGCAGGCCCAGAAGTCAGAGGATGAAATAGCCCTCAGGACCCATTTTGCAGCCATTTGAGTAGCCATCCTTGAGGGGCATAAAAGGCCAAGGCCACCTTCTGATTTCTTCATACAGCAAATCTTCCAAGCTACTTTTGGAATTTTGGAGCTGCCCCATAAGAACCTCCTGGACAAAGCAATGATTTGGGCCAGTTGCTTCTTGGTAGGCTGCCAACAAGCCAGGAAATAAGTTAGACCAGGGAGAATATAATGCTTCAACACAAAAACTCTTTGGGAAATGTTGGCCTGCATATCCATCCATTTAAAAATCTTCACTCTAAATTTATCCTTGACCCAGTCCCATCTTTGCTGCAAAGTAATTTCAAATCCCATAGGGATACCCAATAATCTGAAAACAGTACCTCTTTTAATGATGTCACACCCTGCCATAAGCACACAATTTGGAACAGAATCATTAGAAGCAAAAAAGCCAGTTTTGTGATGATTAACAGCAGAACCACTTGCCAGACAAAATGTTTTAAGACAATTTAAAAAAGTGTTAGCAGACAAGGGATCAGCTTCCATCACAAGGTTAGTGTCATCAGCAAACATCTGTAAGCAAAGCTTGTCAACAGCTTGAGGGATTTCTAAACCTTTTATCAGACCTTTATTAATACAATCTTTAACAAGCCAGCCAAGAGCATCACTAGTAATGGCAAACAGTAAGGGGGCTAAGGGACAACCTTGTCTAACAGATCTACAGAGCTTAAAAGGGGAAGACAGGTGACCATTCATGGCAACTTTGGAATGAGCATTGCCAAACAACACACTGGTGTACTTAATAAAGTTTTTCCCTGCTCCAATATCATGAAGAGATTGAAGAATAAAATCCCACTCAATCCTATCATACGCCTTGTCAAAATCAATTTTGAAAAAGAAGGTGTCAATGTTATTGTCCTTAGCATAATCCATCCCTTCCCAAATAGTGATAATAGCATCAAGGATATATCTCCCTTTAATAAACCCTTTCTGCTCAGGAAGAATAATGGAATCCATCAAAGGACTCAATCTTCTAGCAAGGGAGGAGGCATAGGTTTTGTAAAGAGAAGTCAGACAAGAGATAGGTCTCCAGTTGTTAAGATCATCCTTAGATCCTCTTTTATGAATTAATTTAATAACTCCAGTATTAATGAAAGTAGAAAGAGACCCTCTACTTATAGCTTCTTGCCAGATCCAGAGAATAATGGGCACCAAAATTTCTTTAAACTCCTGAAAAAACTCATTAGGAATACCATCATGACCAGGGGATTTACAGGGCTTCAACTTACTAATGGTTTCTCTAACCTCACCAGCAAAAAGGGGGAGATCAATGAGGGAGACCAAGCCCTGAGGAACCAGTTTCTTCCTACAAAGGGCAATGGCAGCTCTTGCACTCCAGATGTGCTCCCCTCTCTTGGGAGGCATAGAGAAAACATTGGTAAAGAAGGACACAGCCTCCTGTAAATTGTCCTTGATACTAGAAGCAACCTCACCATTACTTTTCTTTAAGAGAGGAATGAAATCTTTAGCTTCTTTTTTCCTCATAATCTTGTATCCATTCCATGAAGAATGTAGTGCGTGCGTCATTTTTTCAAAAAGAAAACAAACATTGAATGTTGGGTTTATGTCAAAAGAGAAATAAAACTCCTGAACGAGAAGCATGAGTTCATACCTTTCACTACAATGGATGTGCGATTCAAGGTTGTTGCTAAAATCTGATATGAAGCATCGAACGAAAAGACACTGCATAATGGTTGGAGAATAAGTCAAGCGCTAAAAAATATGTTTTGTTTCAAGATTCAAAAGGTTAATAAGTTTTTCATGAGTGAATTTTATTTTTACAAAATGTACTAACATGTTTTTATTCCCCCCTGTGGTCTTTCTTGTGGAACCTTACAGGTTCATGCAGGTTTATGCGGTTTGTGATTATCTGAAGTAAAGAGAAGGGAGGCTACTGTTGAGGATACCTGAAGTAAAGAGCGGACCGAAGTGAAGACCTAGAAGAAAAGCTTGGACCGCGAAGACCGAAGCGGAATCTCGAGGGCGGTTTCTCGCACTGTAGCGAGGGATCTAGAGTAGACACTAGCCCGCCCGCACTGTAGCGGCGGCTTTTATACTTTATCATCGCACCGCACTATAACGCTTTTATTGTACCCTCGGCGCGCACTGTAGCGGCCTATTTGTATCATTCATTTTATTGGAGGCTTCAGTTCCGTTTTCGATTGTATCTTCGAGCTTGATCTCCATCACGTGTTTCACTACGGTATCCGATCGTCTCTTTCCGATGCCCACGGTCCCACACGTACGCACGCACGTCTCGACACTTCCGAGGGGCAAGGGACCCTACGAGGATCGCGCACGCTCCGGAGAGCACAGGCGAGGTGCCCAGCGCGCAGACGCCGCTTGTAGGACAGCGGGAACGGCGCACCAGAGAGGGGCCTGATCCAACCCCACGCACCGGCTTCCTGCCACGACCTCCTTCTTCCCGACACCTGAACCCGACGTGAAGCGAGGCGGTTGCCCGGTGATCCTCATCGCGTCACCTACTCCTTGAGGAAAGAGACAAGAACCTCGGCATCGGACAGAGATTTCAGGTACTAGCATTTCAAGTTATTTGAAATTTTGCATTGCTTCACATACACTACTGAAACAGAAAGATGGTCTTGCTGCTTGAGTTTGAGCATCCACACTTTGCATTAGTTTAGTCCATACGTGTGAGCACTTTTTTTTCTTGCTAAGACTAGCTTTATTGACCAGTGTAGATTGAAAAACAATGGCCTTATACGCCTGATCCGGTGGATGGTTAAGACTGCATAACTTATTTCGAAAGTACGTACGTGAGCGTCCGGATCATCTCCTGGGAATCCACCGAATTTCGTGTATGTTACTCCTGTTGGAGGCGGCCTTGGCTGACATAACTGTTGTTGCTGTTGTTTTCCGTTCATTGTGAGTATATTAGGCCCTCCTTCTGTATCTTGAAGTTGATTGGATGAACTATCGGAACTTGTATCGCCGGATGGTGTGCCTTCCGGTGTGCTGTTTTTACTTAGAATGCGTCGGATTTCTGCTTCGAACAGCTTTCCGTCCTTCTGGACGTCCAATATCCGAAATCTTTCTTCTAAGCACGCTGGTTGGGCTGAGGATTCCGCAAAAAATGCTAATCCTTTGCCTATAGTTGGTGATTCTATTACCGGAATATCACCGGAATGAACCGAAATTGTGCCAGAATGCAGTGTTTTTTCGCTTTTACCGATCTCTTTTCCTAAAGTGTTTCTGATCGTGGATAATTCTGAATCTTTATCCAAGATTGTTAAACTAGTTCCCAGCGGCGTCTTGGTAGATTCTGGAATTACTATATCTTCGATAGGCTGGGTCAAAGTATCACCAGAATGTACCAAAGGCGTTGATCGTTCCACCGGAATATGACCGGAATTAATTCTAACGTCCTTAACTTGCTTGACCACTGGGTCAGACCGCGTTATACCTTCTTCTCCTAGGGTTGTCTTTAGCACTTTACGTGCTCCAGCCTTATGGTTCTTAGGATACGTTTTGCCAGACCGAGTAACCGGCATGTATCATTGCGCAGTAGCACTGTCTGAGCAGTTTGCAACAATCTGGCTCTGTTGCTACTGTCAGTCAATCGAACGATAAATGTGATGTTTGATTCTGACAAACAGCTGGCACTCTAATGCCACTTTCTCACAGGTAATTGGCAGTCTGATGCCACTTTCCCACAGACGGCGCCAAATGTTAGCCGTTGAGGCTACAGACTCTGATTTCGGACTCCGAATACTTAAGAATGTGGGCGTCCCCGACTCTCTATTCTTCCGTGTGCAGGTTAGCTGGTTGATCTCATTACTTCTACCGTGATAATTAAAAGTAAATTAACTCTTAGCCACGTGGGTTCTTGGGAGTGGTAGGGGTCTGTTAGACAGAGGCCCTATACTATTTTCCCAGCTTCTTACACAAGCATAAATGCTCTCTCGCATCTTAGCTCAGTACTCAACTCTGAACAACTGAAACTGTTCGGTGTACTGGTCTTCGAACTTCCAAACTGATCCTGCTATAGTTATCTGAGCAATAGTCCGGTTACTTGTATCCAATAGAATAATATACTTCAGTAAATGAAGGTCACCTAATACGCACTTCTTCAGAACAGATAGGTATACCAAACAAACATCTATACCCTGAAGTTATGTAAACTCACCGTATGCCAAACTCGAGCAACAATCTCCTAACAACAATCGACTAGTCACAGACTTAACAGTGTCCTACTCGCACCCCGACCATTACAGATACTAGTCTTCCTGTGATCGAAATCAACAGTGAACGCAGACTATTGTATCGAACTTGGTCACTTACAGAAAATGTTCACGCCCAAACAGTTCGGGGTTGCTTTTCACATTCACTTGTTCAGCAGAAAGACTGACAAACAACACATTGCAACTTAATAACACTCAGAGACACACTCAACCATTACCGAACAGAGTCGTACACAAGATTACCAATTCGTAACTCTGCACTACAGTGCGTATAAACAACTAGACAGGGCACAGAACAGAACAGAACAGAGTAGGGTTAATCTTCTCAATGACATACACACTTCAAACAGTACGCTTACAATTCCCCAAACTGGCTCTCGGCCACTCTTTTCTCATTGCCTTATATAGAAGATTTTTTACAAGGGCGCGTGAATCTTTAGTTACCTGCGCGTTTCCCGAAAGGTTCTTTTACATTTAAGACGCCTGTCCTAGTACATTTGTCCTTTTTCCGCGGCCGTCTAACAATACATATGCATACATAATGCATATGCATACATACATACTTACATGCATACACACACATACACACACATTCATACATTTTTTATACATAATGCACATGCATATGCATACATACATGTTTACATGCATACACACACTCACATATACACCATACACATATACACACATACATATGTACACGTATATATATTTATTTCTAACCCATTTTGTTTTATATGTTAGGTATTATGGATCCTAGTAGAGAGAAAAAGGTGAAACTCTCTCATAAAAAGTCTTATGAGAGCAAAAGTTCCTTCTGATACTCTAGGGGTCATCATGCATGCGTACTCAGAGATGCGTGATGATGAGCTAGATTATAAGATCTAGATGCTTACCCAACAATCAGAGGAGGGCTCTTCTGCGGCTCCACATGCAAGAAGACAGCTATCTACTCATAGGTATGTTTTTTTTTCATAAACTTTTTAATGATATTATAACACATATTTTTATTTATTTTTATCTATCTATTTTGAGGACACCTATATCACGTCTAGATCATGATAGCAGAGCAGAGTTGCCTATGAGGACATGCATAGGCACCTTAGGGCTAGAGTGCGATATAGAGCCTGAGGGGAACATTGTGTACATAGGGAATGGATTGGAGTTCAAGAGAAGAATGCATTCATTATGCGACTCTTACCTACGCCTTGTCCACTTACCGTGGAAGTAAGTATAAATTTTACATATAAATTGAAATAAATATCTTATGTTTTATTTACATGTTTTTTTTTATTTTTGTAGTAAGCATGATGAGAGGGATAAAAAATACGTACTTAGTTCACTTGAGACAGAGTTTGGGACAGGATGGTCGCATAAGTGTGTTTAAAAGAGATGTGGAGACTTATGGCTCATCGTCACGATAATGCATGGTATGCATTGCTTTTATGTATATATATGTGGATATGAGTATGTGTGTTTATGTATGTATGTATGTATATGAGAGAGAGAGAGAGAAAAGAGTGAGGCTAGAGGTACAAATACACGCATACACACATATACATCATACATGCAAATTTACACACATATACACATACATGCACATTTATACATACACACACATACATGCACATTTTTACACACACATACACATGCATGCAGTTACACACATATAATGAATACACAGACACATACACATACTCACATACACATACACATACTCACATACACATACACATGCATAATCATATGTACACACACATAGACTCATATAATCATATTTACATGCATATATACATATACACATGTATATATACACACACACACACAACACATGCATACACACATATAGATACACATACATACACAACACATGATTACGCACAAATAAATAAATAAATCCTATTTCAAAAATCCTAATTTGAAAACACTAATTTTGATATAAGAGTTTTAAAACCCCTAATTTAAAAACTCTAATTCAACCTTTTAGCCATATGATTGAAGTATATGTACACATTGCATCTATTCCTCCGACGTCCTACTAGAGAGATGTCTCTCCTCCCAACCTTATGCCTCTATATATGGCTACTCGAATCAACAAGGATCATAATATATATAAAGATATATAGACATAATGTATATACACATACATAAATATAAAATGGAGTAGATATATTATGCATCACACATACATGCCTAAGTGCACACATAAATGTATATATACATGCATACATATTTACATGTACACATTTACACAAAGACACATATACATATATACATGTACACATCACATATACATGCCTACATGCACACATAAATATATATATACATGCATACATATTTACATGTACACATTTACACATAGACACATATACATATATACATATATACATGTACACAGTTATAAACACTTGCATATATTACATTAATACATGAATATTTTACATAAATGCATATGCATATATACACATATGCATACTAACACATGTATACATATATCACACACATGCACACACATACATATACATGAAAGGCATATATATGCATACTAACATATGTATACATATAATACACATGAATACACACACATATGCATACATACATGATAAAAATTTGCTCCTCGAAGATAAAGCTATATATAAAATAATTAGGCATACCCTCGAGCTTCACGTTCTAACTTAAAAGAACATGATTTCATCTCTCTAGTAGGATTCATCGTTATTAAGTTGAATAAAAAATCTATTCTCTGATATCCATTCAGAAGCTTCAAATTATTGATCGATAACTAGAGCAGAATTTACTATCTAATCTGCTCATATGTTTTCATTATTGCCATCATTTTGGTAAGACATCAATATAGTCTCATATTCATTATCCTTATTGATTTCATTTATTTCTTCTATTGTTAAATCTGTGTTCTCATGAGTCACATCATCTATTGATGGATTAAAATCGATTTCTGGGAATTCCTCTTCCTCATCAGTAGAATCAGCATGTAGAGAATTATCCTCTTCATCAAAAAGATTAGTATCATTATCACGTATAATGATTCTAATTTATCTTTCAGATGTTGATGTATCAATATCTGATGTTGAATCATCAAGAGGACTTTCTTCGATCTCTCTAACAATAAACTGTTCAAACAATGACCTACCTCTAGGTTGAACATGAATGACTTGCCACCAAGGGTGAGCATCTGGGATTTTATAAAAAAATGCTTGTTCAATATGCCTAGGAAGAATATATGGTTCTTTAGTAGATCGCATTACCTTGGAAGAATCAATTGCCCCAAACCCAGGTAATTCCTTTCTTAATGTGGAATTACTACCTTTATACTCAGATCGAAACCAGTCAACCTTGAAAATGACCTATCAAAATGTATAAAAACAAAAACCCATTATTAGGTGCTTAAAAAAATAATTAACTCTATCATTAAAAATATAAACTTTTTTCTACCTGTTTGAATGTACGAAATGAAATTTCGTAGATACCAACAATAGTTCCTATGTAACCAAGTTCACCATCTATAAGGTTCGTGTCTTTTGAGCTAGCATGTGATAGTTGCTTGAAAGAAGCAACAATACTAGAATCCTCTATTTTACGTAAAGAATCAATGGCTTTGATTCTAATATGCTGTCCAAAAACCCACATATTAGTGAACATTCGAGCCTGCAAAAGAAATTCAATTAGTAAATAGTAACTAATACACATATATGAAAAAAATAAATATTATTAAAATAAAATTACCTTTCGTTTACAACCTATCATTAACTCTCTCTGCTCATCTGAGATTTCCTCATTATTTGCGTTGGCACGTTGCAAACGACTATATAGCCAATCCGTGAAAGAAGATATATCTATAATCTCATTATTATCGAGATTACATCTATATCTTTTGTTTTTTCACCTTTTACTTCAGAGATTTTGAAGTTCCTGTTCATACTCACTAAGGAATCTTGCATGCATTCGCTATTATATGCTACAAAAGTAGAAACATCAATTTTTTTCTTGAAATGTAAATAAGAATGGAACTCCCTTACCTGATAATACCTCATCTGTTATTTTTGAAGAAGACTCGATGGTCCATGCACGTGGAGCTTCTTCATGAACTCTTTCAAGGTACTCACTAACGTAATACATGCACTCTTCAAGCATCCAACCCTTTGCCATGGATCCTTCTGGTTTCGCTCTTTGTCGCACATAACCTTTTAATATTCCCATAAAATCGCTCGACCCAAAACATCCATCGAGTGTTGACAACACCTGCAATCTCTATTTACTCTACAAGATGGACTAATAAATGAACCTGAATATCAAAAAATGAAGTAGGAAGTTCTTTCTCCATCAAACATAGTAGCTCTTTGCATTCACGTTTTTTTTGTGGGATCGAGTTTTTGTCAATCTTTTTGGATGTAATCCACCTATACATATCATAAAAAAAATTGTAAAGAAGTTAATTCAAAAATAAAAGATATCCAATATTCATACATATTAAATATAAAAGTATCATAATTACTTTATAAGTGATCCAAGACGATAGATCACATTTCGTACTCCTTTCATTGTACATCCATCGATAACCAAAGGTAAAATATGTTTCAAAAAGTTATGCCAATCATGGGTCTTTAACTGAGATAAGCTCTTATCATCCATAGTAAACATGTTTTGAAAAGATGCTCCATATCCTATAGGAGTCTTAATCAATTGAATTCTATTGTTGATAGTCTGTATCTCTTTTGTTGTAAGTACCCAAGGAGCAAGTGCATAAGTCGTTTCCTGTCGATGTCTATCAAAAAATGGCCATAACTTTGGTTTTGATTTTTGATCTTTCAAATCATTCCTTGATGCTATGGTATCTTTTAGTCCAAGAAGATGCTGCATAATGAATAACCAATATTCTTGAATATATGCATAGGATCAAGAAGATGACATACTTTTAACTCTTTCCAATACTCCAAAGAATACCATATTGATATGTTCTCTGCGAGTGCCAATTTTCCTTTACTGCTCTTCACACACTCATTTCTTCATCATCACTGAAGATTTCTGATTTTGGATCTATCAGAGGTCCATCTGTCCATTTTTTATACCAATCCATAGGTGTCATAGGTTTTGGACACTGACATATTTCAAGCTTTCCATTAAAATGTATCGCTTCTCTTTTAGATGTTAATGGATGATCATCAGGCAAGAATCGTCGATGTCGAAGATAAATATTTTTGTTGAGATTCTTACTATAGATTGATCTCAACCAATCACCACAATATGGACAAGCTTTATAACCCTTAGTAGATATTCTTGCATCATGAAAACGATAAAAATATAATTAGATTAAATCATATTTATTTACATGCATATTGAATAAAAAAATTACATCAATAACTGAACAAACACCATATCCTGAAAAATCGTGAATAGTCCAAGCCACAATACCACGAACCGTAATATGTCTTTCATTGATGCTTTTCGATACATCAATGACATTAATACCTCTCCATAACTCTTGGAGATCGTCAATGAGAGGAGCAAGATATATATTCATATCTTTAACTTATCTTTTGCCTGGGATTAAAAGTGAAAGCATTAAATGTTCCTTTTTTAAGATATGGCGGAAAACTGTAGTTTATGACTACCACTGACCATGTTGACCATTTAGTGGATTTCATGGAGAATGGATTAACCCCATCTAATGCAACTCCTGACTTTAGATTCTGTGGATTTTGTGCAAATTCAGGCCATGTAGAATCAATATGCTGAAAAGCAACTTTATCATGAGGAATTCTGATTAATCCATCAGTACTTTTATGATCATATCCCCATGTCAAAAGGGACTTTGAAACATATGTCTAATCCATGGAGCCAATGGAAAATGTCTCAATACCTTTTTTGGGATTTTACCTTCTTCACCCTTATATCGAGGAGATTGACATTTGGGACATGTCAAAGAGTCTGCATATTCACCTCTATATGAATACAATCGTTAGGACATGCATGTTGTTGAGCCCATAAAAGTCGAGTTGGTCAAAGTCAATTATAGTCAAAGTCAATTGGTCAAAGTCAACTAGTCAAAGTCAACAAGGTCAAGGTCAAAGTCAGTAGGTGCAAAGTCAAAATGCGTAAGTGCAGGTGTCAAAGTGCACAGGTAGTGCACAATGAATTGTCCACAAAGGGTAAATTGGAGAAAATGGGTTGCAGGTTGCAGAGGTATTTTCTCTAATTTCCCTAAGGTTCAAAGTGTGTTTTAAAGTGTTTTGGAAGGTTCAGGTGAACCCCCTCTTATGTGCAAAAGTGAAGACTTAAAAGGAAACATGAAGGTATGGGAAGCTGCAAAGTGTACGCACAGGTGAAAGAATGGCCCCCCCATTAAAACTTTTGGTTCTAGTCTAAAGTCACTGCAGGACAAAACAGTGAGTCGTTGGCTGCCACTTGTGAAGACAATCTTGGGACATCAAAGTGAGCACCAAGATACCATGGCAGTTAGGAGCGTACGTGATCAACACACTCAAATCAAGGCAAGGGCCATTCTTGGACCAATCTTAGAGTAAGCAAGAGAGCATAGGCTAAGTGAAGTAAGAGAGGGAAGTGCAAGAGTCACCAGGGTGCGACGCAGAGAAGTGGAAGTGAAGAAGTGCATGGAGAGTGACTAAGGGATTGTGCAGAGAGTGCTAAGCTAGTCCCCCAAGTATCTCAAGGTCCCATTGCAGTGTGCGCGTGCCGATAGAAGGTATTCACTCCTCCCCCTTTGTGGAAGCTTGGTGCAAGGTCACAAGGATAAGCTTGAAGCAGGTGGAGGTCTGGTGCAGAGAAGGCCGGCGGCAAGAAGACTTTGGGATATTTGGTATTTTGTAATTGGGCACTCTGTGGGATTGTGCACAGAGGTATTGGCTTGTCTTGTACTTCAAACATTGTAATTGTCTTACTGTAATCAATCGGCAGAAGCTTCCAGGTGTATTTTCTCTTCTTGTTTTTTCCCTTTTCTCCTACAAACCCTCAAACTCCTTCTTGTCTAAGAATCCACCAACACATGTATACATTGATAATCTATAGCAAGATTGTTGATTATCTTCTTCATTTCATCATGTGAGGCAGGAAGAATATTCTGACTTGGTAAAAACTTTTCAGATAAGAACCTGTAAGTTCATCAAAAAAAGATATATTAAAAAAAGTAAATAAATAAATATACATATATATATATATATATATATATATATATATATATATATATATATATATATATATATATATATATATATATATATATATATATATATATATATATATATATATGCATATAATTTTATATATGTGTATGCTTATGTGTATGTGTATGTGGATGTGAATATGCATCTGTATGCATATACATATGTGTATGTGTATATGTATAAATGTATGCATATGTGTTTTATAGGTGTATATGTATGTATATATACATATGCATATATGTATGCATATATGTATATGTATGTGTGTATACATGTGTATGTAATTATGTATGTACGTGTATGTATGAATGTGTATATATGTATGTATATGTATGTATGTATATGTATGTATGTATATGTATGTATGCATGTGTAGCTGTGTATATTTGATTTCGTTTTTAATTGTTTTTTGTATATTGCGGTTTGCAGATTTTCATATCTAGACCATTGAATCGTCTGGCAGTTTCCAATTTTATAGTCAATCTATTACCTGTCTTGCTAAGCTGTTTACAGATATTAAGTAGCCGTTACCAAGGAAATTATTAAGTCATATGTAAAATGGAAGGATCAATTTTTTCACGAATATTTTGAAAGATGCATTAATAGTTTTAAAAGATGGGCAGTCAAAAAGTGTCCATGCAATTCAAGTTCTTGTTCTTACCTTATCTAAAGTAAGAATACAAACCTGCATTAAATGGACACTTTTTGTTCACCCATACTTTAAAATTAATGTTCCATCCTTCAAAATCTTCAAGATAAATTTTCTCCTCCCATTTTACATATGACTTGATACCTTCCTTGGTAACTGCTACTTAATATTTGTATTGAAAAGAATTAGCAACACAGGTATTAGGTCCACTAAAATAGGAGAAACATATGTGTCAAGAAGTTTCTAAAGGTTGGGTGGACAATTCTAAAGGCTAGATGGACAAAACATCTTCATTCGATACAAGTATGTATAATTTGACCTTACTCTCATAACATGTGTATGTGTGTATATGTGTGTGCATGTTTATATGTGTGTGTATGTTTATATGGGTGTATACATTCATGTATATTATGTGTATGTTTATATATGCATGTATTTATATATATATATATTTATGCACACACACACACACATATATATATATATATATATATATATAAAGAGATAGAAAATTGAAAATTATACATTAATAGTGTCGAAATAGATACATTACTCCATCCAAAACGATTTTGAAGATTGAGAATAAGTAAGCTCGCACTTAGTCATGTCAAACGACTTCCTTCATATACATGTGTAGCTCAGTGATGAGTAGCACCTCCTTTAATGTCAATCCGGGAAGACATGAGGATGGTATGAAGACCACGAGCAAGTGGAAGCACAAGTGCGTGAGTGAGAAGCACACAAGCATGCACACACATACACGCACACGTGCACACACGGTAAGAACAAAGAGAGTAAGACAATGGAATCACTTCTATTGCAAGAAAGTTCTCATACAAGCTCAAACTACAAGAAGCCAACCCAAAAATGAGCTCTCTAGCTCTATTTATAGTTTTTGACTAGCTTTGGTCCTCTCCAGACCTAGTGTCCGGCCTAGTTAAAAATTAGGTTCCAGGGCGTATTTGAGGGCTCAAACGAGATCTAAAAATTATGAAAATTGGCAGGCAACTACTTCTAAGGCTCCCCAAGCTCGAGGACTCCTCGGCTCGTACAAAATGGAGCTACAAAAAGGTGAAATGATATTTACAAGGGTTTTTAGTGATGAGAATCACTTAAAAATGATGTAAGGGTTTTGAAAAAAATGAAGGGTTGCCTTAGTGCTAGATCTGCATGTGTGTCCGTACTTGCTTCTTCCCGTATACTGTCAACACTCTCCCCCCCCTAGCGTCTGTCGCCTCTGACAGACCTTTGCTCTGCGGGTTGATCAATATAGTTCTGGAGAATGTCAGCTCCCACATCATGTTCTTTGATTCGCAGTCCTCGGATCAGGTCTCTCTGCAGGGTATCCCATTTGACTGGGCCCGGTATGTCCAGCTGTGGCGTTGTGTAGAGTTCTGAGTGCATCGTTTGTTCGCATGCAAAGAGGTGTAACAAATGGGTGGGCCGTGGCGCGAACACCTCTGAGTGTGCTTCCCAGAACCCCGTGGTGAACATTTCATCGAACGTTTGCTTGTAGCAGGCAGGGAGATATCTGATGCGTGCGTGCCATGCATAAGCAACTCGTATGCTCGGGGTGGTGCTCACATCATATAACAGGTCATAATTACCATTCACAAACCCGGGAATCGGAGGTTGAATATGACAGACATTTCGGAAAGTTTTGAGCACAACCTGCATCATATCGAAGATCTTGAGCATCATCTGGGCAGCCACATCTGGCATAGGGTGGAGGCGGGGAAGCCAATGTCTGATGGTAGCCATCATGTAGGCTACCGTAGGCGTGCCGTTGGGGGGTGCAATGGCAGGGTAATTGAGCCATTCTCTGCAATTGGCATTGTTCTTGACTTTGATTGCAAATGACTTCCATGTCCTTCTCCGTTGTACTGGTCCATAGCAATTGTTATACTTTAAATGCATGGGTGCGTGGTCCCATGTTCGTAGCATCTCGGGATAGGTCTCCAATGGCTTTTCCCTTCAGATGGGTTGATGTATTCTCCCTTTGCGCGCCTCCTCTGGAATGTCCTCAGGTTCAAATTGCGTTGCGAAAGTTGGGTACTTGTTGGTCTTACGTTTGATCTCGGCGTTGTAGTCTGCCAATAGTACAAAGTATGGCTTATATTGTAATTCTGAGCTGGTTATTAGTCTTCTAGGGGCCAGATGTCTGAAGTATTCTGATTGAAGTATGGTCTCTTCAATGGTCTTCATGGCCAACATCTGGTAGGAGATACGTTCTTCATGAGTCTGCCCCATTTCTTCTACCTGTTTCATCCATGCCGATGGGGGTTCCTCATAAGTGTCCTGTCCCTCCTCAGTGATTGTGCCTCCTGGAAAAGGTTGAGGCTCATAGTTCTCTTCATATGCTTCCTCCACTGGAATAATAACTACTTCTTCTTCCATGGGTTGCTCAGGTGGGGAAGGAGGTCGTTCATATTGTAACAACTTGATTTTTAACTCGGCCACCTGCTGACATAGCTCTAGTACTTCACTGGCTATTGATAATTCCGGCTCTGGTGAGGTTGCAGCGTTGGCCATCTCCTTGTGTTCTTGTTGGTGTGGTGCAGGCACTTGGGCTTTCTGTAGGTCTTTGACTTGGTCAGCAAGCTGATCATGAGCCTCCAGGAGAGTGGCATAGGTCTCTAATATTTGTTGTATATTCTCCGAGGGGATGGCTTGGAACTTAGCCGGGTCAATGGGTGCCCCTGGAGTATTTTCCATGGCTGCTTCGAGATTGTCTTGATTTTGTTGCTGTAGTCTTTTGTTTTCTTCTTGGGCAGCCGCTAAATGGCGTCGGAGTAGAGCCATGTTTCGTTGTAGTCTAGCGTTACGGGCTAGCTGATCTCTAAGTTGTTCTTCAGTTACCCTACTCTTCTCTGTATGTGTGGACTCGAGCTCCACCTGATATTGTTGGAGGGTGGTCACCTCCTGCTGTAATTCCGTATTAGATAACTCCAGGGCAGTGACACGTGCCTGGAGATGGGCTGACAAAGTACAGAGTTCTTTATTGTTTTCTTCTAGTAACCTGTATTCCTGTTTAAGTTGGGCAGCAGCTTCGAGCATGGTGTTGAGTGCATGACTAAATGAAGTGGGTGCAGGGGTAAAGGTGGAAGATGCAAGGGGTCGGGGGATGGGAAAGGGAAAAGTGGATGTTGTGCCTACAGTGCTTGGAAATGGCGACGTGAGTGAAATGATACGTGGTGATGTTGGAATAACAGTGGTGGTGGGTGATCCTGTGGATGGTGAGATGTCCATGGGATCGGACGTGAGAGTGTGTGATTCGTGCACTGTGAATACAGGAATGGTGGGTGGTGTGATAGTGGTAGCAGTGAATGTGGGGGAGTGGGGTTGGGAAAGGGACTTTTTATTATAATTATCCACCTGTTGGAGTATATTTACAAGGTTTGTCCAGAATGAGGGTTGTGTGACTTGGGCTGAGTGTGAGGCAGTTGCTAGGGGAGTGGTGGATAGGGTTTGGGTGTGGGTGAATGGAAAAGGATGGGATGAGGTCTGGCTATTGGCAAGTGGTTGTCCAAGGGCGGGGAGATTGGAAGGGTGACCTATTATGGTTTGATCGGTGGCCGGATGACCGGTGTGAGGTTCAAAAATTTGGGTGGAAGTGTGGGACGTGGGTAAAGGGAAGGATGTAAAAACGGAGGTGTGTACAATGGTTTCGTGATGGGTGGATATCGGTTGTTCAGGAGGAATAGTGGAGAGGGGTTCTGAAGGGTGGATGGAAGGTGGCTGTGGAGATGGTACGTGTGTAATTACCTCATGTTCGTCGGTGGGACTCGGGCTCGTCATGTGAACATCTTCTGAAATTATAGTAGGCAAGGCGGTAGAGGTTTCCATTTGAATCATTTTCCCGCGTCGTGGTCGTGTATCAATCCTTCGTTGATCATAGACAGGGTTTTCCTGATAGACCATTGTCCTCAATGCCTCCCCGATCCCACATGTTTCTGCCAATAGATTCAATGATTCCACAAAATGTGGGTCGACATTCTCGGTTTGAAGCATCTGATTCACTAGAGCTCTATTCGCCTCTTCTGTCATCTTATGTCTTCTCTGTACCTGCTTGATGGTCTTGTACAGCCGTCTGAGTTGTGCCGTGTAGGCAGGGGCCTCCTCTTCACTGTCTTCTGGGTCATTTCTTTGAGCACCGTCCTGAACTTGTGTGTTTGGGTCAAGAGGATGTTGTGCCACTTCTTCCCCATGTACTCTGCTCGTCTCGCCCCTTGGCTGTTCTCTTTGGATTGATGCACCCGGATCAACATTGTCAGGGGCATCTTCACTGTCTGATAGGGGGACCGTCTGCAGGAATCTTTCAAAATCGAAGTTTGGATCTTCCGTGAAGGTGGCCATAGATGCAAACTCTGCATCGGTAGGTAGTGGAGGGGCGGATGGAGCGGGTTGTACCACCTCCCCAGCTTGAACTCCTTGAAGATGGATCGTGAAAGGTATGACATGAGCTTCTGGTCGGGGAGAAGCTTCGGTCGTGGCTTCTTGAGGGATCGTTACTTGGGAGAGCGATCCACGCATTCGTTTTGCAGGTTGGCTCCCTGACTTCCGCCCTTTGAACAACTCTAGTTGTGCATACTTTAGGGCTCGGGCAACTGGCACATCATATGCAAGACATCTGTAGATGATTCTTGTAAGCACACAACAGCCATGTAGAGTAGGCTTCCTCACACCCCGCTTGCCTGCCTCATACACTTGGTCCAAGATCCATACAGGCATCTTAATCGGCAAGCTTCCAGTCTCTGCTAGATATAACCCATACCATATCTTCTTGTGAGGTTGGGTGAAACGGTCCTGAGCTGGGAATGCGAAGTGTTGGAGACACATCCGCAAAGGTATGGCGATGTTGGGGGTGAGGGCGCACATTTCTTTTAGCTTCTTGATTCTATTGCTTTTCATCGACTCGGGTATCAAGGGATCACGGTTAGAAGGTACATGCGTGCCATACATCTGAAGTGCTTCCCTTATTAAAGTAACATTCAATTCAAACTTCCTCATTTCCTCCAGATTTGACAAGGAGGGCACCCAGAATGTGCCTGAATGATCCTTATCCCCTGTCGGCTTCAGCGTGGCAATTAGGTAGTAGCACCTGAGGAAATCTGGTTTAGGCAGAGCTGCACTGAAATAAGTTTGTAATCCTGCTTTTTGCCAGATATCTTGAAGTGGAGCTGCATTTTGCAATGCCTCGAATTCTCGTGAGAAGAATTGGAAGGTCCACCACACTCCTCCACATTCCATCTTGGATTCCCAGATATGATCTGCGTCTCCCAAATCTCCTGGCATCTCATTGAACCAGTGAGAATGTCCCTTTACTCTTTCGGTTAGGCCGTTTGGTGGATCTGGAATAGGAATCCTCCGCACATTCACGAACTCCTCAGGCCGGGCTGTTGGTGGGGCCTCGACCGGCATGGCATCCCAATTGATTGGAGCACGAGATCCTGCCTGAGAGCTTGTGCCTGCCGCTGTTGCCATGAGAGTAGGTTGCTTATCTGCTGGAAGACGAAAGGCACATTAGTGTTGCATAGGAAACAAGATGTAATGGTGTTCCCTTCACAATACTAACATGACAATCCCGGAGGTCAGTGGTTAGTGGTGAAGTGTTTGTGATAGGTGTGAGTGGTGATTAAAGGTCAGTGTCATCCTAGATGCATACTTTGGTTATGCAATGGGCTCGGAATGCTCCTGTATTAGTGTGGACGGATTTACAGAATAGGGTCAGGGGGTTTAGTACACAGTTTAATTCTCCACACTTTGATAGAGGAGTCGTAGCTCTTAGAGCTAAAGACAGGTGAAGATTTCTGTATGAGAGTGTGATGTATTTGGGACCTTTTGGGTACCCATTTCCAGACATTCCTAGGGTTGATGGGAGTGGGGATAGTGAGAGGTGTATGTATCTTTTCATTTTCTGAGTTGTTGGTCATGAGTGCTTGTGAAAGTTGCTTCATCCTAGTGCCTGAAGGTGAAGTAATTTGGGCTTGTAAGCAGGCCTTGGGCACCCACATCTGTCTAGCATTAGGGGTAGCCTTCATTGACCGCTTAGGGACCCAAATAGAGATGGTATGCCTAGGGGTTATCCTAGGGGGCTTCTTAACTTCGTTCCTTGACAGTGAGGCTCGTTTCTTGTCTCCTTGAGAGTCTGCTATTAGAGCTGTGGGTTTTCCATCCTTGCGTATCCAGATCTGCTTCACGCCACGAGATGCTCCATGTTGCACGGGTTGGCGCTCCTGCCTCTTGATCAGCAGCCTCCTTCGTGTCGTGTGATGTTCGGTCTACTCGTTTAGAATCTTCTTTGGGTCAGTTAGGAACTCCTTATTGGCTCCTGTACCTTCAGTACGATTGACAATCCTCTGCACCATAGAAGTTTGTTCAAGAACAACATTGTTATCTTCATGTGGGTTCCTGGAGGGACCAGGAGTTGGTGCCTGTTCTATTGGTTTGAGTGTTTGATTTTCTAATTCAATCGTGAGACGGCTTTGGCCTACCCAAGCCTGAAGAAGTCCACTTCTTAGGTTGAGGTTGACTGTGTGATCATAGATCCAGTCTTGGCCTAAGACAAGAGGTTCCGTCAGATCCTCGTCTTCACACACTAGCACTTTTGCTGGCATGAGGACCTCTTGTATGTAGAGGGGAAGATCCACCTCTCCCATACAAGGGGTTTCAACACCTCCTAATCCTATCAGATATGCTTCTAGGGGTTTTACCTCCAATTGCAGCTGCTGGCAATAAGAAAGCCGAACTGCACTTGTGGCTGCTCCTGAATCAATTAAAGCCCTCACGCTTGTTGTGCTGTCTCTTTGTCCTATTCCTAGGGTCACAAAAGGTCGTCGGTCCACTATCTTATGGGTACGTTCACCTGAAGCTTCACACATGGCTATGTGATAGCCTGGAGACTCTTGAGTGTCAGTCACAGGTGGATCCCTCCCTTGTCTCCTCAACTTCATTCGTCTGATACGCTCTAAGGCCTCTGCCTGTGCTTCTTCTCGAATTCGTTTTTCCTCCTCTTTACGTTGCTTAGCAGTATTGAGTCGGCTTAGCATTTCCTCCGTGAGGGGTTCCTGATACAGCTTGACTCTGCATCCGCTAATATAGTTTGGGAGAACCTCCCCCTCTAAGGTGGCTAGTTGTACTGCCCCACTCGTGGAAATCCTATTGATGATCATAGGTCCGTAGCCTCTCTTTTCTAGCTTTCTTGCGTGTTGTTTCAATGTGTAGACTAAAACTAGATCTCCTGCTTTCAAGCCCTTATCCTTCACATGGGCATCAAAGTATGCCTTTTGCCGTTTCTTTGCAGCATAGATGCCTGCTGCTGCTCGTAGCCTCGTCTCTCCTAAACATTCTAGATCAAAGATCCTAGAGGACAACTCATGTCCATTCCACTCATTCTCTTGTGCTACTCTTAAAGCTAGGATTAGGAAATCTAATGGTAGCACCGCATTCTGTCCGAAGACCATTTGAAATGGGGTGGCATTGAGTACCGTTTTGTAGGCAACTCGGTATGCCCAAACAACATGATGAAGTTGTTTGTCCCAGTCAGAGCGTTTATTATTTACAAGTTTCGTCAATACGTTACACAGGATCTTATTCGTGCTCTCGGCTTGTCCGTTAGCTTGTGGGTGATAGGGTGCAGACTTCTTATGTATCACCATGAATTCTTGAAGGAGATTTTCAATGACCTCGTTCAAGAAGTGCGTACCTCTATCACTAACCAACTCTATTGGTAATCCATATCTAGTGAACACATTTTCGAATAAGAATTTAGCCGTCGTTTGAGCATCATTCTTCGTCGTGGCTTTTACTTCCACCCACGTTGTAAGGTAATCTGTGGCTACAATAATGTATTCTACATGGGAGTTTCTAGCTGGGGGGTTGATGGGACCTACAAAGTCTATACCCCACTTTGAAAATGCACGTCCTCCCATCATTGGCCTTAAGGGCATTTCATCTTTTCTTATCGGATATTGGGCACGTTGGCATGTGTCGCAACTCTTCACATAAGTATGTGCATCCATATGAAGAGTGGGCCACCAAAGTCCCGAGAATAGAATGGTTTTAATTACTCTGTCAGGCCCAAAGTGTCCACCTGCAGCACCGCTGTGTGCCGTTTCTAAGACTTTCAAGTAGTCTGATTCATGAACGCACAGCCTTAGGTAACCATCCTTGCCTCTTCGATATAGGTTGTCTCCTACTAAGGCATAGTCTTGAGCCTCTTGCTCCATGCTCCGTTTTCTTGCAAGACTAGCCTGATCGGGTAATGTTCCCGATCTCATGAACTCGACCAACGGAGCACTCCAATCTGGGATTAATGACACATGATAAAGAGTGGCATGCTCCACTGGGGGTCTCTCCTGGCACCCTGGACAACTCTGGATCCACTCTTGTATTTCTTTGTCCATGCTAGGCCAATACACTCCCAAGCGTCTTAGATTCTGCAATGTTCGTTGTTTAGAGTAGTGATTTCCTAGCAATCCCTCATGGGCTTGTTGCAACCAACTAGTATGTTCATCGTCCTCGACACAACAAGCTAATACGCCCTCGGCATCTTGCTTGTACATACTTCCGGCCAATATTTGATACTTTAGTGATTTTACAATTTCCTCTTTGCTTGTTTTCACATTCTTATTTGCAGGCCCGAAGGTTAGGACTGGTACCAACTTATTTGCCCATTTAGGAACAACTTCTAAATTGAACAGATAAGCATCGGGCAATTCATCAGACACTCCTTGCGGTGGCTCTCCTGAAGTGATGCGAGAAAGATGGTCAGCCCTAAGATGGGTTCTACCTTTCCTGACAACAACTTCAAAGTCGTATTCCATTAGTAAGAGGAACCATCTTACTAAGCGGCCTGTATTGCAAGGTTTATTGACCAAATATAGTAAAGCTTGATGATCAGTGAAAAACTTGAACTTATTGGCCAATAGATAGTGTCTAAACTTCTTCACAGCATACACCATACCTAGGCCTTCCCTCTCCGTTGTGGTATAATTTCGTTCAGCTGCGTTTAATTGCCTACTAGCATATGCTATTGGCAAATCTAGGTTTCCTTCACCTGTGGGTTGCGCTAGCACACATCCTATTGCATGATTTGAGGCATCTACATGGACATGAAAGGGTTTGCTCCAATCCGGAGTAGTCAATATTGGTGCTGTGCACAAACGTCTCTTCAGCTCGTTGAAGGAAGTCTCGCATTCCTCACTCCACTCAAAATTTGTTAACAACCCATAAAGAGGTGTAGCTATGATGGCATACATGTGGATAAACCTATGGTAATATCCACAATGGCCCATAAAGGCTTGTACCTCTTTAACATTCCTTGGTCTGGGCAATTCTGCTATTGCTCTTACCTTGTCTTCATCTGTTGATATTCCATTCTTAGAAACAATGTGACCTAAGATCTTACCTTGTCGTACCATAAACACACACTTCTCTGGATTCAGACACACTCGATAATCTCTACACTTGTTGAAGATTTGCCTGAGCTCAGGGATGTGGTAACTTGTCTCTTGGGAATGAGCGCACAAATCATCCACATATACTTCTAAGCTCTTTCGCAAGAACTCTTTGAAGACATGACACATGAGTCTTTGGAATGTTGCAGGTGCATTGGTGAGCCCAAATGGCATCACACGAAATGCAAAGATTCCCCATTCTGTGGCAAAGGCCGTTTTGTGTTGATCTTCGGGGGCAATGGCTACTTGGTTGTAACCTGAAAATCCATCAAGGAAGTTGTAAACTTCCTTGCCTGCAACACGCTCCAATAGATGTTCGGTGATTGGAAGTGGATAACTATCTCGGATCGTAGCGGCATTGACTTTTTTAAGGTTAATGCACACTCGCAATTTCCCATTCTTCTTGGGCACCACTACAATGGGGGACACCCATTCAGTGTGCTCAATCTCATAGATGAATCCGGCTTCAATCAGCCTGTCAATTTCCTCTTTTATTTTGGCTGCATAATTGTCATTATATGTGTAGGGCTTTTGTTTGGTGGGCTTGGCATCAGCGGTCATCGGAATCGTATGAGAGCAAATCTCTGGATCTACTCCTTTCAAGTCTCTATAGTGCCATGCGAACACATCCCTATATTCCCTGAATAGAGCTACAAGCTCTGCTTCTTCTTCTGCACTTAGGTCGTCTCCTATGTACGTACATCGCTCTTCGTTCCCTTCAATGGTCACTACAATTTTTTTGGTCTTTTCTTTATTGTCATATGCTTCTCCTATAATGGCCTCTCTCTTAGGCAGTTGTACCAAAATTTTTCGGTCTTCCACTTCATATTTCTTGAAATTTTTTGGTACTTCAAACAATGATTCTTCCTCTTCTTGTTTCACTGCTTTCCTTTTCTTTTTCTTTTGACCTCCTTCACTTCCTTTCTTTGAACTTATCGTTTTAATACTCGCAAGGGGTTCTTCTTCCTTTTGGGTTAACACTCCTAGGTCTTCTAAGTAGTGTTCCTCTGAGTCAAAGTATGTATCCATCACAATGGATTCTAGATCATCGTCATTCTCTTCTTCTTCTATGAACTCACTAGGATCACACTCTTCCAACAAGGGCTGGCACATGAACACTGAAATATCATAACCCTCCTCATCACAATGGGGTGTCAATTGTTCCTCATTGACTGCAATGTCCATGGTAGCTAAGATTTCTGCCCAACCATGAGGCTCAAACTCCTCATCTGGAAATATCATTGGTGTATAGGCTGGGTCTTTTATTGGTCTATCTCCTGGGGGAGTTCCTTCTTCTCTCGCTTTTAGGCGCTTTTCCTCTTCCTCAGCGACCTTGCACATCCACAAGTGAGTATCTTCATGCAGCCAGGATGGTTCAGGTGAACTTCCAGAATGCACGGAGATAGAATCTTCTTTCGCTTTGTGGATAGGATTCCACTGTAGGGGTGGTACATCTCTGAAGGTGTAATCCTTCAGATTGACCTTGGTGGTGACCCCTAAGTGCTGTAAGTACAAGGAGTTGGTTCCCCAATCCTGTACTATTTGCAATTGTCGTAGGAAAGGTCTTCCTAGGATCATCTCGTAAACATTATTCTTCTCAAAGTCACATATAGCAAACGTATGTTCAAACTCTACACCACAAGTGGTTAGAGTTATCCCTTCAAGCAATCCGAGAGGTCTTTCAAAATGACCATCTGCCATTTGAAGTTTCATTCTCGTTGGTCTTAAGGTGGGTTTGCCCCATCACTTCCACAAGGAAGTGGTCGCAATAGCAACACCAGCACCCGAATCCACAATTGCTTTGGTTGTGTAACCTTGGTAGGTGATCGGAAGATAAGTGTTACCTTCTTCACCTTCGCTCATGTCTCCTATCTTGTCGAGAGGTATCTCGGGAACTTTTTGCTTAGAGCCTACTTTTGGTATATTGGATTCAAGTTCTGGAACCTGATCCTTCACATGATTCCAAAGCTCCGGTTTTGCCTTGAGGAGCTCCTCTACAGTGAGATGACATTGAACCTTAGTGTTCTTCACAACATCAGTGTTTCTTGGAATCACTGAGTCTTCATTTCTTACCAATATTGTGGGGGCTCTAATCTGGAGAGATTCAGATTCCCATGGGCCTGTGAAATGAGGCAACTCTTGTAAAGAATTAGATTCAAAATCTAATCTCTCATCCTCTTGTTGCTCTGTTTGATCTCCATAGATAGACGGAATGTCTTGGGGAAATTGATCACGAAGATCATCAATCTCAGGAATAGGAGGGGAATCACCCTTCTCCTTGGCCCATTTCTCTTCTTGTATTTCCCGCAAGAACTCTTGAGAGTACTGTTGAATTGAAGGAGGTATTCCAGCATCCGTGGAATTAGGAACATAAGCTCCCTTTGGTGGTGAGCTTCCTCTTTCAACAACTGGTTGAGCCTGTGGAGGTAAAGAAACTTGTGATTTGTTTACCAACTGCTCTAATCTTTCTAGTAAGCCTTGGAAATGCAAATCCGGCTTGACAGAGTTTGTCTGATTGAACTTTTGACTAGTCTCAAGTATAGCTTGAGCTTGTTCTACCATTTTCATGCACATTTTCATCCGTTCAATCTCTAAATCTTCTCTAGGGTAACTCTTGTCTAGGTTTGCAGCTGTTGGCCCTTCTTGAAGTCGAGCCTGGTAGGCCTTGAACATCATGTCCAAGCCTTCAAGAGTGGGGTCAGCTAATACTGATCCTACTCGGGGTGGTGGGTGGGTTACGTGGGGTGTATTAGAGGGTGGAGAAATGGAGGGTGATGGGGATGGTAGTGGTTGAAGTGTGTGGGAGTGCGGTTGAGATGTGATCTCTTTGATTTTTGCCTTGGTTTCTCTCAAGCTTTCTTCAAGTTCGTTTATCTTTTTTGCCCATTGCCTCTTCATTCTTTCACGACTATCCTTCCAGGCTCTAGTCCTCTTTTTGGTTATGCTCTCTGTTTCACTCACCTCGGGGCTCTTCTCAGGACCAACACCTTGGTGTTGTTGAAGTGCCTGGGCTCTTGTGATCACCTGCACAGGTGCAGTGGAAGTCACACTCCCTGTGGAGTCTACAACTAACCCAACAACATTGATAGGAGTGATTTTAGGCATGTTATTAGGGTTCTTTGGGCAATCTCGTAGGAGATGCTCTTTCCCGCAGTCTTGATAGAAACCCTGAATGGTTACTGGTTGAGGTTGTGTAGGGGCAGGCAGTGGACAATCACGTATAAGGTGATCTCCCTGACATCTGAAGCATGGTCCTCTAGGAAATGGGGGTCGTACCTGCCTAGTTTGAGGTCTAGAGTTGGGGTTTGTGTACATGACATTAGCATACTCAGGTTCCCCACTACTTTCACTTGGGTCCTCATAATAGTATGACTCGTTATGCTCGGGTGACTGCATGTAGTAAGCCTGTGGGCTATCCATATGTGTGGAGTCAAAACTATGGTCACTTGGATCACTATCTGATAGCAATGGGGTGACTCGGACTATGGCTCTATTCGGATTTTCTTCAGTAGATGCATATTTCACTGGGATCACATTGGTTGGAGTAGGGGGTTGCTGCACTAGGACTGGTTGAGGTCTCTGCTGCCCTTGATAAGGTGGCTGATAAGTTTGCTGTGGTCTGTTGTATTGTTGTGATGGGTACTGATTCTGGTATCTACCATGTTGTGGGTATGGCTGAGGGTAATTTTGCCTAACAGTTTGTTTGTTATATGGGCAGTCTTGTGCAGTGTGGTTGGTGTACCTGCGCTCTATGGTGCAGTACTGGCTACTAGGATTCGCCTGGGGTTGGGTCATAATGGGACATACACTTGCCAATTTGCTTGTTAGAGACACCTAGTTTTTGGGCTACCTTCTCTGCAAGTTCCTCGATGGATGTGGATTGACCAGATGTCAGGTTACTAGAGCTATCAGAATCCTTATAGATTTTTGATAGTTCTAATTCCTCACCTAGATTGTCCTCAATGTCTATGCACATGCGCACGCACTCTTCTATCGTTCTGGGGTCCTTCAGGTACACATATGACCTGAGCTTAGTGCTCAACAATCCATCTAGGAACAAGGCCACTTGTTTGGCTGGTGTGGGTAACTCCGGCATCGGGCATCTCTCCAGGTACTGTCTAAATCTTCTTCCAGCTAGTCTGACCGTCTCTTGAGGTGTTTGTTTGAAGCTGTGAATTAGTGAGGAGGTGTTATGCCTGATTCCACTCTTAGAAAACTCAACAATAAATGCCTCTAAGAGCTGGTCTATGTTTCTGAAATGCCTCTCATTTAGTGGTTGAAACCACGTAAGGGCGGTGTTCCTAAGAGTTAGACCGAAAGCATTATATTGTGTGAATAGGTCCTCTACCTGTTCAGCTTTCAATACTTGCCGAAATTCTGCCACGTGGTCATAAGGGTCTCCCGTGCCATCGAAGTAATTCTTCATGGACTTCACCAGTTGAGTTGGTCGCAGGGTCCTAGTGTGTTCTCTCGGCCTTGGCAAAGGAAAATCATCAATATTCCTTTGATTCCCTGGGGTTCTATGTCTCTCAGGTTCCTCTCTATTCCTTTCTGTTCCCGTTCTTTCTCTTCCCAGGGAGTTGGCAAAACTTACCTCAGGTTTGTCTCTACTTCTATCTCTTTGAGCCCCATGAGCTTGGGAAGTCCCAGCTCCTTGGTGACCAAAGGACACATTAGACCTTGGTTGGGGAAAAACAAATTCACCCTTCCATGTGTAGGCATGTCTGCCATGCTCAGTGACCACGAAGATTCTCTCTGATGCATTGTCTAGGTAGGTTACTTGGCCTGGGCTATCAGGGTCTTTAAACTCATAGATTGTGAGGGCACTCACTTCCTGGGGTTGAGCAGATTTGTATCTCCAAAAAGCCTCATCGGTTTCTCGGTTTAAAAGCAGATCTATGCTTTTATTATCCTGTGGAATCCACTCTGGAGTCATGATTCTGGTCAAGACAGATTTACCACGGGGAGTTCTTGGCTCTCTCTCTAAGTTCCCTTGCTCTATATCACCCATGTCGGTCTCCGCAATCACATTTCCAAACTCATCAGTTCTATCAGGAAGAGTGGTGACTACATATATAGTCCCTTCTTTATCTAGGTAGGCTCCATTCTCAAACTTGACTACCGGGTGGTCTAATCCATGGGGTTGATCGGGGTTCTTAATCTGGACCACCGATCTTCTCAGTCCGTCTTCGTAGATGCGAGCACCTAGACGATTCGTCCTGATATATTCCAATTGAGTCTTATAAGGCCCCTCTGGCTTTTCTAGATAAGCCAACCCTGAACTACCTACTGGTCTCTCCATGTGATAGGACATCTCAGAATCACTTGTTTCTGATCTGGGAGTGTATGGGTAATCACTCAACTGCTGGGCCCAAGACCTGACAGTGTGATTGACACTAGCTTCAGAAGATCTGAGGCTTTGTCTGTCTCGGCCTAAGTGTCTGCCTGATCTAAGGTTCATATGCCTGATTTATTTACCCCCTGGAACCCAAGCACACTCTCGTTGCAGGTTGATTTTGCACCAATCACTTTGTTCTTTTTAGTTGAATATTATGTTTATGGTCTTGTCTGAAATTGCGTCGTCAGGAGTACTTAAGTGAATTTCCGCACTTGATAAGTGATCGATTCCCGTTTGCCTTTTGTCCCTTAGGGTTTCCGCACTTAGGACCTATTTACTTCTTGCACTTGGTTGATTAATACTCTTGGACTTGATTCGTGCCTAACGTTGCCCTAATTAATTACCACACCTAAGTCGTACTTAGCCTAGGCTAGGAATTGACAAAGGAGGGTTGAGAGATCTTCCAACCTCAATTAGCTGGTTGACCAGACTGCTACACAAGCCCAGGAAGCCTTCTCCCAAGCTTGGTACTCACCCTTGCTAGCTTGCTTTGGATTGCCTTGAGCGCACACAAAGTTCCTGCAAAAGCTCACCCGTTAGTATAGCTCTATTGCCACAAGTAATTGAAAGACACACTTCAATAATTTTAGTCCCCTTGGAGTAGTTCACTGTACCCCCTGAATCTGAGAGCCACTTAGTTCCACCTAAGGGTCAACTTAAAAATGCATGATCTAAAACTCCGAGTATGATTCTTACAAAAACTACTCAAAATTAACCCTAAATTTTCATGCGTTAAAGGCCGTGTATCGCGATAGGTCGGGTCGAGGTGTCGCGATAGGTGGGAAGTGTCGCGATAGGTCGAGGTGTCGTGATAGCTCGTGAAGTGTCGCGATAGGTCGGGGTGTCGCGATAGCTCGTGAGGTGTCGCGATAGGTCGGGGTGTCGCGATAGCTCGTGAGGTGTCGCGATAGGTCGAGGTGTCGCGATAGGTCGTGAGGTGTCGCGATAGGTCAAAGTGTCACGATAGGTCGGGGTGTCGCGATAGGTCGAGGTGTCGTGATAGGTCGAGGTGTTGCGATAGGTCGTGAGGTGTCGTGATAGGTCGAGGTGTCGCGATAGGTCATGAGGTGTCGCGATAGGTCGAGGTGTCGCGATAGGTCGTGAGGTGTCGCGATAGGTCGAGGTGTCGCGATAGGTCGTGAGGTGTCGCGATAGGTCGCGAGGTGTCGCGATAGGTCGTGAGGTGTCGCGATAGGTCGCGAGGTGTCGCGATAGGTCGTGAGGTGTCGCGATAGCTCGGGATATGGTGAATTTTTCTGTTCTGTCTAGTGATCCTGGGAGCTCTAGGCCTGCGCAGTGTCGTGGTGCACTCAGAATCGTGATTGGGTGAAATTTTCGGAGTGTCGCAATAGCTCGAGCTCAACGCCTCGGGGACTGTGCAGACAAATTCTGTACCTGCTGAGCTTGCTGGAGATGATGATGGAGCTGCCACCTGCAAGAAACATGCAAAAAACACACAAAGACAAGCACACACACTAGCTCTCTCTCAAACTCGCACACAACAAATGAGGGAATGATAAGGAAGAGGGAATATGTAGTGGAGAAGGAGGTGGAGGTGGAGATGGAGATGGAGAAAAATCAGAAAATTTACCTACTACTTACCATTCCAACGCGTCCTCTCTACGTCTTACCATCACACGCTCGTCCTCAAAGCTCGATCCCCGGCAACGGCGCCAAAATTTGGTGTAGCTCAGTGATGAGTAGCACCTCCTTTAATGTCAATCAGGGAAGACATGAGGATGGTATGAAGACCACGAGCAAGTGGAAGCACAAGTGCGTGAGTGAGAAGCACACAAGCATGCACACACATACACGCACACGCGCACACACAGTAAGAACAAAGAGACTAAGACAATGGAATCACTTCTATTGCAAGAAAGTTCTCATACAAGCTCAAACTACAAGAAGCCAACCCAAAAATGAGCTCTCTAGCTCTATTTATAGTTTTTGACTAGCTTTGGCCCTGTCCAGACCTAGTGTCCGGCCTAGTTAAAAATTAGGTTCTAGGGCGTATTTGAGGGCTCAAACGAGATCTAAAAATTATGAAAATTGGCAGGCAACTACTTCTAAGGCTCCCCAAGCTCGGGGACTCCTCGGCTCGTACAAAATGGAGCTACAAAAAGGTGAAATGATATTTACAAGGGTTTTTAGTGATGAGAATCACTCAAAAATGATGTAAGGGTTTTGAAAAAAAATGAAGGGTTGCCTTAGTGCTAGATCTGCATGTGTGTCCGTACTTGCTTCTTCCCGTATACTGTCAACAACATGCTTTAGACATTCCTCTTGAAGATATTTCTCATTTTTAGAAATATCAATGATCTCACTGTCATTTTGATACCAATCCTCAATAAAATCTGCCATGCCATCATCTTCATCTTTATCGCACAAATCTTGTACTTTATCTTCTTTTGAATATAGATCTTTCAACCTGGTATATTCCAAAGGATAACTTTTGTGTAGCCTCCTCATAGAAGCTTCTGATAAATGAGGTCTTACTGGCAATTGTGAATGGTGTGGAGGAATATCATGAGCATCATACGTTGGAATCTACACATATAAATAAAATTCATTAGTATTCCATAAATGAATAAAAAGTGAACTTTAAACATAAAGTTAAATATATAAGTTATTAAATATGGATAGAATATTTTTATTCTCTCTAGCTAAAAGGTGCTCTTGGAGGTCTATGCCATCCATAATTCACTAATAGTTCATCACTTGCATGTATTATAGTAATAGCATTGACAACTATGTATCTTGATACATCTCTACTCATGTATGGTGATTCATGACTATTTTCACGCTCTTCAAATGTGCAATTAGTCCTTGAACTATTATGTAATCCTTGACTACTATTTATTAAACATGCTATATTTCCATGTGTGTAAGGTCTTCCATCAATGTATAATCTTTCATTTCTGCATGTAAAATCCTTCTACTAGTAAGGGATGCTACGTTCAAGCATATTCCATAAGTACTCATGCTTTGACATAACGTGAAAGTCGATGCCAATCTCCCCATCCATATATAGGACCACAAAATGACATAAGAGTGACTTCGGAGTTCGGAGGCACATACAAATCCTCTACAATAAAGAGACCACGACCAACATTAGTAATAGTGGATGGAGCAATCATATAGCGATTACCCCAAAAGTTGAAAACCTCTCCATCTAAAGGAAGTGGTCCTCTATTCCATCCTCCATATCTTCTTCTTTCATATGTTTGTACTAGAGAATGATCACGAGCTGGCAATGGATAATCTCCAGCTGTTTCAGTCTCTAAACCAGGAGGCAGAGGATTTCTAGAAACCTCTACATGTAATTGATGAACAACAAGTCCATGACGTGTACGAGGTATATTAACATTATGAGAAAAATTATCATCATCATCATCATCGAGCAAGTATTCCTGTATATCAACATTAAATTTATTTTGTATATGGTTTTTAAACAAAATAATGACATTAGTTTATATAGAAATTACATACCCAAGCATTATCATGTTGACCAGGTGATGGTGCACGCTCAAAAGTACCATACTATGCCTCATGTTCAATACATTCCAATCGCGGTCTTCAATACATGCCATAACAAGAGTTACACCAACATATAATATGCTCTTGATAGTAAAATTCATCATAATTCCTATTGGAGGACACATGTGAAGCCGTTGCATGGATAGGAGGTGGTGTACCCTCTGATTGATCAGAATCTGATTATAATAAGAAACAAAAAAAATATATAAGTTATGTATCCATCAAATATATTTAAAAATGTTTGATATACTTACAATATATAGTCGTTGCGCGATGAGGAGACGGTGATGGAGTTCCATCTGATTGATCAGAATCTACAAATAATGGTATTTGATATTAATAATCTGATTATTTACATACACAAAAAATTCACATATACATATTTACCCATACACACATATTCACATATACACATTTACACATACACACATATTCACATATACACAAATACACATTATTGTGGGATAAGTGCATGTATTTTGTATGAATGAGTGTATATGCATGCATGTGTGTGTACGTATATATGTGGATATGTATATGTGTGTTTATGTTATATGTATGTATATGTGTATATGTATGCATATATATATGCATATATGTTTGCATGTATATGTGTATGTGGGTATGTGTATGTGTATGTCTGTGTATATATGTGTATGTATTCTAATTTTTTTTTCTGTTTGAGATTAAATTAACAGGAGATATTGTATGGTGGAAAAAAATAAGAGGCAACCTAACATACCACCTGACACATGGCAGTTTTTTCGTAGACAGCTACATAGGAGTCATTTCCTTAGCAGAAGGTATACAAATTAATAGTTTATGTTTATAATTTTCATATATTTTAGTAATTTTTTACATTTAATTTATGTATTTCTTTTTTCTTAAATAAACAGGCTGCTGCAAAGAAGAGAGTGGAGCCGGACCACACATCGCACCTAGGCCAAATGGGCCATCATGGTTTTGTAGCTACATTTGTAAGTATATGTGTTATTGTGAGTATATTTTTTATTTTAGTTAAAATACAAGCAACTAGTCTTTTTTATTTGTTTCAATGTAGCGAAAGGATTATGGCTGATATCCTACGAAACATGAGATCGATTATGCTACACATTTTGGATATCGGCGTTTGAGCAAGTATATGCGAGATCATCCGGATGCCTTTGTGAGTATTATTAAATTTTATATAATTATTTTATTTTTATGAATGGTTTAATTGTTTTACTTATTTATGTTTGTTATATGTAATACAGGAGTATTATGGAGAGGAAGATATGGATGAGGTGGAGGGACAGACACAGGAGGGATGATCTCGATCGTCATAGGGTGATCATGATGATGAGGATGGGGATGAGGATGATCAGGATGATCATGATGCTGCTAATGATGATGATGATCATGATGATGATGATTAGGATTCTAATTGATTATGACATTGGATTATATGTATTTTCATTGATATATATATATATATTATATATATATATATATATATATATATATATATATATATATATATATATATATATATATATATATATATTATCTATATATTTTTCATTTCAGTTATGTTTTGAATTGTGTGTATGGTATTAAGTAATGAAGAGTTTTTTTCTATTGATTGTTATTATTGGTTATATTAAGCATGTGTTTTAATACTTTAATTATATAATTCACTCATATGTGTGTACGTAAGTGTATATGTATGTGTGTGTATATGAATGTATGTGCATGTGTATGTGTGTGTATATGTATGTATGTGCATGTGCATGTGTAAGTGTATATGTGTGTATATGATTATGTGCATGTGCATGTGCATATGTGTGTATATGTATGTGCATGTATATGTGTAACTCTATGTGTATATGTGTGTATGTGCATGTATATGTGTATATGTATGTATGTGCATGTGTATATGTGTGTGTACGTATGTGCATATATATGTGTATATATGTGTATATATGTGTATATATGTGTATAATGTTTGTATATGCATGTGTATATGTATGAAACATGCATGTGTATGTGGATGCATTTGTTAGTATATGATCAATGTCTACCCCTCATGATTGTATGCACATTCTGTAAGGCCCCCTTTATGAGGAGAAGCCAAGCGTGCATTACCCAATTGATGGGAATCCCAACTTGCATGTTGGATGAAGGTCATATTGGACCATGTAAGGTATTATAAGGAAAGGGAGTTACCAGGGTCCCCAATTGTGGGGTCCGGGGCAGGGGGGAGCAGCCCCCGCTGGGGGGTCCAAGGGGGCCAGCGGGCCCCCTGGCTGGGGGGTCCCAGGGGGCCAACGGGCCCCGGCGCGACGGTAAAGGGAATATTCCATGGAATATTCCCTGTCGGAGTCAGAAATCATTTATATTTGTTAGGTCGGTTCAACCAGTCTAAGCCGTGTATGGCAATTACGCGGGCGGTGGCCGCCCACGCTCTACCGCCCATGCATAGCCGTCCATGGCAGGCCACCCATGATCCTATATATACATGACTTCTGCACTACCTAAGACACTGAGTTGAGCCAGCATACCTCTACCTTGTATCTCCCTATCTAGAGTTGTCTAGATCACCATTTAAGCTCTACCTTGAGAGCGCACGGGTGGACAACGCCATCATCTTTGTACTTGCTGCTAGTAGAAAATTGTTGAGATTCTCCTATATCTGTTATCTTCTCTGCTATTGCTCCTGTGTTATATTGCGTAACTATTGTCTTACATGGTATCAGAGCTGTAAGGTTCGAATAGCTTGAGAAGTATCATTATTTTAGCCTACTAGCAGACTAGAATATCAGTAGATCATTCGAGTGATTACATGATGGCTTCATCGTCGAACACTAGTCTTGGTGCTTCAGCTAATGTTAATGCTGCACCTATTCGAATTCGTCCACCTGCATTCACTGAAGGGAAGCTGGATGGAACCAACTATACACTCTGGAAGTTCAAAATTTCTGCAATTTTGGACTCCTATGAATTACTTGACACTGTCATGGGACCGATGGGATTGGATCCAGAGCCTATACCAGTTGAAGATCCAGCAAATTCAAGATTGATGATTCAGCCAGATCCAGATCTGCTACGAGCTTGGAAGAGGCGGAATGTTGATGCATTATGTGCAATTGTCACTAGTGTAAGTGATTCTGTGCTTACTTTAGTTCAACATACTACTAAAGCACATGAGGCTTGGGGCATATTGGCTCAACAATATGAGACCAAGAACCACACTAGGATACAGAATTTAGAAAATCAGTTGGCAAATGAAAAGCATTCTGATTCTGAAAAGGCTGAAGATTTTATCAAACGGATAAAGCATCTTCAAGATCAATTGGCTGCAGTTGGTGTTGTTATAACACCAGAAGAGCTAGCTCGAAGATCTGTACGTGTTCTTCCAGCAAAGTATGATGGATTAGTAACAGCCCTTAACACTCAGGTAAGGCCAACTCCTCTTACATTTGAAGAGTTTCGTGCCATGCTTTAAGAAGAAGAGATGCGGCTGAAGAATCGACATAATACAACTGATGCTGCATTCTCAGCAAATGCAAAAGGTAAAGGCTCTTCAGAGGGATCAAAGAAGAAGCCAAAGAAGAAAAAGTTCACAGGAAGTTGCTTCTATTGTGAAAAGAAAGGCCATGCCATCAAGGATTGTAGAAAGAAGTAAGCTGATGAACGGAATGGGATTGTAAAATCATCATGGAAGAACAAAGAGTCTGCAAACAACACAGAGCTGGAACTTTGGGTAGCTATTGAAGAGGTATGTTCATCTGCTCAAGCTCGTATTTATGAGCCATGGATTTTAGATAGTGGAGCTTCTCGCCATATGACTAGTAAAAAGGATTGGTATAGTTCCCTAGTGCCTCTGCAGGAATCCATCAATGTAGTGGTGGGAAATGACTCCAAGTGTCCAGCTGAAGGAACTGGAACCATCTCTTTTATCACTTCTCCAGGTGTTGAGAAAAAGTTATCCGATGTTCTCTATGTACCTACACTCAAAAGAAATTTGTTGTCAGTTTTTGCAATAACAGATCGTGGACTCGAAGTTCACTTCAATAAGAGTGGTGCGGAAATCATGGATTCATCAGGTAATGTTGTAGGTAAAGGCACACGACGGGATAACTTGTATGAGTTAAGTGCTTTAACTGCTACAGAAGATAAAGATGTAAGCAGGTTATGGCACCAACGATTTGGGCATCTCGGATTTGCAGTTTTGAAGGAGATGCAACGAACAGGGATGGTTGCTCATTTGCCTGCATTTTCAGAGTTGCAGGAACCTTGTGAAGCTTGTATGATGGGCAAGCAACAACGAAAGGCGTTTCCAAGAGAGACCAGCAATCGATCTCAAGCTCCTCTAGAGTTGGTACATGCTGATCTCTGCGGTAAAATGTCTACACCTGCTTTAGGAGGATCTTTCTACTTCTTGCTGTTAGTCGACGATTATAGTAGAAAGATGTGGGTTTATTTCATTCGAGAGAAGGCTGACGCTTTTGAAAAATTTAAAGCGTGGCATAAGTATGTAGAAAATGAATCAGGAAGGAAACTGAAGAAATTTAGAACAGATAGAGGAGGTGAATTCTTGTCAACAGAATTCAACAATTACTGTAAGGAGCATGGTGTGAAAAGGCAACTTACCACAGCTCATACACCTCAACAAAATGGCGTTGTTGAGCGCAGGAACAGGACAGTAGTTGAAATGGCTCGTTGTATGTTAAAGGCTCAAGACATGTCTGATTCATTCTGGGCAGAAGCAGTCAATACAGCAGTCTACATCCTCAATCGAAGCTACACAAAAGCTCTGAAGGGGATGACTCCTCAAGAAGCATATTCTGGTAAAAAGCCTTCAGTTTTGCATTTCAGAATTTTTGGTTGTTTCTGTTATGCACATATTCCTGATTCAACAAGATCAAAGTTGGATTCAAAAAGCAAAAAGTGTGTCTTCCTAGGATATAGTGAAGAGTCTAAAGCATACAGGTTATGGGATCCTGAGGCAAGGAAGATTTTTGTCAGCCGAGATGTGGTGTTTGATGAACGACCACACTTAGTAGAAGATAAAGGTAAATCTACTATCTCATCAAACGGAGAAATATCTCACCTTGTGCCTATCAAAAGACAGGTTAAAGTTGAGGAGGAGGAAACATTTGATGGAGAAATTTACTCAATAAAAAGCCAACCAATTGTAGCTGCACAGCGTAAGCCACTACCGAAGTGGGCACAACAGCTCTTTGATGATCACAATCCACATGTAGATGCACCAGAATCATCATCGGATAGATTACGAAGATCAAAGAGAATAGAGGAGCAAAAAAGAGCCTCAGAACACATTGTTAACATGGCTCTAATGGCAGATATCATGGGTTCAATAAAGGAACCTACCACCATTGAAGAAGCCATTGATGATCCAGGTTGGAGAGCGGCAATGCAGTCTGAGTATGATAGTATACTCAAAAATGATACATGGGATCTAGTCGACTTGCCGCCAAAGAAGAAGGTAATAGGTACTAAATGGATTTGGAAAGCTAAGTATAAAGCTGATGGAACATTAGAAAAGTATAAGGCACGATTAGTTGCACAGGGTTTTTCACAGATTGAAGGATTTGATGTTCAAGAAACTTTTGCACCAACAGCACGCATGACAACTATTCGGACGGTACTTGCAATAGCTGCACAAAAGTCCTGGCCTATTTTCCAGATGGATGTCAAATCTGCATTTTTGAATGGTCACCTCAAGGAGGAGGTATATGTATCTCAACCACCAGGTTTTGAGGTGCCCAATTCAGAAGATAAAGTTTGCAGGTTGAAGAAAGCTTTGTATGGACTTAAACAAGCTCCACGGGCTTGGTACCAAAGGATAGATAATTTTTTCAAAAACATGGGTTTTGAAAGAAGTACTTCTGATGCTAACTTGTATGTAACAAAAAGGGATAGCAAGCTAGTTGTCGTCATTGTATATGTAGATGATTTGATCATTACAGGAGATCATCAAGAACTCATCAATCAAACTCGGATCAGCTTGGGAACTGAGTTTGAAATGACAGACTTAGGTCTACTCCATTTTTGTCTGGGAATTGAAGTATGGCAAAGGAAGGATGGCATTTTCATCTCACAACAAAAATATTCCAAAGAAATTCTCAAGGCATTTGGAATGATGGACTGCAAACCAACTAGCACACCTATGGAGGTAAATCATAAGCTATCTATGGATGATAACATGCCTGATGTAGATGCTAAGAAGTATAGGAAGCTCGTTGGAAGTCTTATTTTTCTGTGCAACACTAGACCAGACATTTGCTATGCTGTTGGAGTGTTAAGCAGGTTTTCCAACAAACCTAAGGAGAGTCATTGGAATGCTGGAATGCGAATTCTAAGGTACATTGCAGGAACCTTGGATTTTGGTATTTTGTATACCACAGGTGATACACTCCAAGGATATTGTGATTCAGATTGGACTGGAGATTGTGATTCTAGAAAATCAGTTTCTGGATATTGTTTCTCACTTGGTTCAGGAATATTTTCTTGGGTAAGTAGGAAGCAACCAACTCTCGCACTCTCCTCCACTGAAGCAGAGTACAAAGCAGCTTGTTTTGCTTCTTGTGAGGCAGTCTGGTTAAGGAGAATTCTTGCAGATCTAGGCTTTCCATCAAATATGCCAACTGTACTCAAGTGTGATAATCAAAGTTGTATGGCTATTGCAAAGAACCCAGTATTTCATGCTCGCACCAAGCACATAGAAGTACAGTACCATTACATTCGTGAGCTAATTGAAGATGAAATTGTGGAGCTAGAATATTGCCCAACAGAGGCAAATTGTGCTGACATATTCACTAAAGCACTTGGAAGAGAGCAGCTCAACAAGCATCTTCAACAGATGGGCATAGGACCGAGACCTACTTGATTTATCATCGGTAAACATTGAGGGGGGGTGTTAGTATATGATCAATGTCTACCCCTCATGATTGTATGCACATTCTGTAAGGCCCCCTTTATGAGGAGAAGCCAAGCGTGCATTACCCAATTGATGGGAATCCCAACTTGCATGTTGGATGAAGGTCATATTGGACCATGTAAGGTATTATAAGGAAAGGGAGTTACCAGGGTCCCCAATTGTGGGGTCCGGGGCAGGGGGGAGCAGCCCCCGCTGGGGGGTCCAAGGGGGCCAGCGGGCCCCCTGGCTGGGGGGTCCCAGGGGGCCACCGGGCCCCGACGCGACGGTAAAGGGAATATTCCATGGAATATTCCCTGTCGGAGTCAGAAATCATTTATATTTGTTAGGTCGGTTCAACCAGTCTAAGCCGTGTATGGCAATTACGCGGGCGGTGGCCGCCCACGCTCTACCGCCCATGCATAGCCGTCCATGGCAGGCCACCCATGATCCTATATATACATGACTTCTGCACTACCTAAGACACTGAGTTGAGCCAGCATACCTCTACCTTGTATCTCCCTATCTAGAGTTGTCTAGATCACCATTTAAGCTCTACCTTGAGAGCGCACGGGTGGACAACGCCATCATCTTTGTACTTGCTGCTAATAGAAAATTGTTGAGATTCTCCTATATCTGTTATCTTCTCTGCTATTGCTCCTGTGTTATATTGCGTAACTATTGTCTTACAGCATTTCCATTTGCATCCATGTGCATGCATGTGAATGTGCATGCATGTGGATGTGCATATACATGTATTTAAATATATGTTAATGTGTGTATGTGTGTATATATTTATGCAATAATGCATGCATGTAAGTCTTTTTATGTGGTTGTAGAAATGTTTGTGCATATGCATGTGTATGTGTGTGTATGTCTAAGTGTATGTGCACATGTATGTGTGTGTATATATGTGTGTGTATGTGCATGTGTATATGTGTATATGTGTGAACGTGCATCTTCATCATGTATAAGTGTATATGTGCATATCAATAAGTGTGAGTATGCTATCTAATGAAAATAACACAATTCAAATGATATACAAAGAATAGAAAATGTACTTACAATAGTTAGCCATACTTTTTGCTTGGTTAGCTTCTTGAATAACCTGCAATAAAGAGAGAAAGGGGAGAGAGAGAGAGAGAGAGAGAGAGAGAGAGAGAAAGGGGAGAGAGAAAGGGGAGAGAGAGAGAGAGAGAGAGAGAGAGAGAGAGAACTCAAAGAGAGAAAGACATAGAAAGAGAGAAACAGAGATAGAGAGAGACAATAAGATAGAGCTTAGGCAAACAACAATTCTGCATATACTTGTTTCAGCTCGTGAGCGCAACGCAATTGCGAACGTTGGAGAGCTCTTCGATCAGATGCGTGAAAATGCCGATTAGTCTCCGATGTTTTAATTTTTTTTGTCAACAGACCGTCGTGTAAGTGATGGTAACACACCATAAAAACCACTGGAATTGGCATCGCATAAGCGACATTTTTTAGCATCGCTTATGCGACACTAAAAGCATTGCTTATGTGATGCTAAAAGCATTGCTTATGCGATGCTAAAAGCATCGCTTTTTAAAAGCGTCACGTTAGCGATGCTCTATGCAAGCGTCACACACCCCTCGATGCCATACGTCAAAAAAAACATCGTTTGCCTCGTCATTTAATCGATGGTTCATGCACGATGCTCATTGCGATGCATTTTGCAATTTTATAGCGATGAAATTGTGTCATCTTAACTGTTGCTATGCACCAGTATTCCTTGTAGTGAGGGGCTTATTTAAGCCCATACAAAGACTTTTGCAACATGCAAACATATCCTGGGTGCTTTGAATCCTCATATCCTTGTGATTGGTCCATGTATACTTCTTCTTAAAACTCACCATGTAAGAAAGCATTCTTCACATCCATGTAATGTAAAGTCCATCCTTTTGTTGTAGTTAATGCAACAAAATCTCTCACAATAGAAATTTTAGCTATAGGGCTTAATGTTTCCTCATAATCAATGCCATATGTGTGTGCATATCCTTTTGCTACCAATCGTGCTTTATACTTGCTTATGCTACCATCAACATTGTGTTTTACCTTATAAAGCCACTTGCAGCCTATGGGTTTCTTTCCTTGCGGCATTGGAACTAGCTTCCATGTTTCATTTTCATAAAGTTCAGCCATCTCCTCATCCATAGCTTTCTCCCAATCTACATTTATAATTGCATTTTCAAAACAAGAAGGTTCAACATCTTGTATTACCATGGTCATGTAGGCACAATGACGAGCCATGTAATTGTCATATGTTAATCGCTACATTGAATTCCGCATCCTGCCAGATCTTCTTGGTTTTGAGTCACTTCTCCTTGTATCATTTGCATGTGTCTTTCTTACTCGAGGAGTCTTCATAGAGGGCAATCCAAGTTCCTCATTAAGGCTCTTTTCTAAACCACTTGAATCCCCATCAATGTCTTCAAAACTTGTAGGTGTTTTATTACCAATAGAAAGATTTTCTTTACCTTTCTTTAACATACTTTATGAATTTTCTAGATTGAAATTTCCATGCAATCTTCCACTCCATGGATTTGAGTTGGAACTATTGCATGATGATGCATCAAGTCGACTCAAAATTTGAGAGTTTGCACTTGATTTTTTAGCTTTTCCTTTGTCATTTGATTCAAGATTAAGTCTTCTTTGGCATCTGCATAGAAGATTGACATTTCATCAAACACCACATCTCTGCTTACCTTCACTTGTCATGTGAGTGGGTTATAACATTTATATCCCTTTTGTTCAAGGGAGTACCCAATGAAGATACATTTTTCTACTTTTGGATCAAGCTTCATCCTCAATTCATCTAGAACATGTACATATGCAATACAACCAAATAATTTCATATGTGATAAGTTTGGCTTTTTACCTCTAGACTTCTCTTGAGTGTGTAACTTGATGTACAACAGTAGTAGGAGTTCTATTCATGATGTATACAGTAGTCTGTGCACCTTTGGCCCAATAACAATGATGCATATTCTTTTTTGCCATCAAGGCTCCTGCTATTTTTGCAATATGTCTATTTTTGTATTGAGCAATGCTATTATATTTTTGCATTGAGCAATGCTATTCTTTGCTATATTCGGAACATGCAACACATCAGCAAGATGTTTTAGCTTCCTGTCCTCCATAGATAGTGCTATGTTTCTTGTATGCTCGATAGGATGTGATGTGTCATTGCATGTTTCAACATATCCAGGAACTAGCAATTTCTCAAAATACTAAATCATTCTACATGATTGGTCATGTGACTTGAAGCCTCTGAATAATATATCAAACATTACCATTCAATTTTGAAACATCAACAGACATCATATTCATCATATGCATATGATGTTGGACCATGAACAATGTCTCAGAATCATTTGCACTTGTGGATGCATAGTTGTTGCTGCCTTCTGTTATTTTGATTCTTTAACTTGTAGTCACGTTCAAAGTGATGAGGTTTACCACAATTCTAGTGTTCTTTACTATCATTACCAAATTCATTTATTTGGAAATTTCTATAGCCTCTTTGGCTCCCCTTGCCTCAAAACTGTGATCTACTGACTTATTCCATCCATGCTTTCCATTCCTATAGCGATTCATAACACTGCAAAAACATTACAAGTGGTACTTTTGCTTGAACACTATTGCACTTTGACGTGACAATTTGATCTTAGAAAAAGATAGTTTTCGTGTATCAATAGTACACAAAATATCTTGAAATTCTTGATCTAGAATGTTTTAGTGTTTCCAAACAAGATGCAAGTTACAATTATGAAAATTAACCTAGTTTTGTTGTGGGCCCCACCTTGCAGGCTTGAAGTTGAGGTTGAGATGGTTGTGAAACAGAAATTTGAGAAAGATGAGTGATCTTAAAGGGATAACTTTTGAAAATATTTTGATGCATTCTAGCTTCACACCATTTTTGTGACAATCTGAGGTCGATTATGAATCATGCTTTCTCCATACCTTCTCACATGATCTTCATTGTCAGCCTTCTCCACCAGCTCTCTACAGCCACACTGGTTCTCATACCATGTCAAGAGGAAGGAGATAAGGAAGAGAGCTCACTCACACACTCTCATACTCAAACAAGAGCACACACACAAATTGAGGCAAGGACGAATGAACTTCTTCTTCTTCTTCTTCTTCTTCTATTACGTAATAGGAATATACAAGTATGACCTAAAACAACAATAGAAGTAGTGCAATATATCAAGAACGATACATAAGGAAAATCCTAATGTTTGCAAACGAGTGAGTTGGCAAGAAACAAATGTACAATTACTCTCGATAGATAAATCTAATAAAGCTCAATGAAGTATCCCTAACATATACTGGTGTGACCACTATACATGTTAGAGAAATAAAAAGTGATATGTGTAATCCTGGATCATCACATGAGTTTGATATCTCAAAAAATATGAGGAGCAGTTATGATTACGATGTAAAGAACAAGGACTTAGGATATTAATTATAAGAACTTAGAGCATGATTCACTAACTTTGTTAGACCTCAAATTAGTCTTACATGATGAAGAACCGTTGTTCCCTACAAAATTGGAATTTCGAGAACAATAACAATTTGAGAACCTACAAACATGGGCAAAGAGTAGTGCGTTGGAAGTATGAATGCAAGATTCATTGAAATCAAAAAGCACATTCTCACCAGTAGTTTTACTAAAGTATTAGGATGACAATGAACCTCACCACAACATGCTTTAGGATGGAGAAGGTCATAGCCATTTAGGAGATGACATATATGGCATGTCTTGGAGGAAGGATTTTTTTTGGTGAATAACACAAAACTATGGATAACATTCTGATTTTGTATAGCCTTTCTTACATAAGCATCTAGACTAGTGCTTAATACCAAAATGTATATTATCATATGATTTTCTTTGATTGCAAATGGAAAAACTTGTTGGTAAGAATTGGCTCAACTATCCTAAGCTCCTAGCCCACCAAAGAAAAACTTATCCCCCGATTACATGTTGAAAGTAATTTGATATGCATATAAAATGGAATATGTACCTGAACTTGTGCTCCAAATGACACATAACATACTTAACATGATAGAGGTGCCTCTCATAGCATGTGAGAACCTACAACTAGTAGATATCAAAGCCATACGATTTCAAACTATCTCAAATTGTTTATTATTTTATTTTTCCATTGCACCCGATTTGGATCGCTTGTGGGCATATTATTTATGGCTTATATTTCTCCCATCCTACTACATGCAAAATTTTGAAGATGCCTTTGTCACTCGATTCCTAGAGAAAAGTTCTCATTTTCACCACAACCCTTGGTAATTCATAAAAGGTTAGAAAGATACACATTATAGATGGAGATGAAGCATAAGATATAAGAAGCATGAAAGACTTACCGCAGCGTGGGATAAGACCATTTAGAACATTGTAGAACCTTTGACAATACTAAAAAAATGAATGCCAGATAATGATCCTCAATAGGCTCAGAAAATTAATCAAGGACACTACTAGGACACCCCAATTACATACTTCGTAAGAGTCTCCCATACGTGATGTACACTAGGAGGGGGGGATAACTTATATTGGAAATCATAGTATTGATAGCATATCTTTCTAACTTCATGGAGTTGCAATATCCCATTTTTTTAGTAGTAGTCCCATTCACTTTTATTCTCCTAGTATGAAACTTGTGTTTCTCATGTATCCTATTACAAAAAAATGAAAATAACAAAAGAGAAAAAAAGGGAAGATAAAGAATAAGAGGAAAAAAATTATTGCACGTATCAATTTTCTATTCCTTGCAATGAAAATTTATACATAACAAGGATATGCAAAGATATAGATAATTAGTTGCAAAAGGGAATTAAACTAAGTAAGCAAATCAATGACATAGATCATTCAAGGCCACTTTCAAATAATTAAAGCTCTAGACTAACACCAAAGCTTGAATGTCACTCTAGCACAATGGCAAGTACCAACATGAGGAGATAGACCTCATAAATGTCAATCAACGGAGACATGAGGACTCCTATGAAGACCGTGAGCAAGTGAAGGCACAAGTGCGTGAGTGAAAGTACACAAGCATCCACACACATACACACACGCGCACTAGGCAAGAGCAAAGAGTGGAACAATGGAAGGACTTTGATTACAAAGAAATCTATTACAAGAGATCAAATCTCTAACAAGCTAACCTTAGAAATGACCGCTCTAGCCCTTTTTATAGTTTTTTCACTAGTTTTGGCCCTGTCCAGCCCTAGTGTCCAGCCTAGTTAAAAATTAGGTTCTAGGGCTTATTTGGGGGCTCAAACGGAGTCTAAAAATTATGAAAATTTGTAGGATGATACTTCTCAAGCTGGATGACCCCTCCGCTCGAAGAAAATGGAGTTGAGAAAATAGAAAATGGTATTTACAATGGTTTTTAGTGATGAAAATCATTATTTTTATAGGGATTTCTTCTAAAAATTTGACATGTGCTTCATGGAGCTCCCTACATGCTCCTTCTTCTTGTGTCTCCACTTCCTTGATGCGCTTCCATGCTTGTGCTTGACCTTGAGTGTCAATACTCCCCCCTCTCGAGTGTGTCGTCCCTGATAGACCCTTGTTGAAGTGGTTGTTCCATGTAGTACTTTGAGAGGTAGTGTCCTTCATGTATCAACAGGAGCGGTCCATCTTCCAAATGTAGCTTGGTCTGGTTGTCTCGTTCTTCAGTTTTACACTGCTAGCTTGTGCAAGGTTTGATCTCGATGTATATACTTCTTCTTTGGATTTGATCTAGATGGTCTATTTCTATGCTTTCAAAGATTGCTAGCCCTCAAAAGAGGTTGTCAAGATTGATCATGAGCAGTTTTCGACTGTGAATTGCTTCATAGCTACTGATTTTGTACCCATGATGTCCTTGGATCTTTGAATATGAGTTTCATAGTAGGATTCCAAGTAATTTTGACCCATGTTGATTGATGGGTGAGTGTATTAGTGCATGTGTTGAAAAAGATATGTGCCTTGTGCACGGCCTTGGAATGTGGCCTATGCATGCATACTTTGAAAATGCATTGGAAGAAGTATGGTGCAAGAAATTGGTTCTTGAGCAAATTGCTCTAGTGTATGCTGACGAAGAGGTTTCCTAATCTATCATGGTTAGAATGTGTCGAAGCAGGCCATTCTTACCATGGTCAAAGGTCCACCGATATTCACCTCTTCATGTTGTGCTCCAACATGGTGATTGACCATCGGCTTATCTTCCATTGCTGATGGATGTCCTTGTTGATGGTTCACATCAGAGATTCCTCAAGCGCGCAGTCTTGTTCATTCTCTTTTCATTTTTTTTGTTTTTGGAACAATGTCACAAAACAAAGAAAAAAGATGTTAGTATAAAAAATGTTTTACATATGTCCAATGTGTCGCATGTGCTTGGGATTCTCAATTGTGTCTATGCATGGCCATGTAATGTGGCCCTTTATTGATGCATACTTTGGAAATGCATGACCTGAATGGTGCAACAGACAAGGTTATGCCAAAGGCACATGGTGGTTGCACATCGAGGCTTTCAATGTTCTTGGCAGATGTTGATGTAGCCTTTGTTGGAGGCATCCATTGAATCCCTGAATGACAATTGATCTTTCCTCTTGATAGGGTTCCATCTTAGAACTGTGTCTAGCTGTGTACAAACCACTTTGGACTTCTTCATCTTTGAGTGGTTGCTTAAATTTTGTAGCCCTCATGGTTGGCACTTTGGTGGGTGCCACTGGTGCTTTGGGCTTCCATACCCATATTCTTGATGGTTGTTTTCTTATAATTGTCGAAGAGGTGAGTTGATCTTCTTTGGCTCTTTGTGCCTGGTATTGACTCTTGCTTCCCCTTGGCTTCTTGTTGAGACTTTTCTTGTGAGGGAGATTAGTGGTGTGTGTGCATGTAGGAGTGCCTTGGGCACCCACATGTGTAATTGCCCTTGTTGAGCTGCAACTAATTTCTTAGGCGCCCAAATTTGTACGTTGTTATGGCCGGCCTTCATCGATTGCTTTGGTACCCAAATTTGTCATCGGAGACCTTGGGATTGAGCTTGTCCTCGTTTCTTGGTGCTTCTTTTAGCATGGTTGGCTTGCCTTGATGGGAATGGTTGTTGCAAAGCTAGTGGTTGCTCTCCTTTTTGTACCCAAATCTGCTTCATGCCCCGAGCTTCTTCTTGTTTGAACTTTGTTTGTCTATTTGATGTAAACAGTTCTCTTGTACTGTTTTGCTTGCCTCTTTGGTTGAATTGTTGTGATTGCAATAGTCTTTGAAAAAGAAGGGGCTCCTCCCTCCTTTGAGACTATTCTTCCATGATTGATTCCTTTTGCTTCATAGGGTTATTAACACACACAATCTTTTTCTTTGCGAAGATTAGTCTTGGAAGAACTAAGAGAATGTGTGACCTCTGGATTTTTAAGCATGCAATTGTCTAATTCTAATGTAATACATTGTTCATGTACCCAAACTTGAAGTTGTTGGATTTTAAGGTTTAAGTTGACTACATGATCATAGATCTAGTCTTGATCCAAGACAAGTGGTTCTGTAAGGTCCTCATCTTCACACACTAGCATTTTGACTCTCGTTGGAACATCTGGAAGATAGATGGGAAGCTCTACCTTGCCCAAACAGGGGGTTTCCACACCTTCCAATCCTAGTAGATAGGCTTCAATGGAATTGATGTTCAATTGTAGATCTTCATAGTATGAAAGTCTAACCGCACTAGTTGCTACACCTGAGTCAATCAATGCCCTCATAGTCCTTACATCCTTCCCTTGCCCTACCGCTATGGTCACAAAGGGGCATCGGTCAATTATTCGAGAAGCAATTGCACTTGATGTTTGACACATGGACATGTGGTATCTTGGGGCCTTAGGATTGACACTTAGGCCTAGGCACCTTAGCTTATTTCGCCTAATGTGCTCTCTAGCCTCTGCATGTGCCTCTTCTCTGACCCTTAATTCTTCTTCTTTTTTCTTCTTATTAGTGTTGAGTCTCATCAGCATATCCTCTATAAGAGGTTCTTGATACAACTTGACTCGACATCCACTGATATAGTTTGGCAGGATATCACCTTCTAGTGTGGCCAATTGAACAACACCGCTAGTGAAAATTCTATTAATGATCATGGGTCCATATCCTCTTTCTTCCAATTTATGTGCATGCTGCTTTAGTGTATAAACCAACAGTAGGTCTCCCTCTTTTAATCCTTTATCCTTAATGTGTGCATCAAAGTATGCCTTTTGCCTTTTCTTTGCAGCATAGATGCCTATAGCCGCTCGTAGCCTTGTCTCACCTAAGCATTCTAGATCAAAGATCCTAGAGGACAACTCATGTCCATTCCACTCGTGTTCTTGTGCTACTTTTAAAGCTGGGATTAGGAAGTCCAATGGTAGCACAACATTCTGTCGAAGGACCATCTGAAATGGGGTGGCATTGAGTACCATTTTATAGGCAGCTTGGTAAGCCCAAACAACATGATGAAGCTGTTTATCCCAATAAGAGTATTTATTATTTATGAGTTTGGTCAATACGTTACATAGGATCTTGTTTGTGCTCTCAACTTGTCCATTAGCCTATGGATGATAGGGGTTAGACTTCTTATGTATCACCAAAAACTCTTGAAGGAGATTTTCAATAAATTCATTCAAGAAGTTTGTACCTCTATCACTTACTAACTCTATTGGTAGACCATATCTCGTGAACACATTCTCAAATAAGAACTTAGCCATCATCTGAGCATCATTCTTTGTCGTGTCTTTTACTTCTACCCACTTTGTAAGGTAGTCAGTGGCCACATTAATGTATTCTACATGGGAGTTTCTAGCTAGGGGGTTAATGGGACCTACAAAGTTGATACCCCACTTTGAGAATGCACGTCCTCCCATCATTGGCCTCAAAGGCATCTCATCTTTCCTTATCGGATATTGTGGATGTTGGCATGTATCACATTTCTTCACATAGGTGTGTGCATCCATATGAAGAGTGAGCCACCAAAGTCCAGAGAATAGAATGGTCTTGATTACTCTATCAGGCCTGAAGTGTCCATCGGTGGCATTGCTATATGCAGTTTCTAAGATCTTCAAATAGTCAGATTCGTGAACGAACAATCTTAAGTAACCATTTTTGCCTCTTCGGGATAGGTTGTCTCATAATAAGGCATAATCTAGAGCCTCTTGTTCCATGCATCGTTTTCTTGTTAGACTTGCCTCGCTGGGTAGCATTCTCCTTCTCATAAATTCTACCAATGGAGCGCTCCGATCTGGAATTAACGACACATGATAAAGGGTAGCATGCTCCACTAGGGGTCACTCTTGGCACATTGGAAAATTCTTAATCCATTCATGGTTTTCTTTCTCCATGCTAGGCCAATACACATCTAAATGTTTTAGATTTTGCAATGTTCATTGTTTAGAATAGTGATTTCCTAGCAATCCTTCATGGGCCTGTTGCAACCAACTACTATGTTCATTGTCCTCAACAAAACAAGCTAGTACACCCTTTGTATCTTGTTTATACATGATTCCTGCCAATATTTGATAGTTTTGTGATCTTACAATTTCATCCTTGTTCGTCTTCACATTCTTATTTGCAAGTCCAAAGGTTAGGACTAGTACCAACTTATTTCCCATTTAGGAACGGCTTCTAAATTGAACAGATAAGCGTCAGGTAGGTCATCAAACACTCCTTGCGGTGACTCTCCTGAAGTGATGCGAGAAAGGTGATCAGCCTTTAGGTAGGTTCTACCTTTCTTGACAACAACTTCAAAGTCATATTCTATTGGTAAGAGAAACCATCTTACTAAGCGTCCTGTGTTCCAAGGTTTATTGACCAATTATAATAACGCTTGATGATCAGTGAAGAACTTAAACTTGTTGGCCAATAGATAGTGTCTAAACTTCTTCACAACATATACCATGCCTAAACCTTCTCTCTCGGTTGTTTTATAATTTTGTTCGGCCGCGTTTAACTATCTATTAGCATATGCTATAGGGAAATCTGAATTTCCTTCGCCTATTGGTTGTGCTAGCACACATCCTGTTGCATGATCGGATGCATCTACATGAACAAGAAATGGTTTATTCCAATCAGGAGTTGTCAGTATTGGTGTTGTGCACAAACGTCTCTTTAGCTCATTGAAGGAATTTTTGCATTCGTCGTTCCACTCAAAATTTGTCAACAAAGCATAAACAGGTTTAGCTATAATTGCATACATGTGAATAAACCTGTGGTAATATCCACAATGACCCATAAAGGTTTGTACCTCTTTAACATTCCTTGGCCTCGAGAGCTCCGCTATGGATCTTACTTTATCGTCATCTATAGATATTCCGTTCTTAGAAACAACATGACCTAAAATTTTACCTTGTTGTACCATGAACACACACTTTTCTAGGTTCAGACACACTCGGTATTCTCTACACTTGTTGAAGATCTATCTGAGCTCAGGGATGTGGTATTTTCTTTGTTGGGAATGAGCACATAAATCATCCACATATACTTCTAAGCTCTTTCGCAAGAACTCTTTAAAGAAATGACACATGAGCCTTTGGAATGTTGCAGGTGCATTGGTGAGTCCAAATGGCATCACACGAAATGCAAAGATTCCCCACTTTGTGGCAAAGGACGTTTTGTGTTGATCTTCTAGGGAAATGGCTACTTGGTTGTAGCGTGAAAAATCCATCAAGGAAGCTATACACTTCCTTGCCTGCAACACGCTCCAATAAATGTTCAATTATTGGAAGCGGATAACTATCTCTTATCATGGGGGCATTAACTTTTTTAAGGTTAATACATACACACAACTTTCCATTCTTCTTGGGCACCACTACAATGGGGGACACCCATTTAGTATGCTCAATCTCATAGATAAATCCAGCTTCAATCAATCTATCGATTTCTTCTTTTATTTTAGCTGCATAAGTGTCATTATATGTGTAGGGCTTTTGTTTGGTGGGCTTGGCATCTGCTATCATGGGGATCGTATGAGAACATTTTTTTTATCTACTCCCTTCAAGTCTCTATAGGGCCACGTAAACACGTCCCTATATTCCCTTAATAAGGCTACCAACTCTGCGTCCTCTTCTTTACTTAGGTCATCTCCTATGTATGTACATCTCTCTTTGTCTCTTCAATGGTGACTACGATTTTTTTGGTCTTTTCTTTCTTATCATATGCTTCTCCTATGGTGGCCTCTCTCTTAGGCATTCGTACTAAAATTTTTTGGTCCTCAACTTTGTATTTCTTGAAATTCTCTGGTACTTCAAATAATGGTTCCTCCTCTTCTTGTTTCACTACTTTTCTTTTCTTTTTCTTTTGACCACCTTCACTCCCATCCTTTGAATTTACTGTTTTGATGCCTATGAGAGGTTCTTCTTGTTTTTGGGTAAATACTCCTACATCTTCTAGATAGTGCTTTTCTAATTTAAAGCAACTATCGATCACAATGGACTCTAAATCGTCATCATTCTCTTCTTCTTCTATGAAGTCACTAGGGTCACATTCTTCTAGCAAGGGCTGACACATGAACACTCAAAAATCATAACGCTACTCATCGCAATGAGGTGTTCTTCATTGACAGTAATATCCATGGTCACAAAGATTTCTGCCCAACCATGAGGCCCAAATTCCTAATCTGGAAAGATCATCGGGTATAGGTTGGGTCTTTAACTGGTCTATCTCCTTGAGAAGTTCTTCTCTTGCTTTTAGGTGTTTTTCCTCTTCCTTTGCGACCTTGCACATCCACAAATGAGTATCTTCATGCATCAAGGATGTATCAGATGAATTTTTAGAATGCACAGAGATTGAATCTTCTTGCTCCTTGTGGATAGGATTCCACTGTAGGGGTGGTACATCTCTAAAGGTCTAATCCTTCAAATTGACCTTGGTTCTGATCCCTAAGTGCTGCAAGTATAAGGAGTTGGTTCCCCAATCCTGTACTATTTATAGTTGCCGTAAGAAGGGTCTTCCTAGGATCATTTCATAGGTATTAGTTTTACTAAAGTCACATATAGCAAAGGTGTGCTCAAATTCTACACCACAAGTGGTTAGAGTTATCCCTTCTAGCAATCCTAGAGGTCTTTCAACATGGCCATCAGCCATCTGAAGCTTCATTCTAGTTGGTCTTAATGCGGGTTTACCCCATTGCTTCCATAGGGAGGTGGTCGTAATAGCAACACCAGCACCTGAATCTATGATCCCTTTGGTTGTGTAACCTTGGTTGGTGATTGGAAGATAAGTATTACCTTCTTCACCTTCGCTCATGTCCCCTATTTTGTCTAGAGGTATCTCTGGAACTTTTTTCTTAGATCCTGCTTTTGAGATCTTGGAATCAGGTTCTGGAACTTGATTTCCACATGATTCCATAACTCAAGTTTTACTTTGAGCAGCTCTTCTAAAGTGAGATGATACTGAACCTTAGTGTTCTTTAGGACTTTAGTGTTTCTTAGAACCACCGAGTCTTTGTTTCTGATCAATATTGTGGGAGCTCTGATTTGGAGAGATCCAGATTCCCATGGGCCTGTGAACTGTGGCAACTCTTGTAAAGAATTGGATTCAAACTCTAACCTTTCTTCTCCTGGTTGCTCTACTTGGTCTCCATAAATAGATGGAATGTCTTGTGGAAATTGATCGTGAAGGTCATCAATCTCAAGAATAAAAGGGGGAACATCCTCCTCCTTGGCCCATTTCTCTTCTTGTATTTCCCACAAGAACTTTTGAGCGTGTTGTTGAATTGAAAGAGCTTCTCCATCATCTATGGAGTCAAGAACATAGACTTTCGTTGGTGGTGAGCTTTCTCTTTGAGCAGTTGGTTGAGCCTATGGAGGTAAAGAAACTTGCTGTTTATTTACCAACTACTCTAATCTATCTAGTAAGCCCTGGAAGTGCAAACCTGGTGTAATAGAATTTATCTGATTAAACAATTGATTGACCTCGAACATAACTTGAGCTAGTTCCACCATTTTTATGCAAATTTTTGTGCATTCAATCTCTAAATCTGCTCTAGGGTAGCTCTTGTCTAGGTTTGCAAGTGTTAGCCCTTCTTGAGGTTGAGCCTGGTATGCCTTGAACATCATGTCCAAGTCTTCCGGGGTTGGATATGCAAGAACAAACCCTGGTTGTGGTCTATTTACAATGGTTGGTGGGTGGGGATGAGGTGGTGTGGATGGATTTTTGACATGCGAGGGGTTTTGAGAGGTAATATCTTCTATTTTTGTTTTTCCATCTTTCAAGCTTTCTTCTAGTTTGGATAACATTTTGGTCCACTTATGATTGGCCTTCTCTCTAGTATCCTTCCATGTTCTTGGTTTTCTCTTATTAGGCCCTCCTGACTCACTTGGGTCTAATTGCTCAGTTGGTTTAGCTTGTTGTAAGGCTTGTGCCCTAGTGATTGCCTGTATAGGAGCCACATTACTACTACTAGAATTTGAATCCCCTACTAAGCCTACTATATTAATGGGTGTAACCTTTGGTGCACTAGAGGGATGTCTGTGACAATCTCTCAGGAGCTGTTCTTTGCCACACTCAAGACAAAAGACTTGTATTGTGATGTTCTGCCCGTGTATTGGAGCTGGTGGGTGGGGACATTTGCAAATGAGATGGTTTCCTTGATATCTAAAACATGGTCCTCTAGGGGATTTTGGTCTCGTTTGTTTCACTTGGGGCCAGGGGTAAGGATTTGTATGCATGAGATTAGCATATTCTGGTCCATGAGGGTTTTCATGTCCCTCATAATCCTAGTATTGCTTCCTATAACTCTGGGCATATTCCATCGAGCTTGCCTCATAACAGTAAGACTCTCCATTGGTCTTATCAAAACCTAGATTTGCTGTTTCGGAAGAGGTCGAAGGTGCCATTGGTACTAGGGCTTTTTCTAGGTTTTCTTCGAGTTGGGTGTACTTTAATGGAACTACATGCTCTGGATGGGGTGGTTGTTGTCCTAATACAGGTTGAGGTTGGCTATATCCTCCATGTTCATACGGTCTAGTTGCTCCTTGTGGTCTTGGATATGGGTTATACCTAGGAACTTCTATGCCTTGTTCTCTAGGAGGGTATCTGTATGGCCCATATTGGGGTGGTACAAACGGTTGTGGCTGTCTATTAAATTGATAGTTTTCGGTGTTGTGGTTGGTGTACTTTTTCTCATTGTATGAGTACATGTTAGACCCTTGAGTTGATTGTCTATCACAAGTGTAAGATGGTGATAACCCTAATCCTTCTTTGGTGCAGACATGAGATGGATGATCTCCATCACAAAGTGTGCAACTTCTTAACATTGGCACTCTCAAGGGGGGGTTCTAGTGGTTCCTTTGTCCCTGTACTCCAAATTTCTTGGCCACTAACTCTATCGATTCCTCCACATTATTGAAACTAGAATTCTCATTGCTCCTTGTATCCTCTAGTTTGGTGGAATTTTATGTGGTTTTGAGATCCTCAACTAAGTTGTCTTTCAAATCTATGCATTCTTGAAGGCACTCACTCAGGGTTTGCAATCATTTTACATATACTAAGATTCTCAATATTCCATTATTAGACCTTCTAAAAGTAGGGATATCATTTCCTATTGAGAAGGTCTCTCTATCATAGGGCATCAGTCTATGTATTGACTAAATCTTCTTGCTGCATTTTTTATTGTCTCATTAGGGGCTTGTTTGAAAATATGTATTAAGGATGATGAATTGTGCTTGATCCCTCGCTTAGTGAATTCCCCAATAAATTCTTGGAAGAATTGTTCGATATGGCCAAAGCAATTTGGATCCAAGGATTGAAACCAAGTTATGGCTATTCCCATGAAGGTTAGCCCAAAGGATTCATATTGCTAAAGAAGTCATCCACTTGCTCCGTCGCAACACCTCCTCGTAATCTGCAATGTGGTCATAAGGCTCTCTTGTGCCATCGTAATGATTTCACATACATTTGGCCAGTTGGATTGGCCTTGGGGTGGTTCTACCCTAAAGGTGGGTCTATTCAAATTTCCTATTTCTTGGCTAGTTTGGCTGTGGGGGTTAATTTTTGGCATGGTGAATTGCCCTTGTGATTTATTGGGTATACTACATTGGCTTGTTTGTCTTGACATCACATTTTCTATTCCTTACTGGGTCTGAAATGGTTTTTGTGAGGGAGTTGCATGATCTCGAGGAGGGAATAGAGGTAGACCTGTGTACTTTAATCTAGACCTATCCATTTTATCTATAGGCCAATATCTCCTTTGATTTTGGTCTAGGTTGTTAAAAGTCAAGCTTCAAGCTACAAAATTCGTGGGGAATCTTTTATGGACATGTGGAGCAATCAAAGGAAGCCAAAAGCCACAAGATTCCATCAAGAAAAGTCACTCAACCACTACCCAAGTCATCTCAACTAAGTCCTCCAAGTTAGGAGGCTGATTTGGAAAGGTAGTTCCTAGATTTTAGGGGCACACTTCTCACTATAAAAGGAGCATGTATCCTGACTTCTTTTGGGCCATCTTCTTGGATTTTTAGCTCATGTAAAGTGAGCACTAAGTGCTGGAGTTGTGATAAGCAAGCCCCTTGCTTAAGCTAGCCCCTTGCTTGCTTGTTTGTTTTCTTTTAGTAGGCATATCTATGTGTGTGCGCAGGAAGTGTTGCAACTCTCTACCCCTGAGTTGTTAGCATTGGTTCTCCCTCATATTGTATCCATTTGATGTAATTCTTGTCTCATTGGATAGCTATTAGAGTATATTTATGCTCACCAATTCTTTGGAGCATTCTTTGAGTAGTCTGGGAGCAACATTCATTTTAGTGAAGTTGTGTGATTGATATCTCTCTTGGTGTGTAGGCTCTGTTGGAAATATTTTGCTCTCTCTTGTAAGGACTGGTTCTCCTTCTCTATTTATCCATTTGCTATAATTTTGGTGTCATTGGGTAGCTATTAGAGTGCTCTCACGCTGACCTAAGTTGGAGATTCATTCTTTGTTTAATCTCTGAGAAAAGCTTGCTAGAGTGAAGTGAGGTCTCTGCTTGACTAGCAGTTGTGAGCATTCAACTAGCTCATGTTGTAGACATTGTTTCTCTTTGTGTGAGCATCCATTTGAAGTGAAATTTGATTTGTTGGAAAGCCCTTGGTGTCTACTAAAAGTCTACAAAAGCTCACTGGAGTTGTCTGCATAAGCTCTGAGTAATAGCATTTTTGGTGTGCAGAGGTCAAAGAAGGATACCTGTGAAGGTCATTCACGCTTCATCGTTGCTTAGGGGTTGAGATACTTCCCTTATCAGTGGTATCAGAGCATATGGGAATCTTGGAGGTATCACATCCAAGCAAGAAGACCTCTTGGAGTTGGTGGTTGAAGATTTGCATCATCAAAATCTTCTTTGAGGTAGCTCACATCAAGGGGGAGCTATTCTACTCAAAGTTTCAAGAGCACAAGGTGTCCATCTAAGGAAAGCTTTGGATTGAGGTAACCTCAGAGCCTCATTTTCATTTTACACACATTGGAGCATTAGCCAAGGGCTAGGTCAAGTATCAAAGACTAGATATGGGAGACTTCAACACTCAAATTGAAAAGCTAGACAAAGGGAACTATCAACCATGGAGATTTAGGGTCTCCAACTATCTTATGGGCAAGGGCCTTTGGGGGTTGATTAGTGGAAGTGAACCAAGACCTAGGTTGGATGAGAATCCAACCAATGACCAGAGAAGGGCCTTTAGGGAATCGAATGAAAGAGACAAGAGGGTTATCTTTATTCTTTCCCAACACATTAGCAATAGCATGATCGGCCATATCCTGCTTTCTTGAAATCTATCATCATTTTTCTTATTTATCTTAGCTATTTCTCAAACCTGCAATGAACTTGTGCATGCATACCAAGGCTTCAATTCATCAAAGAAAGCATCCAAAATTAGCTTTAGCTCCTTGATGATGGAGTTATAGCATTTATATCCCTTTTGTTCCATAGAATATCCCAAGAAGATACACCTTTCAGATTCGGCATCTAGCTTTGAACTCAACTCTTAAGGTACATGTACATAGCATAAACAACCAAAGATTCTAAGATGTGAAATGCAAGGTTTTCCTCCACTCCATGCTTTGTCAAGGGTTAAATGATGTATACCCTATGTAGGATATCTATTCATGATGTATGTGGTTGTATATGTAGCCTCAATGCTGCATATTCTTTTCGTTGAGCATAGACCTTGCTACCTTTGCTATGTGTTTATTCTTTCTCCATGCTACCCCATTTTGTTGAGGGGTATACCTGCATGTAAATTCTTGTTTGATACTATTGGCATGCAAAAATGCATAAAAGTTTTGAAAGAAGTATCATTCCCCTCCATCGGATCTCAAAATGTTTGATAAACTTGCTAGAATCCTCCACCTGTACCTTGAATTGCTTGAAGTAGTGGAACACATTCGATTTGTTTCTAACAAAATACGAACCACACTTTCCTTGAAACATCACCAATGAAGGTTACAAAATACCTATTTCTAGCAAAGGATGCTTCTTTGATTGGGCCCAAAACATCTGTATGAATGAAGAATAAAATATTTGCACTCACATAGGTACTCTTCTTGAAGGGAAGACTTGATTGTTTTCACTGTTGGCATAGAAGGTGACAAATTATTTCTGTAAGCTATCCCATTAGAATCACTCCTTTTGCTTAGATTTTTCTTTGGGAGCCATTTCAACCTACATTTCAAGCTTGCAAGGTGGGGTCAATAAAAGAAGACTAATTTACAAAACTATAAATTGTGTTCTCTTTAGCATCTCCCTATTGATATATTTAGGTAGTGCTGTGTGTGAACACTCTAGGACCACCGGGGCACTTTTTTCCCTCTTTAGGAGTTCCCTCCCCCCCTTGTATATATGCCTATTGCCCTAACAGGCTACTTATCTTTGTACATTCTAGTGGTAATACAATCAGTATTATGTGTTGTGCTCCAAGCTTCTTCTTCTTCCTTGTTCTGTTCGCATGCTTCTGGAGATGTCTAACTCCAAAAATTGGTATCAAAGAAAGTCATCAATTCATCTAGGGCATCATGGACACCTCTTTAGTTGCTATCTCAAAATTGCACGAATTTTGGTGAGCATACCCAAGGTGTTTCAGAGATCAAAACAGCTTTGCTGTGTGGTGCTGAAATCACAATCTGAGCTCATTTTGACCTCCAAACGCACTATCACAATGCTTGTGTAGGCTATTTCATCTTTTTGTGCCAAATGTATATAACAATTTTGGTTCGCCAATATAAGTGTCTCAAAGTCTGTTACAAGTTTAACAGAATTCGTTTGGGCAGTTCTATTCAACTTTTTGAGATACAATCAATTTTCTACATCAAGGTATTTTAGTCACCGGCCATGGCTGAAAGCAGTGATGTATTTTGTATGTTGGTTGTTGAGGATAAGTTGGATGGTACCAACTACCTATTATGGGCTTATATGATGTGACATGTATAGGTTGCAAAAGGATTGTGGAACATTGTGTAGCGTGTTGAAAAACATTCTATCACACCTGCAGTTGTTACAACTACAGGTACTGAAGCTGATGCAAAAGGTGTCGAAGATGGAGATATTTTGCAGATTCCTATTTGTGCTACAGTTTTTGTTGCACTTACTATAGAGAAAATTTGTTGAGATGGCAGGGATGCCCAGACACATGCATTGATAGCTTTGTCTGTCAAATGTGCCATTATTCCTCACATTCACTCTTGCAGAATAGCTAAGGATGCTTAGGAAACACTTACCACATTGTACTAGGCTAGGAATGAGGCTCGTGTTTCTTACCTCTAAAAACAGTTGGAGAGTGAGCACATGAATGAAGGTGATTCTATGGACAGTTTTCTAACAAAGATCAAGGATTTGAAGGAATAGTTGATTTCTGTTGATGAAGTTCTTCCTGACAGTTCACTTGTGCAGACTATTCTAAATGCTCTTCCTAATTCATATCACAGTTTTGCTTCTACTCTTCGTTTGATGATGAAAGGCAATCCAAATGCCTTGTCATTTGAGGAGTTAGTTTTTGTTCTGTTGCAAGAAGATCAATCTAGGTAGAACAGGTCTATTATGCATGTTACAGATCAAGCTTTCCTGGCTAGTCAAAAGGGCAGAGCTAAATGGTGCTCATCTACTAGAAAGCAAAAATTTGCAAATGTTGCACATTCCAAGAAGGAAGACAAAGACGAGAAGAAATCAGAAAAGCAGAAATTGTTTTGTGAATATTGTAAAGCAAATGATCATGTCATTAAGAGCTATCCAAAATTGGTAGCTAAAGAGGCAAAGAAGAAAGAGGCCGGAATGGTTGTCGTAGAGACCTCTACACCAAAAACAAAGTCTGCTAATCTTGTGCAGGAAGAAGAATGAGTGTTTACTACTGTTTGTAGTTTTGACCCATCTTCTCATGAACACTACATGTCTGCAGTAGACTCGAATGTTTGGTACTTTGATAGTGGGGCAATTAACCACATTATCTTGCAACATAGTTTCTTCTCTTCACTCGAGCTTGCCCCTACAAGGAATACTGTCACATTTGTTAACAACTCCTCTTATCCTATCATGGGAGTTGGTAAGATCATTCTAACTATTGTTGATGATAGTTCTTTCACTTTGTCAGATGCTTTATTTGTGCCAAGGATCAAGAAGAATCTGTTATAAGTTTCGACCTCAGCCAAGATTGGCTTGGTTGTGAAATTTGTTGATGATAGGTGTATACTTCATGATCTCTAAAATGGCAACATGATTATTGCTTCTCACATTTTATGTCATGGCCTGTATAAGCTCATAGACTATGAAAGATCTGTAAATGATTCAGCATGTGTAGTACATGATTCTCGGGCTATGTCAGATGCAAAACTTTGGCATGCATGCTTTGGTCATCTGAATTTTGCTAGTTTGCTACACCCACAGAAATCTGAAATGGTTTCCTCTTTACCCAAACTTGAGGCACCTGGTAAAAATGTATGTGAAGTGTTCCTTGTTCCCAAAGGATGGGTCTGTTCGAGCTACATAGAAATTGCAGCTTATTCACAATGATTATGTGGTCCTATGTAGACACCCTCTTTTGGAAACTATCTTTACTTCGTGACTTTCATTGATGATTTTTTCGGGCATGCATGGGTATATCCATTGAAAGCAAAGTCCAAAGTGTTTATGTGCTTCAAACAATTTTTGGTTTTGCCTAAAAATCTGTCACCATGTAAAATGGGCACCCTTTGTTCTAATCAAGGGGGGGAATATATGTCTTCTAATTTTAATGCAGTTTTGGCTGAACATGGGATAAAACACCACTGTATAACTACACCTTAATAGAATGGATTTGCTGAATGGAAAAACAGGTCACTCATGGAGATGGTGAGGTGTATGGTCAAGAGTCAGGCTTTACCACATAGTTTCTAGCTTGAGGCTGTCATGTGTGGAACATATGTACTTAACAGGTGTCCCACTAAAGCGTTGTAGTCTATCACTCCATATGAGGCTTGGCAGGAAAGCCATCTGTTGCTCATCTGCGTGTTTTTGGTTGTCTATCATATGCATTAATGCCTAAAAAACATCACAAAAAATTGGATGATAAAGCAGTAAAATGTATTTTTGTTGGGTATAGTTCTGAGAGTAAAGGCTATCGTGTGTGTCATCCACATACTAAATGCATTTTGGTTAGCGGTGATGTTGTTTTTGTGGAAGATGCTATTCAACCATTGCTTTCATGTACTAAGGAGACATCTGTTAGCTCCAAAGACATGTATGATATTTTCCTGCCTCTTTTTACAAGTGCACAGTCTAGTGCTGGTCCTAATGAGGCAACTTCTCAGCCTTTGTAGGTTTCATGTGATGATGCAAATCATTCCATTGCTAATGCAGATTTACATGATGCACTTGTTGATGAGAGAGCTGATATTGAGGAGACAAAAACTATGCCAAAATGGCTAGTGCAAACCTTTTGTGACAATAATTAGATGTACCTTTGTCATATCATACTCAATCAGGCTCTCATAGTGCCTCTTTTGCATCAGATTGCTATGCTATGGTTGCATCTAGTCTCAGTGATGAGAATGAGCCTGTTTCGTTTGATGAATCACACAATTTAGAAAATTGGATGGTTGCTATGCAATTTGAATATGATGCTATAATCAAGAATGATACTTGGTCTTTATGCGACTTGCCTCTTGGCAAGAAGGCCATTGGAACTAAGTGGGTATACAAGCTGAAGTGTAAACATGATATAATAGTTGCCAGGTATAAGGCTAGGCTTATTGTAAAGGGTTATGTGTAGGAAAGAGACATTGATTTTGTTGAGACCTTTATACCTACTTACCAAAGGACTAGTATTCGTAGCATCTATGCATGTGCAGCCCATCATGGTTGGAATGTACTTCACTTGGACATTAAAACAACATTTTTGAATGACGACTTGCATGAAGAAGTGTATGTTTTTCAGCCCCATGGCTTTGTGCACAAAGGGCATGAAAACTCGGTGTGCAAGTTAAAGAAGGCATTATATGTGAAGAGATGGATAGGTATGTGTTGAAGATGAAGAGGTGTTGCAAAATCTTTGCTCTACACCAGCCAAATGAACTCCAGGAGTAGATGGTGGGCCCTTTTAGCTTGCCAATGGATGTATTAGACACCCTATGTACCTTGGAAGATCACTCTCAAAAAGATAGATCAAAACAGATAAGTTGGAGTTAGGTCAGAGGTGAAAACTTGCTATTCTTGGTTGATACACCTGTCCAGTGTTTTACATAATTCTCTGAGCACAGCAGCAATTAGATTAATTCCTCTTGGGGAAGGCTAGGTAGCTTAAAGAGCTAACTTTAGAGAGTAATCTCATCAAAAATAACAAACCACACACTGAGAATGACTTTTAACAAGTGATGACATCATCCCGATTTTCACGGGCTGCTACAGAAATAGACCAGTGAGTAGAAAAATTAACATAACTCAAGATGTAAGAATCCAATGATCATGAAAATTTGTATGCTTATACTAGACAGTAAGCTGAATCCAACAAGCCTGAAACACTGAATTTGGATGAGTAAACACTGAGAAATGACTCTGACAAGATGACTGAAAAAGTCTGGTACCTGACAGAGAAGTGAAGATGAACATACCCTGTTGACTTCAAATGAACATAACTGAAGATTCCAACATCCAAATGACATGAAAATTTGTGAGCATATAGTAGACTTATAGAGCTAACTTTACCAAGTTAAATCACTGAAAATGATGAACCAAGTGCAGAGAAACAATCTCTGCAAGCTGACTGAGAAAAACTGAAGTAATGGCAGTGAGTAGTACACATCACAAGAACATGGAAAGATGAACTCAAATAATCATGAAAATGAAAGTATATTGCTTGTACAATACAATTACTTACTGATACATATGTGTGCCTTGTAATCACACCTTGATATGGCATAAAGCTCAGCTCTTGGAGGTCTTCACATAGGTCTCTCTAACCACGACTAAAACTGCCATCTATTTATAGTTGAGTTTGGGAGGCTAACTTCCCTCAATCACTCTCCAATCAATCAATGATTGATTTGATTCTCTACCTACCACAAATCACGAATTCGTGGCTCCTCTTTCCATTCTTGATCATGTGGGCTCAACCACTTAAGATTCTCTTACTTTTACATTAAGTAAACTCTTCAAAAGTTACAAGAGGTAGTTCACAAGTGAACTTTACATAGTCTTCATTTTGAAGCTTCTTTAATGACTTTGTGAGACTCAAGCCAATACTTAGGCTTGTCATAGACTTGCTCCAACAGCTCCCCCTCAAGCCAAGTATGCTTGAGGTCTTCAATCTTCCAAGATTACCTGCAAACCAATCATAGCCTTGAATTTGTAAAGCTTTGTACCATCCAATGCTTTAGTTAGAATATCTGCACATTGTTGATGTGTGGACACATATGATATTTGAATCTCCTTGCTTAGGATCTTCTCTCGTACATAATGATAATGAACTTCAATATGTTTAGTCCTTGCATGAAAAATAGGATTAGCAGCCAAGTGAATAGAACTCATATTGTCACCAAAAATAGTTGGAGTTCCAAACTCCAATCCAAGATCTTTGAACAATGTCTTCATCCACATAGCTTCCTGTGTAGCTATGGCAAGACCTCTATATTCAGCTTCAGTAGAAGAGAGAGCAACTGTGGGTTGCTTCTTGGATGACCATGAAATAAGCTTTGAACCTGCAAAGGTAAGATAACCTGAAGTGCTCCTTCTATCTTCCTTGGAGCCAACCCAATCTGCATCAGAAAATAGCTTCAAACCTAAATCAGATACATAAGGATAGTAAAGTCCTTCATTTATGGTTCCTTTGAGATATTTGAGTATCCTTTTGGCAGCATCCATATGTGGTTTCCTTGGTGTGTGCATAAATTGGCTTAGCACACTTACACTGTAACATATATCTACTCTTGTCAATGTGGCATAGTTGAGACTACCCACTAGACTTTGATATGATGTGATGTCCTCTATGAGTTCACCTTCATGTGAGCTCAATTTGTGATTAACCTCCATTGGAGTACCTGCAATCTTACAATCTTGCATCTTGAATTTTGCCAACATGTCCTTAATGTACTTTCTTTGAGTGAGAAACAAACCATGATCTTTGTAGACAACTTCCAAACCTAGGAAGTAGGTAAGTGAACCCAAATCACTTATCTTGAACTCTTCTCTCATCTGATCTTTGATCTTCTTCATACCATCTGCATCATTTCCTGTCAATATAATATCATCTACATATACACATAGGTAGATGACCTCGGAATTACTCTTTTTAATAAAGAGTGAAGGATCTGCTTTGCTTGGTTGAAAGCCTTTGTCCTGCAAGAATGAAACAAGCCTGAAATTCCAAGCTCTTGGAGCTTGCTTGAGACCATACAATGCTTTGTTAAGTTTACACACATAATCAGGATAAACTTGACTCTCAAAACCAGGTGGTTGTGCCATATATACCTCTTCTGTTATCCAACCATTCAAGAATGCATTCTTCACATCTAGTTGAAGTATCTTCCAATTCTTGGAAGAGGCAATACTAAGCAAAACCCTAATAGTAGGCATCTTTGCCATAGGAGAGAATGTCTCCTCATAATCAATTCCCTGAGTTTGTGCAAAGCCTTTTGCTACAAGCCTTGCCTTATACCTGTTAATGGAACCATTAGAATTCTTCTTGAGTTTATAGACCCATCTTGAGCCTATTACCTTCATGGATGAAGTCTTGGGCACCAAATCCCAAGTGTTGTTTTCCTCGAGTGCTTCAATCTCTTCCTTCATTGCATGCTTCCATTCTGTTTTTGCTTTGGCCTCTTCAAATGATGATGGCTCCTCTTGGTTTATGTCCTGTGCTATGTAGATAGAATGTTTAGTTACTAATGAGGTGTCAAACCCATACCTTTCTGGTTTTTTCTTTTCCCTCATAGATCTTCTTAAGCCATGATTTGATGATTCTGCCTCATGTCCAAGTTCCTGCAATTTTGCTTTACCTTTAGACTTCCATGCTTTGATCTTTTCCATCTGACATTCTTCATCATCCTCTGAGGTGTCTTGTTCTTCAATCTTTGATTGTTCTCTACCAAGCTTTGGAAAATCTTCTTCAAGATCATATGGTAAATTGATCTTCCTGCATGAATCTTCATACCATGAATTGTTCTCATCAAAAACTACATCTCTGCTTACCAAGAATCCTTTGTTGGTAGGGTTGTATAACCTGTAGCCCTTTTGATTGTTGTCATATCCAATAAATACACACCTTTCTGCTTTTGGATCCATCTTGCCTCTAACCTGTGAAGGAACATGAGCAAAAGCAATACATCCAAAAATTTTACAATGATCTAAGCTTGGTCTTCTTCCATTCCAAGCCTCATATGGAGTCATTCCATCAAGGGATTTTGAAGGCAACCTGTTAATCAAGTAAGTGGCTGTAGATACAGCCTCGGCCCATAAGTAATTAGGTAAATGCTTTTCATTTAACATAGACCTTGAAGCTTCAACAATTGTCCTATTCCTCCTTTCTGCCACTCCATTTTGCTCAGGAGTGTACCTTGTAGTTACCTCTCTTTTGATTCCTCTTTCTTGAAGAAAAGAATCAAACTCATGGGAGAAGTATTCTCCCCCTCCATCTGACCTTAGCCTTTTTAGTGATTTACCTGTTTGATTCTCCACAAGAGCCAAATATCTTTTGAAACATGAAAAAACTTCATCTTTGTGTTTCATAAAGAATAGGATAGTCCATCTGCTGCAATCATCAATAAAGGAAACATAATACCTTGATCCTGATATTGAAGCTTCCTTGCTTGGTCCCCATACATCTGTATGAACCAACTCCAAGAGATCTCCATGCATATAACCTTTCTTCATGAATGGTAACCTGTGAGACTTTCCAAACTGACATGCACTACACTTATAAATCATATGTTGTTTTGACAAGTTAGGGAGTCCAAGTACACTTTGGTCCCTGCAAATTTGCTTTAATGACCTTTCACCAATATGTGCTAATCTTTTGTGCCATACTTCCAATTCTGTGAGTGTCTGACTGCCATAATTAAAGAGAGCAATGTTTCTAGTGTCCTGTAATTCAAATGTGAACAATCTACCTGTCTTTTCACCTTTTGCAATTCTTCTGAATCCTTGACTTGGATCTTCAACAAATGCTCCTGCTTTTGTGAACCTGACTTGCAACCCTTTCTCTACTATCTGCCCAACACTTATCAAATTCTTTGTAATGGTAGGGACATAGAGTACCTTACTGAGTAGGTTGATGTTTCCATCAGGTGCTTTGACATTGCCTATTTTCTCCACAGGATGTTTTGTATCATCTCCTGTTTGTACCTCATGCTTATTCCTTGGATCTTCTAAATCTGATAGGAGTGCCACGTTTCCTGCCACATGATTTGAACAACCTGAATCTATGTAGAAAACATGCTCATCAGATTTACCTTGTGGCATAGCCATGTTCATGATCAATAATGAATCCTCTTTGTTTGAGTCTTCTGTGTAGTTATTGTAGTCTCTCCTTCCTTTGTAGCCTCCTTGATAGTTTGAATGATTGTAGTTGTTGTAGTTGCCATGGTAGTTGTTGAACCTTCCTCTTGAGTAGCCATAACTTCCTCTATTGTATCCTCTGCCTCTTTGATTCCTGGAATTCCTAAAGCAATTTTTAGTTGTATGATTAGTTAATCCACAAATAGAACATGAGTTGGAGTCTTGGGATCTCCCCCTGCCTTGTCTACCTCCTCTTCCTCTACCTCTGCCATGTCTTCCTCTACCTGCATAGTTAGCTTGATATGTACCTGCTTCATCATCCACTTTCTTTGCCTTTCCTTTGTTATCTTTAGACTTGCTTTTATCCGTGTATAAGGCTGAAGATTGATTACCTTTAGAGCTTTCTCCATTTTTGATAAGCTTTGCCTCTTGAGTAAGTAGTTGTCCAATGAGTGTGTTGAAATCAGGTACATGCATGTCCATGTACAAATCCATAGCTGTGGTGAATGCTTCCCACTTATCATCTACCTTCAAGCCATTGATGACCTGCCTTACAATTTGCTCTTCATCTATTACCTCTCCAATGCTTCCCAACTGATCTGCTATGTCCTTGAGCTTTGTGACAAAATCAGTCACATTTTGTTTGGGAGCCTTCTTGAGAGTTGTGAAATCCAGCCATAGTTGATGCTTCCTAGCTTTAGTACTTGAAGCAAAGAAAGCTTCAAGTGCATCCCACACTTCCTGAGATGTCTTACAACTTCTAATGTGAGGCAACAAAAAATCTGAGATAGAGTTGAGGAGATAAGACCTTGCAAGTGCATCCTTGGAGCACCATGTGCTCAATCTTTCTTGCTCTTCTTGTGTTGGTTGACTTTTGTTCCTGAAACTTGGCATAACTTCATCTCCAGCCACATAACCATATAAACTTCTACCTTGGAGATAAGCTTCCATTCTTAATGACCAAGTTGAGTAATTACCTCTATCCAATTTGTCAATTGATGAAGGAAATCCATCTGCCATGTTGTCCAACCTTGCTCTGATACCACTGTGAAGAGATGGATAGGTATGTGTTGAAGATGAAGAGGTGTTGCAAAATCTTTGCTCTACACCAGCCAAATGAACTCCAGGAGTAGATGGTGGGCCCTTTTAGCTTGCCAATGGATGTATTAGACACCCTATGTACCTTGGAAGATCACTCTCAAAAAGATAGATCAAAACAGATAAGTTGGAGTTAGCTCAGAGGTGAAAACTTGCTATTCTTGGTTGATACACCTGTCCAGTGTTTTACATAATTCTCTGAGCACAGCAGCAATTAGATTAATTCCTCTTGGGAAAGGCTAGGTAGCTTAAAGAGCTAACTTTAGAGAGTAATCTCATCAAAAATAACAAACCACACACTGAGAATGACTTTTAACAAGTGATGACATCATCCCAATTTTCACGGGCTGCTACAGAAATAGACCAGTGAGTAGACAAATTAACATAACTCACGATGTAAGAATCCAATGATCATGAAAATTTGTATGCTTATTCTAGACAGTAAGCTGAATCCAAAAAGCTTAAAATCACTGAATTTGGATGAGTAAACACTGAGAAATGACTCTGACAAGATGACTGAAAAAGTCGGGTACCTGACAGAGAAGTGAAGATGAACATACCCTGTTGACTTCAAATGAACATAACTGAAGATTCCAACATCCAAATGACATGAAAATTTGTGAGCATATAGTAGACTTATAGAGCTAACTTTACCAAGTTAAATCACTGAAAATGATGAACCAAGTGCAGAGAAACAATCTCTGCAAGCTGATTGAGAAAAACTGAAGTAATGGCAGTGAGTAGTACACATCACAAGAACATGGAAAGATGAACTCAAATAATCATGAAAATGAAAGTATATTGCTTGTACAATACAATGACTTACTGCTACATATGTGTGCCTTGTAATCACACCTTGATATGGCATAAAGCTCAGCTCTTGGAGGTCTTCACATAGGTCTCTCTAACCACGACTAAAACTGCCATCTATTTATAGTTGAGTTTGGGAGGCTAACTTCCCTCAATCACTCTCCAATCAATCAATGATTGATTTGATTCTCTACCTACCACAAATCACGAATTCATGGCTCCTCTTTCCATTCTTGATCATGTGGGCTCAACCACTTAAGATTCTCTTACTTTTACATTAAGTAAACTCTTCAAAAGTTACAAGAGGTAGTTCACAAGTGAACTTTACATAGTCTTCATTTTGAAGCTTCTTTAATGACTTTGTGAGACTCAAGCCAATACTTAGGCTTGTCATAGACTTGCTCCAACATTATATTGTTTAAAGCAAGCACCACGTGCTTGGTATAAAAAGATACATGCCTATCAGATTGCACATGGTTTTGAGAATAGTTCAACTGAGAGCACCTTATATGTTAAGTGTGCTAATGATGTGCTTCTGATCATCATTGCGTATGTTGATGACATGCTGCTCACTAGTCCTAATGACTAGCATATTGCTGATTTTAAGGCTGATTTGCATGCCTCATTTGAGATGTCTGATTTGGGGCATTTGCATCATTATTTGGGCATTGAATTTATGCACTTTGATGGTGGAATGGACTTGTGTCAAAGAAAATATATTGACATATTATTGTAGCATTTTGGCCTTGAAGACTGTAAGCTTATTGCCACTCCTATGGAGACATGTTTACAATTGAGTCTTCATTATTGGAGGAGATGGTGGATAATCACAAGAGATGAATTGCTGTAGCTAAAACTTGCTTCACACCTACTATAAGTAATAGATCGAGAGTGTTGTGGGCCTCTTTAGCTAGATAATAAGCATAAATAATCACATATGTTGATTTGAAGATGGTCCAATAATAATAGGATCAAAACAAATAGGTAGGCATATGATTCAAGGTCCAAAACTTGCTATTTTGGTTGAGACACCTACTTAGAGTTTTGAATCATTCTCTGAGTATAGCAGCAATTGATAAAATTCCTTTTGGGGAACTTCAGTTAGCTTAACATGCTACCAATCATGAGTGGAATCATCTAAAATGATAGAGTATATGCAGAGATGTTTAACAAGTTGATCATGCATCCCGACATTTACGAGCCTTGACAGTCACAAACCATTGAGCAGAGATTGATTAATATTAGACGATCACGATAAGCATTATTAATGAAACTTTGTAGGATTAAAGTAGACAGTATGCTTGAGCTATCATGCTTTAATTTGAAAGAAGTGATCCACTAGAGAGTGAGAACAAGCTCGGACAAATTCACTATTTTGATGGAGTATGATAGAGATATGAGAGTAAAAAGTATGTAAAAGTACAATGTCATTGGAAATAAACCATTGCTCAATGAGTGAGAAATGAGTGAGCTATGAGGTGAGCTCCTCTTCTCAATGAAAGTACATGAATATGATCTTTGAACCTCGAGATACACGCAGGCATTTCATATCCTCTTTTATAGTTTATGTTGGAGCCAAAGATTTGAATTCAAATTCACATCTACACCTAAAAGTAAATCCTAAAGTATAGGATTGATTCTCTCTTGACTCAACTACCAAATGGTATGAGATTATGTGCTTCCTAGCTCCTCATGGGTTTATTGACCTTTTACAATGGGTAATTATGAACCAGAGTTACAAAAGGTTGTACATATGAAGCCTTCCAAGTGTAATGTCAATACAATTCTTCCTGCATGGCTTCTCTCCACTCTTTCCTCTTCTTAGCCTCTTCAAATGAACAAGGCTCCTCTGCTATGGAATCTTTAGTGATATACATAGAGTGCCTTGTGACTAGGGATGTATCATATCCATACCTTATGGGCTTCTTACTTTCTCTTTGTATCTCCTTAAAGCTTGATTGGAAGACTCTGGTAGATCCTCTAACTGCTTGTATTTGAATTTGCCTCTTGACTTCCAAACTTTGAAGTCAATCTGCTCCTCATCTTCTGAGTTGATGTCCTCTGCTTGGTGTTGATCTTCTCAAGTGAGGGTTGGAAAATCATTTTCCAAATCATATGGTAACTTGAATTTCCTGCAATCATCTTCAAAACATGAATTATTCTAATCAAATACTACATCCCTAATAACTATGGAGGCCTTGTTAGTGGGATTGTATATTCTATATCCCTTTTGATTCTGATCATACCCAATAAATATAAATTTTTCAGCCTTAGGGGCAAGTTTCTGTCTGATTTGTGATGGGATGTGTGCCTAGGCAATGCACCCAAATATTTTGCAATGATCCGATGATGGTCTCCTGCCATTCCATGCTTCATATGGTGTCATACCATCCAATGATTTGGATGGAAGCCTATTGACCAAATAGGTGTGTTGCTCTAGCACAATGGTGAGAACCACGTTAAGAAGCTCCACCTCCTTACTGTCAATCCGCGAAAGAGATAGGAGTGATACGAAGATCATGAATGTGAGATGAAGTGAGAATGAAGGTGAGAAGCATAGAGATGCACACACACATATACACACACTACGAAGAGACAAGCAAGACACAATGGAAGGTGAGAAATCAACTCTATTGCTCAAGAACACGCTTATAAGCTCAAAATAGCTCTAAGCTCTCCTCTACTCAAACAAGCTAACTTCAAAAATGAGCTCTCTAGCTCTTTTTATAGATTCTATACTAGTTTTGACCGGTTTCACATCTAGTGACCGGCATAGTTAAAAAATAGGTCCTATGCGCTATTTGAGAGGGTAAAGGGTGTCTAAAAATAACCAAAATTGGTATGCTCATTCTAGCTAAGCTCCTCAAGCTTGAGGACTCCTAGGCTTGCACAAAATGGAGCTATTAATTACAAAAAGGGTTTTTTCTATGTAACATATGTTACAATAGTGATGAAAATCACTATTGGAGGTTTTGAAGAATATTTATAAAACATAAATCTTTGAAAAATTGATTCGACTGACTCCCTGATCTGTCTTTACATGCTTTCGCGTCTTCTGTGCCTCTGGCTACTGCCAACACCCCCCTCCCTCTCGCTTCTGTCATCCTCGATAGAACCTTGTTGTGCGGTCTGTCGGATGTAGTTCTATAGGAGGTCTTGAGCGAGGGTGTGCTCTGATATTCGAATACCTCAGGCCAGATCTGCCTCGAGTTTCTCCCAATCAATGGGTTGTGGTTCATCTGATGACGGGAGTCGATAATGCATGGAATAGACCATCTGTTCACAGGCAAATAGTTGCAAGAGGTGTGTAGGCCTGCTGATGAACACTTCCGAATGGTATTCCCAGAATCCGGTTGTGAACATTTCTTCGAAGGTTTGCTTGTAGCACACCGGTAAGTATTTAATTATGCAATGCCAGGCATAACACACCCGGAGTGATGGCATTGTACTCATATCATAAGCAAGGTCTAGATTACCATGCTCAAATCCCGGGGTGTTTACATGTGGTGCCTTGACGTGTCGGAAGACTTTGAAAACCATTTGCATCATGTCAAAGATCTTGACAGTCATGTGTGCTGCTATATCATCCATATGTTTCAAGCGAGGGAGCCAGTGACGAATAGTGGCCATCATGTATCCGATTGTAGGTGGTCCGGTAGGTGGTCTGAAGTATGGGTAGTTTAACCAGTCCTGGCATTGTTTGTTGTTCTGTATTTTAATAGCGAATGCCTTCCAGGAGCGACGACGTGGCACTGGTCTCCAACATGGGTTATATTTTAAGTGTAGTGGCGCCTTAATCCAAGTACTCATCATTTCAGGATACGCTTGTAATAAATCCTTGCACCATCCTGGTTGATAGATCTCTCCTTGCTGCGCATCTAAGGGCAAATCTTCCGGTTCAAATTGAGTTGCGTGGGAGGGCTTTTTGCCTGTTTTCTTTCTCTATGGCTAACTGATATTCTGCCATTAACATGAAATAAGGTTTATACTGTAGCTTGTGCCCTGATATGTATCTGCGCTGTCGTCGAGATTTTCTCTCCTCTCTCACTTGTGAAGGCCTACAAAAAACATATTTGGTGAAGGTAGCCGGAATTCCCCGAGAAGTCCAGGATGCATCAAGGATGTCAAAGGAAGCTCACATACAAAGTTTCAAAGAAATCAAGAAAGTCCATGGTAGCGGTCAAAGCTGGTCAAAGTTGGGAAATTAGGGCAAACATCTCATTGTCACCAAATTAGATGAAAATTCATATACTTGTAAAGATTGTCAAAGGAAGTCTATAGCCCAAATTTCAGCAGAAAATGGATTTTGTAGCACATTGATATGTTATGTTCATTTTGTAAAAATGTAATTTTTCTAGTTTGACCCTACAAATTCTTGTATAGAAATTTATGTTAGCCATATGGTTTGGCATGTATAAAGATCATATGTGGCTACATATTTGTACAAATTTTCAAGGCTATCAGAGCTTCCTAGAGACCTTAATGCCACCTTGCAAGCTTCCAAATGTAGTCAAACTTGTACAAGGGAGATTCAGATGGGAGTTTTTTCTGCATATTCCTGAAGGAGATCTTTGGAAACATAGTCCTACAAAGTTTCATCTTCATCAAATCCTATTTGGAGGGTCAAAGAGTACAAAGTCTAGTTTTCAGGATCACCGCAGTTTTCTAGTTTAAGCAAATTGAAGGGTTGAAGGGCCACCACATGGCGAAAGCTGATTGAGCCATGTTGTACGATCAAGATGAGCTCATATTCAAGGGTGGACATGCACTTATGCTTAAAGCAAGGAGGATCCACGAATTTTTCCATAAAAGAAGACTTTTTTTACAATCAAAGATCAATAATGCAGTGTTTCTCCAAAAATAGTGGCTTATCTTATCCGAATTGATGTCAGCACTGATCCGATGGTCCAGATCATCCCCAGATCCAATGGTGGAGAATGAGGGCGCCTAAATTTCACTCCTTTACACTAGATTTGATAGAAAGAACAATTCCAAGCCATTGATTTGATTAATCAAATGGTTGTAATCGAAAGTAGTGATCCTAGAGTTGAGAGTTGATTTCTCTAGATCCAAGGGCCCAAATTCATTCAAAAAACTATATAAACCCCCCTCCAAACTCCTAGAGCATCATTGTTAGGCATCCATAGGGCTCATGCTAGCTTACGGTTTCCTTGAGACGATCACCCTCGGTTGAGTGAGTGAGGATCCAAGGTGAGCTAGTATGAGTATAGTACCTAGTTTCATATTTAAGTTAGAACTCCAATCTAGGATATGCTCTTGAAACCAGCATCTCTATCTTGACTCACCCTCGGTGGAGCGTGTGAGTGAGTTAGAGCTGATAATGAGTTTTAGACTTCTTTAGTTAGACGTTACGAGCCTAGACATACATAGGGTCACTAGAGTGGAACTCACCTTCTTACGTGTGACATTCGGTTGAACTGTCATGGTTTGAGGGTCGGAACCACCTTTGATCAGTAGACTGCCTAGCTTGACGTACCACGACGATCTTATACATGTATCTTAATTCAAATCCTTTTAATTCATGTCACTTGTCACTTGTCTCTTGTCTCCTCTCTCAGTCTCTTAAGTATTTTTACATGTATTCTATTTCTTCTATGTGTGAGAAGGCTCCGCAGTATTGCGTTGAACCAGTGAGGATGTTTCTTTGAGCTTGTGAGTAAACTCTATCATCATAATTCACTTGCATGCATATAATCCATACATACCCATACATATTGATTAGTTTCTGAAAGTGTATAAGAAGCTCCAATATTGGACCATTCTTCCTTTCGAAACTGGTTTATGTGTAAGGATTCCATCTATTCACGTCATGCATACATATCATCCAAAGAAGACTATGCATATGAATTAGAATTAGGAAGTGTTTAAGAAGCTCCTTCAATGGACCATTGTTCCTTCCAAATTTGATTCGTGTGTATGGTTCTCTTTCATTCTTATCATTCATGTTCATAAATCTAACTTGCACTCCTACTTTCCCATTCCCATAATCATTTCAACATCTCTCTCTTCTCCATCCTCAACATTAATTTCACTTTCATGTCCTTAAACCATCCAACATTCATTAGCTTCATACACCCTGTGTGTGCCACGACCGGACCCGATCCACGCGGATTGCGATCACCTCCACATTTGAACCCGACGTGAAACGCTTCGTGGCATTTGCTTCTGATCTTGTTGGGAGGTTGTGATTCATATCCTTTGTTTCATATTTTGCATCTTCATCATATCATCATCCTCAGTCTTGAGTGTTGCACTGGATTTCTCACAGTATCGCGCACATCTTCATCGTGAAGTAAACGCATTTGTGAGAGATCTAGAGCATCGTGCATCACTTGCTTATTCACATAAGATGGAGGAAGGATTCAAATCCCTTATTGTTGAGAAACAAGGCCAAAGAATAGTCTCTTCTATGTTGAGAGAGAAGGGAAAATTCAATGGCATCAACATCACAAGCTACTTAGATTTGTTTGAAGAGCAAGCTATGATTTTTGGTCTTCCCGAAGATCTTTTGATATCATTCTTTGAACGAATTGTTGATAGCTCTATCATAAACCGTGTCACTCAATATGATAGTCTTCCTTGGAGTGATTTTAGAAAGGAGATGCTCAAAGAATTCTATCTTGAAGATTATAGCCAACATAATCGAGATGGATTCTTACGATGGGTCAATTCTCCAAAGCCTAGTAGCTCTATTACTCACTTACAAAATGAGTATATTAGACGCTATGAACAACTTCCTGATGAGGATAAGATAACTTTGGAACCTGATCTTGTGATCAATTTTCTTAAGCTTCTTCATCTTGAAACTCGTAGGGAAGTTGAACGACGATTAGAAGAACCAGATAAGCGCTATGGTCTTACTGAAAATTGGCAAAAAGTGCGTAAAGTAGTAGAGGCTGTAGCCCATAGACATCAAAGACAATCCATGCTTTATGAGCAAACTAGTCTTCCTCAAGCTAGCCTTCCACAAACTAAGGAGCAAGTTAGAGAACAATCCCATGCTATGCTTTTTGACTCTACTCCTATTCCTCAAATGATGGAGCCTACTCAAGGTTTTAAAGTAGAGCCAAATAAAAGTGTAGTTGAACAATCTCAAGTGGATATTCTCACTAAGCAAATGGAAAGTCTTATTGCTACACAATCCAATTTGGCCAAGACTATAGATGCTTTACAATCTAATTACACCAAAACTTTCCAAAATCAAATGAACCCAATGACTTTTCAAGAGCCTAATCAACATGTTATAGCTACCAATCAAAATCCACAAGTAGCTCCTACTCAAGCATATCAAGTTCCTCCAATGCATAATCCTTCAATGCAAAATCCTCATCCTCGTGTGCAAAATCCTCAAATGTATCAAAACATGTATCCTCAAGCTTCTCAAATAGCTACATATCCACATCACTTGAGTCAAAAAAGGCAAATGATGATTTCTCTACTTGTGTAAAATTTTATCTTAAGTAGTAACTTATCTACCAAGAAATTGTTTATAATCTAGGATTGTGGAAAGATAGGGCATGTAGATTTGGAGGTTTATTTTGGTGACAAGACTTTCATATATAAACATGCATATGTATCCTGTATCGAAAGCATAATTGTTGAAATCCTAGCTCCTGCTACTGCATGTTTCTACATCCTTAGTCCATCTCACAACACTTGTATCGGAGTTTAAACGACTGTTCTCCGTCATCAAAAATGGTTGTACCTTGTATCGGGGTTTAATTTTTCCCCGTCAAAAAAAAAAAAAGTTGCTACATGTTACTAAGAAGTTTACACTTTCTTCCATCCCAAAAAAAGTGATCGTAACCATAAAGTTGCCAAATCATCATCATCATCAAAAAAAAAAAAAAAGAGCAAGCCAAAGGAGGATAAAGAGGCATAGTAGAATAAATCACGGGCTATATAGGCAGATTTATGCATTAGTGGAGTTTAGTTAGATTTCCTTGCATGTTATTAGAGAAAGAGCATATTCATATTTATGTAGGAAAGGAGTTGATATAAAATAAGCTAAAGATGAAAGATGTCTCTTGAAAATCCTAAATCTTTGTTTATAATCATATTTAAGGTAGATTGCTTTATGAAAAAGGTACTAAATTTTCTTCAAGATGAGAGGAACTGATGCTTAAAACGACTCAATACATCCACTTCCACTTCATATTGATGCTTGTTTTTTTTCTTTCTTGTTGCCAATGTTGCTTGTTCATTTGCATATATGTTGCCTATTTGTTCATGCATATTCATGTTGCCTGTTTCAATTCTTTCTTTCATGCAAATTTTGCTTCATGTCACGTTACCTACTTATTCATGCATATAATCAATTTTCCTTCCATGTTTCTTATGTTGCCTATAAAAGAATTTGATGCCTGGAACATTTTGTTTTTCACAGATGCTAGAGTGGCGCTTCCGGAGGAATCGCAGGTTTAGTGGGGGCGAATGTCGTCGAGATTTTCTCTCCTCTCTCACTTGTGAAGGCCTACAAAAAACATATTTGGTGAAGGTAGCCGGAATTCCCTGAGAAGTCCAGGATGCATCAAGGATGTCAAAGGAAGCTCACATACAAAGTTTCAAAGAAATCAAGAAAGTCCATGGTAGCGGTCAAAGCTGGTCAAAGTTGGGAAATTAGGGCAAAAATTTCATTGTCACCAAATTAGATGAAAATTCATATACTTGTAAAGATTGTCAAAGGCAGTCTATAGCCCAAATTTCAGCAGAAAATGGATTTTGTAGCACATTGATATGCTATGTTCATTTTGTAAAAATGTAATTTTTCTAGTTTGACCCTACAAATTCTTGTATAGAAATTTATGTTAGCCATATGGTTTGGCATGTATAAAGATCATATATGGCTACATATTTGTACAAATTGCAAGGCTATCAGAGCTTCCTAGAGACCTTAATGCCACCTTGCAAGCTTCCAAATGTAGTCAAACTTGTACAAGGAAGATTCAGATGGGAGTTTTTTCTGCATATTCCTGAAGGAGATCTTCGGAAACATAGTCCTACAAAGTTTCATCTTCATCAAAGCCTATTTGGAGGGTCAAAGAGTACAAAGTCCAGTTTTCAGGATCACCGCAGTTTTCTAGTTTAAGCAAATTGAAGGGTTGAAGGGCCACCACATGGCGAAAGCTGATTGAGCCATGTTGTACGATCAAGATGAGCTCATATTCAAGGGTGGAGATGCACTTATGCTTAAAGCAAGGAGGATCCACGAGTTTTTCCATAAAAGAAGACTTTTTTTACAATCAAAGATCAATAATGCAGTGTTTCTCCAAAAATAGTGGCTTATCTTATCCGAATTGATGTCAGCACTGATCCGACGGTCCAGATCATCCCCAGATCCAATGGTGGAGAATGAGAGCACCTAAATTTCACTCCTTTACACTAGATTTGATAGAAAGAACAATTCCAAGCCATTGATTTGATTAATCAAATGGTTGTAATTGAAAGTAGTGATCCTAGAGTTGAGAGTTGATTTCTCTAGATCCAAGGGCCCAAATTCATTCAAAAAACTATATAAAACCCCCTCCAAACTCCTAGAGCATCATTGTTAGGCATCCATAGGGCTCATGCTAGCTTACGGTTTCCTTGAGACGATCACCCTCGGTTGAGCGAGTGAGGATCCAAGGTGAGCTAGTATGAGTATAGTACCTAGTTTCATATTTAAGTTAGAACTCCAATCTAGGATAGGCTCTTGAAACCAGCATCTCTATCTTGACTCACCCTCGGTGGAGCGTGTAAGTGAGTTAGAGCTGATTTTAATGAGTCTTAGACTTCTTTAGTTAGACATTACGAGCCTAGACATACATAGGGTCACTAGAGTGGAACTCACCTTCTTACGTGTGACATTCGGTTGAACTGTCATGGTTTGAGGGTCGGAACCACCTTTGATCAGTAGACTGCCTAGCTTGACGTACCACGATGATCTTATACATGTATCTTAATTCAAATCCTTTTAATTCATGTCACTTGTCACCTGTCTCTTGTCTCCTCTCTCAGTCTCTTAAGTATTTTTACATGTCTTCTATTTCTTCTATGTGTGAGAAGGCTCCGCAGTATTGCGTTGAACTATTGAGGATGTTTCTTTGAGCTTGTGAGTAAGCTCTATCATCATAATTCACTTGCATGCATATAATCCATACACACCCATACATATTGATTAGTTTCTGAAAGTGTATAAGAAGCTCCAATATTGGACCATTCTTCCTTTCGAAACTGGTTTATGTGTAAGGATTCCATCTATTCACGTCATGCATACATATCATCCAAAGAAGACTATGCATATGAATTAGAATTAGGAAGTGTTTAAGAAGCTCCTTCAATGGACCATTCTTCCTTCCAAATTTGATTCGTGTGTATGGTTCTCTTTCATTCTTATCATTCATGTTCATAAATCTAACTTGCACTCCTACTTTCCCATTCCCATAATCATTTCAACATCTCTCTCTTCTCCATCCTCAACATTAATTTCACTTTCATGTCCTTAAACCATCCAACATTCATTAGCTTCATACACCCTGTGTGTGCCACGACCGGACCCTATCCACCCGGATTGCGATCACCTCCACAGCGCGGGGCCAAGTGAGCAAAGTAGGGGGACTGTAAAATGCGTTCTTCAATCATTGCCATGGTGTGTAACTGCGCCTCTACCCATGCTGAGTGGGTTGTCCCAAGTTCTTCTATCGTCTTCATCCATGTGGGAGTTGGAAGTTCGAAAGTTGTCTGGTCTTCAGCCGTGACGTGTCCGCCTGGGATGGGTTGGGGCTCATAGGCTTCTTCAAAATTTTCCTCCACCGGAATAGTGACTGTTTCTTCCTCTGCTGGTAGGTCCGGTGGGGAGTCTGGTCTGGGTGGTGCTTCATATACTTCTATCCGTGATTGAAGAGTAGATACCTAGGCCCGCAAAGCGTTGAGTTCCTCGAGGATGTCAGGAGATGGGTCCGCAGGAGCTCGTAGGCCTTGTGGTATTGGTGCTCTTAACCGCAAGATCTTGTTTTCATCTTTGAGTTTCTGAAACTCCTCGTTCATGCTGTCGTATTCATCTAACAATCTGATATGATCATCTAACAACATTTTCATTGATTCTGAGGGCATGGCCTTAAAGCGACTAGGGCTTAATGGTTGGTCAGGTTGATCAAGGGCAACTTCTAAATTTTCTCTGTTCTGCTCTTGTAAGCACTGGTTTTCTTCTTTTGCTACTGCCAAGTATCGTCTGAGCAAGCCCATGTTCCGTGTAAGCGTCGCATTGCGAATTGTCTGGGCCCTTAACAAATTATCAAGATCAGCAGTGGCTTCTTTGGTTTTCTCTTCACTATCTAGTTCTAGTTTATGATATGCCTCTCATAGTTCTTGGTAGCGAGTTTTCAATGAGGCATTCTCGATCGACAATGAATTAAGCTACGACTGTAAGTCGTTGGTTGTCCTCTGTAGCGTCTGATAATTATTTCCAAGAGATGTGAACTCATCTCTTACTTGAGTCATGCATGTGAACATCTGTCGGAATGCAGTATCTACAATGGGTGATAATATTAACGATGTGCTAAGCGAAGATGCAGTAGGTGTAGATGCAAAGGGAATGGGGGTGGGAAAGTGGATGCTGTGGTGATTGTGGAAAATTGTGGTGTGCTTAAATATTGTGGTGCCCCAAATGAAGTGAGTGGAGGTGCAGTGGGTGGTGATATATCCATATCGCTGGATGTGGTGTCTAGTGCAGTGACTGTGAATAGTGGTGTGATCGTGGGTAAGTGTGTGGGTGTAAATACAGGATTTACAAAGGTTGAAGAGTAATTTACAGAGGGGTTATCTTAGACGGCTTGGTGGAAAGAGGAGTTACGGTGGGTCGGGGAGGTGAGACTGGGGAGAAGGTTAATGGAGGTGGGAATGGGAAAAGGGGTCTTGGAGGTGTGGGAAAGGACGGAAAGGATGGTGGGAAAATTGGATTTGATAGAAAGGTGGGTGTGCTAGGGGGTAGACTAGGTTGAGTGGGTGCGGGAATTGTGGGATGAATGGGAGTAAGGACAACTTCTGCTACTCCGCCGGAGGAGGAGGATGTTGTTCAGGGAGAAGGAGGGTGTATGGGGGAGACTGGATGGATGGGAGGTGGAGGAGCGGTTGGGGTGGTAGGTACTTCAACAATTGTGGTGGTATGTACAACAGTAGTACGGGGTGGGGAGTCGATGATAATGGTGTCTTTTGCCAATGAGCCTTCAGGTATGAGGCGTGCTTCTCATGCCTGTTCTGAAGATTGACCGTCGGTGGGTACCCGAATATATTCACCCGGTTTGGTTAGTAGACGGATTCTACGAGGGTCATACTGCGGTAATGGTTTCCTCTGCAAATATCGTAAGGCTTCTGTGGATCCCACTGATTTGACAAGTTCTCGGAAGCCTCTGATGTATACTTCTTCGAATCCGCTTGAGACAAGTTCCTGTTCTATAAGTGCTTGACTCTCCTCCTCAGTCAATTTCTTACGTGCCTAAACCTTTTCCATAGTACGATACAACTTTTTGATGGCCAATGTATAAGCTGCTGCTTCAAAAGTTTCATCTTCATGCGTACTGGTATCTCCCTGGGTGTCCATGTGCTGTCCTTGTTCCTATGTCTGTCCATGCTCTTGGGATTCGTGAGTGCCCTGGCTAGCTTCGTCATCACCTTCATCTTCGTCTGTTTCTGTTCTTTCTTCCTCGGAACTAGACACTATTTGTCCTTGTGGTTGGTCTCGGGGCGTGGTCAGGTAACTTGGCCGTTCATATTCTTGAGAAAAGATTTGACCTTCTGAAAACTGAAATTCATTGGAGAAAGCGTCTTGCATTTCGAAATCAAACGTTGTATCTATGGGTTTTGCTTCCAAGTTAGGTATCGGAAAAGAAAAAGCTTCCGCACCAATAGTGGTGGGAACTTCTGTTGTAGTGGTGGCCGGTTCCTGAACTGATGTTGCATATGAGGTGACTGCACTGGTAGTGCCTTCCGTTACAACTGGTCTTGATACTCGTATGCGAATAGGTTGTACCGATGGAGTGGCTTCTGTCGGGGACTACTCTGGAGAGGGTTGTGGTGAGGGTGATTCTGGCACCTGAAGGCAGAGGATAGTTCCTCTCATTCGCTTTCCTGCTCTTCCTAGCTTTCTTTGTTGTTCCCTTGAATGCTTTCAGCTCCTCACTTGTCATTGCTCGCTCGATAGGTAAATCGTAGGCCAAACACATATATACGATGCACGTGAGAGCACAACATCCATTGATGAACTTCTTTCGTTCCCATCTATGTTGTGCTAAGTAGAGTTGATCAATGATCCAGCTTGCTAGATCAACCGTTTGGGGTCCAGTACATGCTAAATATAAGCCAAACCATATGCGCTTGTGAGGCATTGTGAATCTGTCCTGAGCGGGGAAAGCAAAATGCTGCATGCATATCCGCAGTGGTTTTGAAAGCTCAGGTGTGATCGCCGAAATCTCTTCCCACTTAGTAACGTCTCCACGTTTCATTGGCTCTGGAACCAACCTTTCTCGTTCTGTTGGAGTGTGCGTACCATGGATCTTGATTGCAGCGCGAATCAGATCTTTGGAAAGATAAAACCTCTTATATGGTGGATCGTTCACTAAGGATGGCAAAATAAAAGTGCCGGGTAGATCCTTGTTCTGAGAAGCTGTCAAAGTTGTGACTAAGTAATAGCATCTGTAGAAGTCAGGTTTGGGCAAAGGGTCGCTGAAATACTCTGTAAACCCTGCTCTTGCCCAAACATGCGTTAGGTCTTCTGTGTTCTGTAGTCCTTCAAACTCTCTTGAGAAAAAAACTAATATTTGCCCCAGGTACGGTCATCAAAAGTCAAGTTGGCCTCAAATATAAAATCAGCATCCGCCAATGGTCCTGCTAGCCCTTGAAACCAGTGAGAATTGCGATGAATCTTCTCAGTATAACCCCTAGGGGGATCGTCAATTGGCATGGGCCCTAAGAAACCTTGAAATTTGGCCAGTTGAGCCATAGGATACACTGAGTGATCGTATAACCAATCTTGGCCAAGGATTAGGGGTTCTATCAGGTCGTCGTCATGGCACAATAGTAGTTTCACTGTCAAGGTCACTTCATTTATGAGGATAGGAAGGTCCACCTCACCCATGCAAGGGGTTTCCATGCCTCCTAGCCCTATGAGGTATGCCTCAATTGGCCGCATTTCTATTCTTGAGTCCTTATAGTGGGACCATCTAATCGCACTAGTCGCAACACCTGAATCAATTAAAGCCCTGAGCTCTTGGCAAGGGTTGCCGTGCTCTAGCCTGACTGTAATGAATGGTCTCTTGTCCACTATGCTAGGGTGTGTACTTGACTTTGCTTGACACATGGCCATGGGGTATCTGGGTGATGTTTCTAGATGGTTATAATGTTCTCTCCCTAGTCCTTGTCTTCTTAACTTCATGTGCTTAATGCGTTCTATAGCTTCTGCCTGAGGTTCAGCTCGTATTCTATTTTCTTCCTCCTTACGCTTTTTTGCCAATGTGAGTTGTCTAAGCATATCCTCAATAAGAGGTTCCTGATATAACTTGACTCTACAACCACTAATGTAATTAGGCATTATGTCTCCTTCTAAGGTGGTGAATTGTACTGCTCCACTTGTTGAGAGTCTGTTAATGATCATAGGTCCATAACCTTGCTTTTCTAACTTCCGTGCGTGTTGTTTCAGCGTATATACTAGAACTAAATCTCCTTCTTTCAAGCCTTTATCTTTCACATGTGCATCAAAATATGCTTTCTATCGCTTCTTTGCCGCATATATCCCTGTTGCTGCTTTCAGCCTGGTTTCTCCTAATCGTTCCAAGTCCATTATTCTTGCTGATAATTCATGGCCGGTCACTGATGTTCTTGTGCAACCTTAAGGGTCGGTATCAAGAAGTCCAAAGGAAGCACAACATTCTGACCAAAAACCATATGAAAGGGAGTTGCAGTGAGCACGGTCTTGTAGGCCACTTCATATGCCCAAACAGCATGGTGTAACTGTTTGTCCCAATCTGAACGTTTGTTGCTCACGAGTTTTGTCAGTACGTTACAAAGGATCTTGTTAGTGCTTTTAGCCTGACCATTGGCCTGAGGATGATATGGTGCGGATTTCTTATGAATCACCATAAAATCCTATAACAAATTCAATGACTTGGTTTAGAAAGTGAGTTCCTCGATCGCTCACTAACTCTATAGGCAATCCATATCTTGTAAAGACATTTTCAAATAAGAATTTTGCAGTCGTGTGTGCATTATTCTTTTTCGTGGCTTTTGCCTCTACCCATTTGGTAAGATAATCTGTCGCAAAAATAATGTATTCAGCATGAGTACCTTTTGCAGGGGGGTTAATGGGTCCTACAAAGTCTATATCCCATTTATAAAATGCATGTCCGCCCATCATGGGTTTCAATGGCATTTCGTCTCTGCGAGTAGGAAATTGAGTTCTTTGGCACACATCACATCTCTTTACATAGGTATGTGCATCCATGTGAAGAGTGGGCTACCATAATCCTGCAAAGAGGATGGCTTTGATTATCCTATCGGGTCCAAAATGACCTCCTGCAACACCTTGGTGTGCAGTCTCTAGTACGCTCAAGTAATCGCTTTCATGAACACATTGTCTTAAGTATCCATCTCGTCCTCGTTTGTATAGATTATCGCCAATAAGTGAATAGTCCTGAGCTTCCTGCTCTAGACTTCGTTGTCGTGCTAAAGTCATTCCTTGAGGGAATGTTTCCGTCCTCAAGTAGTCACTAGGGATTCACTCCAGTCTGGTGTGAGAGACACATGATATAATGTAGCATGTTCTACTAGTGGTCTTTCACAACAAACATGGCATTCTTTACACAATTTGTAGACATCTTCTTCCATTGAAGGCCAATACACTCCTAGTCTATGCAGAGTCTGCAATGTACAATGTTTCGAGTGATGTTGCTTTAATGCACCTACATGTGCTAATTGCAACCAATTTGCATGTTCCGATTCATCTACACAACAAGCAAGAATCCTTTGATTATCTTGTTTATGTATACTTCCTGCTAATATTTGATATCTTTGAGACTTGGTAATCTCTCCTTCATTGATCCTTACCCTGGGATTCTTGGGTCCATATGTTAGAATAGGGACAATAGGCTTTGCCCATTCTCGTACTATCTCAAGGTTAAACAAATATGCATCCAGGAGTTCATCTGCTATCCCTTGAGGAGCTTCTCCTGTGGTTAATCTCGAGAGGTGGTTAGCTCTGAGACGCGTCTTTCCTTTCCTCTACTACTTCAAAATCATACTCCATGAGTAATAGAAACCAACTTATTAATCGTCTTGTGTTACATGGCTTGTTGACAAAGTACAATAGGGCTTGATGATCTGTAAAGAACTTGAACTTGTTTGCCAACAAATAATGCTTGAATTTCTTTACTGCATAGATCATCCCTAATCCTTCTTGTTCCGTAGTGGTGTAATTTCTTTCTGCTGCATTCAACTGTCTGCTCGCGTAAGCTATGGGGAGGTCTATATTACCTTCATTCGTGGCTTGTGCTAACACACATCCTATGGCATAATTGGATGCATCCACATGTACATGGAATGGCTTACTCCAATCCGGGGTTGTCAATATAGGTGCTGAGCACAAACGTCATTTAAGTTCATTGAATGAATTCTCACACTCGTCTGTCCATTCAAAATTGGTCAAAAGAGAGTACAATGGCTTGGCTATGATTGCATACATGTGTATGAATCGTCTATAATAACTGCAATGGCCCATAAATGCCTGTACTTCTTTTACGTTAGTTGGTCTAGGTAGATCTGCAATTACCTTTACCTTTTCTTCATCTGTCAAAATTCCATTCTTTGACACAATGTGTCCTAGAATTTTGCCTTGTCTGACCATGAAAACACACTTTTCGGGGTTCAAACAAACCTGATATTCTCGACATTTGTCAAACACTTGTCTTAACTCTGGGATATGTGTCTCTCTCTGATTTGAATGTGCACATAAGTCATCGACATAAACTTCCAAATTCTTGCGTAAGAATTCCTTAAAAACATGACACATGAGTCGCTGGAAAGTGGCGGGTGTATTTGTTAAGCCAAATGGCATCACACGAAATGCAAATATGCCCCATTTTGTGGCAAAAGCCGTCTTGTGTTGGTCTTCTGGAGCGATGGCTACTTGATTATAGCTTGAGAAACCATCAAGGAAGCTGTAAAATTCCTTGCCCGCAACTCTTTCCAATAAGTGTTCTGTGATAGGAAGAGGATAACTGTCTCTAATTGTGGCGGCATTAACGTTTTTAAGGTTAATACACACACACAATTTTCCATTCTTCTTGGGCACAACCACAATGGGGGATACCCATTTGGTATGCTCAATTTCGTAAATAAATCCTGCTTCTATCAAGCGATCTATTTTTCGGTGGTAGCGATGGCTACTCTGGCTCCGGAATCTAACATGGCTTTTGTGGTGTAGCCCTGATGGGTTATTGGAAGATACGTGTTACCTTCCTCTCCTTTGCTTATGTCTCCAATCTTTTCTACAGGTATCTCTGGTACCTTCTTGAGTGATCCTATCTGCGAGGGAGTAGTAGCAAGCTCAGGGAATCGATTTGCTACGTGCTTCCACAGTTCTAGTTTTACCTTCAACAATTCCTCAAGCGTGAGGTGACACTGAACTTTAGTGTTCTTGACCACTTCCGTGTTTCTAGGGATTACTGATTCTTCATTCCTCACTATTATTGTGGGTGCTCTCATGCTAATAGACTTGGATTCCCAAGGTCCTGTGAACTGAGGTAATTCTTGCAAAGAATTGGATTCAAAATCTGTGTGTTCACTCAGTTGTTCTTCCTCTACATCATCGTAAATAGAGGGGATATCTTGGGGAAATTGCTCCTGCAAGTCATCTATTTCTTGAATAGGAGGATGAGTTCCTTGTTCTTTTCTCCACTTCTCTTCTTGGATTTCTCTAAAAAATTCATGTGAGTACCTATGTATGGAAGATAGGTTGTCTTGACTTTCTGTATTGGGTACTTGAGACAAGGATGGTGCATTCTTTTCCTGTGTCTCTGGGATAATGGGGTTCCTATGCTGATCCTTTTTTTCTTTGCTTTCAATCAAGTATTCTAGCCTCTCCATCAGTCCTTGAAAGTGTAGTTCAGGTTTTGCCATGTTATTCCAATTTAGATATCTAGAGGCTTCGAACATTCCTTGTGCTAATTCTACCATTTTCATGCAAAGCTTAGTCCTCTCAATTTCTAAGTCTGCTCGAGGGTAGTTCTTACTCATTTCAGCTACTTGAGGTCCTTCCTTTATTCTAGCCTGATACGCACGAAACATCATGTCTAGATTTTCTGGTATGGGTTCTGCTAAAACTGATCCTGATTTTTGCGCTAGGCTCTCTTGATTCAATTCCTCTGAAGTCAATTCTAGAATTTTGGCTCTAGATTCCTTGAGACTTCCTTCCAACTCAGTTATCCTTTTGCTCCATTTTCTCTTAATTCTTTCTCTAGAATCTTTCCAAGATTTTGTCTTTTTACTGCTAGATTCTCCAACTTCACTAGTTCCAGCTATTTTCTCCTGATTAAGTTGTTGGTTCTATAAGAGCGCCTGGGCTCTTGTTATAGCTTGGATAGGCACGTATGTAGGGTTGGATCCATCTGCATTGTGCACAATACCTATCACGTTGATCGGTGTCACATTTGAAGCATTAGCAGGGTTCTTAGGACAATCTTTGATTATGTGCTCTTTACCACAATCGGCGCAAAAGCCTTGTATGTTATAGTATTGTGATTGTCTGGATATCGGAGGATGTGGGCAATCCTTTATGAAATGATCCCCTTGGCACCTAAAGCATGGTCCTCTAGGGCCCTGTGGTCTTTGCTGTCTCAATTGGGGCCGTGGATTTGGGTTTGTGTACATCACATTAGCATAATCGAGCTCCCAACTAGGTTCCACTAGTGGACTATCATATTGATATGTCTCCACATGTTCTGGTGACTCCGTGTAATAAGCGGGTGGACTATCTATATGAGTAGAGTCAAAAATGTTAGAGTTCGGGCCACTTTTTCTGCTAGGTCTTCTATCGAGCTAGACAATTTTGTGGATGCTAGAGATGAACAATCTGAGTCCTTGAAAGACTTTTTAGAGTTCCAACTCGTCTCCTAAGTTGTCCTCAATGTCTATACATATTCTTACACACTGCTCTAGTGTTCTGGGTTCCTTCAAGTATACATAGGAGCATAGTTTAGAGCTCAACAAGCCGTCTAGAAACAATGACACTTGTTTGGCTTGTGAGGATAACTCTTGCATAGGACATCTCTCAACATATTGTCTAAACCTACGTCCTGCAAGTCTAACTGTTTCTTGAGGGGTCTGTTTGAAGCTATGAATCAACGAAGATGTGTCATGTCTGATTTCCACTTTTAGAGAATTCAGTGACGAATGACTCTAAAAAGTGATGGATGTCTCTAAATTGCCTTTGTTGCAATGGTTGGAACCAAGTTAAAGTTGTATTCTTTAATGTTAGTCCAAATGCATTGTATTGCGTGAACATGTCTTTGACTTGTTCCGCTCTGAGCACTTGCTTAAATTCCGCTACATGGTCGTAGGGATCTCCTGTCCCATCAAAGTAATTTTTCATGGATTTTACTAACTGCGTGGGTCTCAATATTCTTGCTTTTTCACATGGTCTAGGTAGAGGAAAATCATCTCTACCACCTAGTATTCCATGTTCCCTTTGTCTATCCGCTCTATTAGTGTCCGTGGTTGTTCTATCTCTCCCTATGGGATGATTGAAACTTACTTCAGGTCTATCTTTGTTTTTCTCTCTTTGAGTACCATGGGTTGAGGATGCTCCTGCCCCTTGTTGGCTCGCATTTACGTTTGTTCGAGATGGAGGGAATACCAACTCACCTCTCCATGTGTACGTGTTTCTAGCGTGGTCAGGTACCACAAATACTCTTTCTGAAGTTTCATCCAGGTATACTACCTTTCCAGGTGTATCCGGGTCTTTAAATTCGTAGATTATGATGGAGCCTACCTCACTAGGTTGTTCCGTTCTATATCTCCAAAATGCCTCGTCAATCTCTTTATTTACAAACAGCTCTATGCTTCTATTGTCCTGAGGGATCCAATCTGGAACGAGTACTCTTGTCAGTACAGATTTCCCTCTGGGTGTCCTAGGTTCTTCTCCTACTGCTTCTTTTCCTTGGGATTTAGCTTTTGTCTCCAACTGAATTATGCCAAACTCATTCGTATTGTTTGGCTGAGTGCTTATGATGTATGTAGCATCCCTCATTTCCTCTCCTTCTTCTTCCTCCCTCTCTCTCTCTCTCTCACGGCCTACCCCTCTCTCTCTCTCTCTCTTTCCCTCTCTCTCTCTCTTTCCCTCTCTCTCTCTCTCATGGCCTACCCCTCTCTCTCTCTCTCACGGCCTACCCCCTCTCTCTCTCTCTCTCTCTTTCCCTCTCTCTCTCTCTCTCACGGCCTACCCCTCTCTCTCTCTCTCTCTCTCTCTCTCTCTCTCTCTCTCTCTCTCTCTCTCTCTCTCTCTCTCTCTCTCTCTCTCTCTCTCTCTCTCTCTCTCTCTCTCTCTCTCTCTCTCTCTCTCTCTCTCTCTCTCCTCCCCCGCCGATCTCTCTCCCTCCCCCCCCCTCTCTCTCTCTCTCTCTCTCTCTCTCTCTCTCTCTCTCTCTCTCTCTCTCTCTCTCTCTCTCTCTCTCTCTCTCTCTCTCTCTTCTCCCTCCCTTCTCCCTCCTCCCCCGCCACCTCTCCCCCGCACCCCCCTGCCCCACCCCGCAACCCACCCCCGCACCCCCCGCCCCACCCCGCAACCCACCCCCGCACCCCCGCGCCACACCCCGCAGCCCACCCCCGCCACCCCCCGCCCCACCCCGCAGCCCCCCCGCCCCACCCCGCAGCCCACCCCGCACCCCCCGCCCCACCCTGCCGCCCCCCCTCTCCCCTCTCTCTCTCTCTCTCTCTCTCTCTCTCTCCCTCCCTTCTCCCTCCTCCCCCGCCACCTCTCCCTCGCACCCCCCCGCCCCACCCCACAACCCACCCCCGCACCCCCCCGCCCCACCCCGCAACCCACCCCCGCAACCCCCCCGCCACACCCCGCAGCCCAACCCCGCCACCCCCCGCCCCACCCCGCAGCCCCCCCCCCCCCGCCCCACCCCGCAGCCCACCCCGCACCCCTCGCCCCACCCCGCAGCCACTCCCGCAGCCACTCTCGCCGCCACCCCCTCTCCCTCTCCCTCTCCCTCTCTCTCTCTCTCTCTCTCTCTCTCTCTCTCTCTCTCTCTCTCTCTCTCTCTCTCTCTCTCTCTCTCTCTCTCTCTCTCTCTCTTCCCCCTCCCTTCTCCCTCCTCCCCCGCCACCTCTCCCCCGCACCCCCCGCCCTGCCCTGCAGCCCACCCCCTCACACCCCCGCCCCGCCCCGCAGCCCACCCCCTCACATCCCCGCCCCAGCCCGCAGCCCACCCCCTCACACCCCGGCCACCTCGCCCCCTCTGCCTCCTGCGCCTCCCTCAGCCCCTCCTCTCCACTACCCCCCCCCCCCCCCCCCCCCGCTGCCCTCACCCACCCTCTCCACTGCCCACCCCCGCCACCCTCAAGTTCCTCCCCTCCCTCCTCCGCATTCCCTGCCACCCCACTACCCACCCCCGCCACCCTCAGCCCCTGCCCTCTCCACTGCCCATCCCCCCTGCCACCCTCAAGCCCCTCCCATCCCTCCTCCTAAGCCGGCCACCACCCTTTCCCTCTCTTGGTCGTCGTGTTATAGAAGAAGAGCTCGAAGATTTTCGAAGTATGAAAAATGGTGGAGAGGCAGATCATGCATGATTGAGCAATAGAGCGCTCTAGAGGCTTTGGCTTTGTCACATTTGAAAATGAGGACTCTGTGGATGACCTACTCTCTGAGGGAGAGATGACTCAATTGGGAGGGAAACAGGTTGAAATCAAGAAGGCTGAGCCTAAGCAAACTGATCCTGAGCCTGGACCACCTTCAAGGGTGGGATCACGTGGTGATTATAGAGGTTAAGGTGATTAAGTGTGGGAGACATGAGGTGGATCTACAAACACTGCAGTGGCTCCAACGAGGTTGATTGCATTGTGGAAGGAACCAGTATGAGGAAACCTTATCTACAATAAAGGTACATGGTGGAAGGAATAGGTATGTTTGCTTTCTCATGATGGTCTGCCACTAGAGAAATAGTTTTTGAACAGAGGAAGGCGTGCAACAAGCATATCATTCATCATGAGATGACTAACAAAGACAAACCTCATCACGTGGACTCTACTTTTCTGATGGAGAGTGTTAATCTCCAAAAGAACAAGTTAACCTTGAAGTTAGACCACCTCTATATCAAGATTAACCTTAGACTCCACCAAACTTAGAGATCATTCACCAAGTTATCAGAAAAATTGAATGTTCTGAAAAATTCAACTTCTTCAGAAAGTCTGCTGCAGATTAATCACTCATTGACTAATCAATTCTGTAAAGTTTTTGATAAAACTTTGCACATCACTTCGCCTTGAGATTGCGCAACTTTACCAAGTTAAATTTCTCAAAATGATTGAGTACACACTGAGAAATGTGTGAAACACTTTACCTATGTCTGAAAGAGCTTCTCTGCAATGGCGACTTTGACACCTGCAACTTCTTAGCACTGGTTTTCACAATGTCGAACCCGTTTGATCAAGATCTTTTAGCCATAGATGGCTTACCTTCCAACTTAGATTTTAAGCCCTCACTGTGTAAAACTTTACACTGTGGACTGAGCACTGACCATTTCTTTGAAGATAAAATGTGTGCCAGAATTTACGACTCTTAGAACATTCTTACATATGAATGTTCCTAATCAAAATTCTCTCAGCCTGAATGCTATTAACCTCTCAAATTCTAGCCATAGATAGATTAGCTATGGACTTAGATACGTGCAAAAGGATTCTTCAAAAGATTAAGCACAGAAGGAGAATGGGAGAGAAGATCTACGCGCAGAATTCTACAACATTTCCTTCTTTTTACTTTTCATACATATGGTTGATGATACATACAATGTTCATCACCTCTTCACCTATTGTCTTCTCTATCTGATCTATATCACTCTCTCTTTCTACGAATACATATCTGTAGATATATATACGAGTCTAACTCGTCATCTTTTCCAAATACATTGAACTATTTACAAAAGTAATATACAAAAGAAACATTTCTGATTCTATTTTCTTCCTTTGAAAGTAATCTTCATCCTTCCACATATCTTTTCACTTTTGGACTTCATGTAATCACCTATTGATGATTGCTCTGCTCCAACAGCTCCCCCTCAATCTTCAATTGTGATTACCTGCATCTTCTTTATTCTTGCCATATCTTTAAACCTCTGCAATTTAGGTCCATCCAAACTTTTAGTCATCATATCTGCAAGTTGATCTTTTGTAGGAGTGTGTATGACTTCAATCTCCTTCTCAATGACCTTCTCTCTCAAGAAATGATATTGTATTTCAATATGCTTAGTTCTAGCATGAAACACAGGGTTAGCTGCCAAGTATAAAGAACTCATGTTGTCTCCACAAACAATAGGAGTACTTTGAACCACATCAAAAACTTTCATAAGTGTCTTTAGCCATATTACCTCTTTTGCAGCTTCCACCATACCTTTATATTCTGCTTCTGTAGATGACAAAGCAACTGTATGTTGCTTCTTAGAACACCATGAAATCAATTTGTCTCCAACATAGCACAAGTATCCATGTGTTGATCTTCTATCATCCACATTACCTGCCCAATCTGCATCACTATATATCTTGATTCTTATATCTGAAGTAAACCCATAGTACAACCCTTCTCTGAGTGTACCCTTGATGTATCTAAGTACTCTTTGTCCTGCAATCCAATGTTCCTTTCTAGGACAATGCATAAATTGTGAAAGCACACCAACTGCATATGACAAATCAGGCCTTGTTAATGTAGCATAAATCAAGCTACCAACCAAACTTTGATAGAGTTTCATATCTCTGAACTCTTCTCCTCCAAACCTAGACAATTTATGGTTTACTTCCAAAGGTGTAGGTGCAACCCTGCAATCTTCCATTTTAAATTTGGTTAGCAAATTTTTAAGATACCTTTCTTGGGTCACATATACTCCATGTTGAGTATAAGAAATCTCCATTCCCAAGAAGAATGATAGGTTCCCCAAATCACTGATTTTGAACTCTTTCTCCATCTGCTTCTTGATCATTTGTATTCCTTTATCATCTGTTCCTGTAAGTATTATGTCATCAACATAAATACAAACATAAATGAACCCATCTTCACTTGCTTTGACTAGCAAGCTACTATCTGCCTTTGATGCTTGAAATCCAAGATCATTCAAGAATTTCACAAGTCTATAATTCCAAGCCCTTGGGGCTTGCTTCAACTCATACAAAGCTCTCTTGAGCTTACACACATAATTTGGACTCACTTGATCTTTGAACCCATCTGGTTGCTCCATGTAGACTTCATCTGAAATGTAACCATTCAAGAAAGCATTTTTGACATCTAATTGAGATAACTTCCAACCTTTGCAAGCAGCAATTGCTATGAGTGTCCTGATGGTTGTCATCTTTGCCACAGGACTATAAGTCTCATCATAATCCACTCCATATGTCTGTGCATATCCTTTCACAACAAGTCTAGCTTTGTACCTAGACACACTTCCATCTGCAAATCTTTTAGTCTTGTAAACCCACTTACAACCAATGATTTTCTGGCTATTAGGTTTAGGAACCAGATCCCAAGTCTGATTCTCTATCAATGCATCATACTCCTCTTGCATAGCATCTTCCCAATTCTTCTTCCCTTTGGCCTCTTCAAATGTAGAAGGGTCTTCATCTGCTTTTACCAAATAAGCATAATCTTTAGTAGTCAAGAATGAAGTGTCATAGCTATACCTTGTAGGTTGCCATTTGTGCCTAGATGATCTCCTAACTTCTGCACTTCTTGAGGTCTCTGGTTCATCACTTTCTGGATCAAACCTTGGTCTCTCTTCAACTTCAATCTGTACTTCATTATTCTCACTTTCATCAAGTAATTGAATCTTTGCTTTACCTTTTCTTTGTTCCACTACTTCTTCATCATCTGCATGTACATTATATTTACCTGCATACCAAGTACCTTGCTCATCAAATGTAACATCCTTGGATACAATAAATTGCTTTGTGGATGGACTCCACAACCTGTATCCCATTTGCTTATCATCATAGCCAATGAATACATACTTTTCTGCCTTAGGCTCCAACTTATGCCTCAATTGAGATGGCACATATGCATATGCCAAGCATCCAAATATTCTGCAATGATCCAAGGTAGGTTTCTTACCCCACCAAGCTTCATATGGTGTCATGCCCTGCAAAGCTTTACAAGGCAATCTATTAACCAAATATGTAGCTGTATTAACAGCCTCAGCCCACAAATAATTTGGGCAATTCTTCTCTTTCATCATAGACCTTGCAAATTCAACAAGTGTCCTATTTCTTCTTTCTGCTACCCCATTTTGTTGAGGAGAATACCTGCAAGTAACTTCTCTCTTTATACCTGCATTCCACAAATAATCATTGAACTCATTTGAAAAATACTCTCCCCCTCCATTTGACCTTAGTCTCTTTAATTTTTGACCTGTAATCCTTTCTGCATATGTATGATAGTGTTTAAATGTATTAAACACTTCTGACTTTTCTTTAATCACATAAATTGTGATCCACCTGGTAGCATCATCAACATATATGACATAATATCTTGAACCATTTATACTAAAGTCCTTTGAAGGACCCCACACATCTGTATGCACCAATTCAAGTCTTTCTGAATACATAAACCCATGCTTGGAGTAGGATTGCTTATGAGCCTTACCTAATTGACATGCCTCACATCTGTATGTCATGTGTTGACCTGCAATGTTAGGCAATCCAAGCACTGAATCATTGTTAATCATTTCTTTAATACCTCTTTCATTAAAGTGTCCAAGTCTTTTGTGCCAAAGATCCAATTCTGACACCTTCTGCTCTCCATATGTGAACATAGCATGTCCAACATTTCCTTGTACCTTCAATGTGAAAAGCCTTCCTTCTTTCTTCCCTGTAACAATTTGTTTATACCCTTGACTAGGGTCTTCAACATAAACTCCATCATTTGTGAACCTTACCTCATATCCTTTTTCCACAATTTGACCTACACTGATCAAATTCTTTGGGATTGTGGGAACATAAAGAACCTTACTCAGAAGAGTGCTCCCATCCTTAGCTTTAACTGAACCAATTGACTTTACCTTATGCTTTGTATTATCACCTGTCTGAACTGTATGATGAATTGCATTATGATCTAGGTAAGTCATCAAAGCAATATTTCCACTTAAATGATTACTACATCCTGAATCAATGTAGAACACTCTCATGTCTTCATGTGAGGTTTCACATGTATTCATAATGAGAGTTGAATCCTCCTTCTGATCTGATGTATAGTTGTAGTAGATGTTATTATAGGATTGATTTTGGAAGCTTCTTCCTCCACCTCTTCCAAAAGAATTCCTACCACCTCTACCTCTGAAGTTTCCTCTCTGAAATCTACCACCTCTTGCTCTTTGATTAAAGTTCTGATAATTACCATTGTTTTGATTATTATGCCAACAATCATGAGATAGATGATTGGTCTTACCACATATCCAACAAGCTCTTGCATTATCTTTGTTGTTTCTGCCTCTTCCTCTACTTCTGCCACTTCCTTTTCCTCTTATGAAGTTTGCTTGGTTTGAAGTACCTTCTTCTTCACCTGATTGTTGCTTTCCTTTGTTAGCTTTCTTCTTGTCTTTAGAGTACATTGCATGACCTGCACTCTTATCAACATCTCCTTTGATATCATTCTCAAAAGTTAGCATATGACCTAACAATTGATTCAAATCAGGAGTAAAGTGATCTAATGAAAGTTCTGTAGATAAAATGAAACGCTTCCACTTCTCATCTCCTCTTAGCCCTGTGAGTATTTGTCTTACCAATTTGTCTTCTTCAATGTCTTCATCCACTGCACCTAGAGAATCTGCAATGTCCTTCATCTTTGTCACATAATCAGAGATTGATTGTGAGGCCTTCTTCTTGAAAGTAGTGAATTCTGCCCATAGTGAAGCCTTCCTTGATTTGGTTGTATTTTGGAAATGCTCCTCCAAAGCATTCCAAATATCACATGCACTTTCAAGTCCTCTAATGTGAGGAAGCAAATAGTCATTGACTGCCATGTAGATTATGCTCCTTGCTTGAGCATCCTTCTTCATCCAATTTTTTAGATCTGACAATTCTTCCCTAGTTGGAACACTAGGATCTCTGAATTTAGGCTTCTCTTCTTCACCTGTAATGTAGGCTATCAAATCTTTGCTCATAAGATGAGCTTCCATCCTCATAGACCAAGCTGGATAGTTCTCTCTATCCAACTTTTCAATTTGGAGACTATCTCCCATCCTTGCTTCACCTGTAGTCTCAAAACTTTAACCTTTACAGATAATGAATGTACCTTTACTTCGAATGTTGCTCCTTCTGATCCTTTTGATACTCTTTGTATGTCTTCCTTCAAGTTTTCTTCAGCCTTTACCCTTCTGCACCTTCAAAATGTAAAGATTTGTACTTCTGCAATAGTCGGAGTCATCTTCACTTCAATTTTGACACAACCTGCTCTGATACCACTGATTTCACCATGAAGAAACTGAAGTTGAACCCCACCAAGATGGCGCCATTTATAGTTACACTAGCAGATCAACATCGGGTTGCGCCTCTTGGTATTATTGAAAAGGTACTGATGATAGTACAGGGTTGCCACTTTGTTCTAGATTTTGTTGTTATTGCACTTCCACAGGAGACTTCTTACCCTTTACTCCTGGGGAGACCTTGGCTGAGGCAAGCAAAAGCTTTGCAAGATTGGGGGAGAAACAAATTATGGATTTCAACAAGCACCAATAGCCAACTGCAACTACATTTGGAAGAAGGATTTGACTCAGGGAAAACTACTGGGTATACTGTGGACACTCAGGTAATGCCCTCTCTACCCCAAGAAGAAGATACATTATTGAATTGGATGATGGGAAGTGCAGAATGTTGCACGGTGGAAATCAATGAAATAGAGGAAGAAGTTGCAAATGAAGGAGTTGCAGGGAAAGGCCATGAGGTTCACAAGGAGTTGAAGAATGAGAGCTTGCAGGAGAATACGAATGTTGAAGGGGCAACAACTATAAAGGCTTCAGAACAGGAAGGTTATGAGCCTGAAGGCAGAGAAGATCTTCCCTTTTCAGATATACCTCGAGGATGGACTAGGGAACATATTGCCGAATATAAGCTAAATTCCACTCCCGCATACAGTGGAGATGATTTCTCAAACAAGACTAGTCCTGAAACACTGGTTCAAGAAGTAAATCTAGGGGATGAAGAGAACCCCCAAGTGGTCCACTTGGCCTCTTGGTTGTGGCATTATCCTCCTTTACTACAGAAGGTAACTTCTTTGCTTTTTACTTACAAAAATGTCTTCGCATGGTCCTACAAAGATCTAACAGGGAAACCAGAGGAGCTTGGATTACATAGAATACCCTTAATAGAGGGAGCCGTGCCTGCAAGAAGTAGGCCATATCGACTCAATCCGAAGTATGCAGAGGCGGTAAAAGCAGAGGTTACAAAACTAAAAGAAGCAGGTATAATTGTTCGAGTAGAACATTCCAGGTGGCTTTCTTCTATGGTTATTGTGCCCAAGAAAAGTAGTGGAAAAATAAGAGTCTGTGTCGATTTCCGTGCTTTGAATAAAGTGACTGTTCAAGATGGATTTCCTCAGCCATTCACGGAGCAAGTACTTGAGGAAGTAGCTGGTCACACTTTGTATAGTTTCTTGGATGGTTTTAGTGGCTACAATCAGATAGTGATCCATCCGGATGATAGGGACAAAACAGCCTTTGTTACTCCCTAGGGAACTTATGTCTATACTCGCATGGCTTTTGGTTTGAAGAATGCACGAGCTTCATTTAATAGAACGATGTATCTGATATTGGGAAAATGGTTAACAACCTTTCTACGCATTTTCATGGATGACTTTTCAGTATTTTCAGGTACAGATAAAAGAGCAGCAGTTCAAGATTTCCACAATCATTTGGAAAATCTAAAAGAAATTTTGAGCAATGTCTCAAAACAGGTTTGAAATTGAATCCTGATAAATGTCACTTTTTGGTCACCAAGGGTACTCTTCTTGGTCACATAGTATCTACTGAAGGGATAACCGTCGACCCTGCAAAAGTTACTGCTATTCTTTCTATGCCAATTCCACAAAGCCCAAAGGAAGTGCAAAGTTTCTTGGGCCATGCAGGATATCACATTCGGATGTATTCAGAAATAGCTAAGCCTTTGTCAAGGCTTACCAGTAAAAAGGTCCCTTTCTCATGGAGTGCTGAAGCTGACAAAGCATTTTGTGAACTAAAATTGAGGCTATGTACTGCTCCACTTTTAAGTGTTCCTAACTAGTCATTGGAATTTCATGTGCATACAGATGCTAGTCTTCATGCTGTTGGTGCAGTTCTGGCTCAACCATCATCACACAAGGTTGACAGACCTATCTCCTATGCCAGCAGACTACTCAACCAAGCTGAAAGGAATTACAGTACAACAGAAAGAGAAGGTTTGGCTATCGTATTTGCTCTTCAGAAGCTTCGACATTATCTCCTTGGTGTATATTTTATAGTTATATCTAATCATCAGCCCTTGAAGTACTTGATAAACAAACCTAGAGTAGCTAGAAGGATTTGGAGATGGTTACTCCTATTTCAAGAATTTAATTTTGATATTCATCTTAAGCCAGGAAAAGAGCACTACATGGCAGATCAAGTGGCCAGGACTAGAATGAGCGAAAAAGCAACAGGTATTAATGATGAACTGGTGGATAGCAATCTTTTCCTAGTAGCAATTTGGACTGGTTGGTATGATGAAATTCTCCATGTTCTCACTACCGGAAAGATCCCAGAACACTTGACACCTGTAGAAAAGCGAAGATTGCTCCTGAAAACCAAAGCATATTCTCTTATAAATGGAAATTTATATAAATACTGTCAGGATGATATCTTGAGAAGATGTGTCTATCCAGAGGAGGTAAATCTTCTGCTAGAGGCTGCACACAGTGAAGGACATCTAAAGGGGGAAGAATTGGCTCATAGAATCATCCACAAAGGTCTATGGTGGCCTCATATTTACAAGGATGCAATCAAGTTTGCTAAGGAATGCCACATCTGCCAGAGGTGTGCTCCTACACCGACCAGATTGAACTTCCAACCATTAGTCATATCCACAGGATGGCACCCATTTGAACGATGGGGTCTTGATTTCATAGGACCAATTAGTCCAACTGGTCAACCAGGGGGTAAAAAGTATATATTGATGGCCACATGTTATGCCACTAAATGGATAGAGGCTAAAGCTACTGTGGACTGCATGGCTTTAACAGTAGCTAAGTTCTTGTATAAATGTATTTTCTCAAGATTTGGTTGCCC